>JALDNG010000027.1:2385000-2475000 GCA_024349245.1 Neodontobutis hainanensis
CAAAATAGCTCTAAATTTGATCATGTTTGACAAAAAAACACTTGCTAGTCTAGCTAAAATCACTTTAAACCTCATATGTCAACATAAAACCCCTTAAAAACCATTAAGGTCCATTTAAAAACATCCACAGACCAAAAATACACAAGTCCATCTAAAACCACTTATTTTTAGACGTGTTTATGGTCCATTATCTTAAATAATAATTTTGTTTTGTTTTGAAATCTGGTTTAACTATAGTTAAACCTCAGGTTTAACCTCACCCTTTACCACAAGATATATGTAATGCATCTTTTTACATGTTATATATTTATATTAACATAAATATTAAAAGGAATGTAACAAGTTTAATGAATTCCTTCTTTGGGATTAACAACTCTCTGTTTTATAAAATTGGTATTTGATCACTTGAAAACAATCCCATATATTATACGGAGACTGCAGAAGAGGAATAGTTTGTCTGGAATATAACAGCTGTAAAATCTATTTTTTACGTTTTATTTTTTAAGTTTTGATCCACTGAATTTACTCCTAAACCATATTTATTGAAGATAACTCTACTGTGTTGTTTTCACTAAATACTCACTTTTCATTAAAACAAATGTAATTGACGCAATAGATCGTAAAACCTGCAAAGCACCTATGTGGATTCAGGAGCTTTACTGATGTCTCTTTTCTCTGTCTCTGCATGTTTCCTTCCACCTCTAAGCACCTTGGACAGGACCTACAGCCATCCCACTGCTGATTAAACCTAATAATTAGCTCGTCTGTGTGTCAGGGTGTGTGTGTGATTTTTATCATAGTTTTGAGGACATTCTATTCTTCTCCAATCATCAGTTAGCTCCCTGTGGGCAGACGCTAATTAAAATCAATAGTCTCCTCAGACTGACACTGAAGGCACCGCTCCCATAGAGAAATACAGCCACATAAATATTACCCATTCAGTTCCTTAACAATGATAACCTAAAAATGTTTGTGAGAATACTGTCATTTGAATTAGACACTGTTTAAAGGTAGTGTGTTAATGAAGATTGTGACAGTGAGGTCTGTGTTGGCCTGTCAGGGGAAGGGTCTGGGGGGAGAGAGGAGAGGTAGAAGGTCACAGGGTCCTCACTGACCTGAAGATCTACTTTGAGATAAACACAACAAGCCTTTGTATACACACAACAGAGCCCCTATGTGCAACACATCTCTGTACAGTACTCTGAACAATAAGCTACATACTCCACTGCTCGACAAAGTGAGAGACATGATGTTTTTAGTGTTATAGTTTAGGCATGGGCTGCCATTTTTAAATGTACTGTTATAATGCAATCCATAAATACCTTAAACCCCAAAACATTAATAGCATCTCACTTAACCACCTCAGTAGTCATTTGCAAACTCCTGTTCATTCTTCCCATAGCCTATCTTGACCTGTGCCTCTTAAGCATAAATCCAAGACTAGGTCTGGTGCACTTTCATGGTTACCTAATATCTTAAACACACATACTCAGTGAGTAGTTTGGGTTGGAACAGCATGGTTCTGAACAGGAAATCCCTGAAGTGGCTGTAGTGTGTCACAGACAACAGGGTTAGTTAAAACTCTTAAACCTTCTGGGCGACCCATTGTTTGCGAACCACAGGTCTAATCAACTTGTGCCATACTGTGCTTTGGGTGTAGATCCACCTTTTAATAACCATACTGTAGAGTAACCATATAACCATATAGTAGAGTACAATTGCCTCTTAAATGCCTCTTAAACCCTGTTAATACTGACCCATCCACACCAAACGGCTCCAATGGAAACAGCTGGAACAGTGGGATACCTAAAGTTAAAACATTTTTCAGTTTTGATAAAAGCACAAGTGCTAAAGCAGCTTCTTCACCAGAAAGAGCAGTGTGTGGTGGCCTTTGCGCCAGGTTTGTATGCTTGATGTGTTAATAGTAGGATGGGTGTAGGTGATAGCAGTATAGCAGTGTTTAGTCCCATCCCACATATTAGCAACAGCTTTCTATCCATCCATCACACACAGCCAGCGTGCCCCAAACTCACCGGCAAATAGACACATTTATCAAAGCCTCTGAGGATGGCGACACACACACACAACTTCAGCTGCGGCTACAGTAAGTGCCTCTATAGGACGACACACACACCCTCTAATAGTGCTGTGACTGACAGAGTTGTGTGTGATGAATTGTATGTCTCTACCAGACTTCTCAAAGTTAATTTTCTAAAGACTGCTGCCCAGTGGAGAGGAGAAGAGATGATAGGAGATGGCCAGTGTGTGTCTGGCTATCTTTGTGAGGAACATTTGGCGTTTGAGCTCAGCGAGGACTTGCTCGACAATGTTTAGTGTTTGACAATTTACTTTCACAGTTAGGATCTTGGTTGAGGACATTCAGCCCTTTTAACTAAACACAAACGTTTCAACTAAGCTATTTGGCTCTAATGTGTGTGAGTTTGATGAGATGTCAGTATCACTCGGTCGGTTTCGTGTCTGAAGCCCAGAGCTTGTGGTGATGGCTGTTTAGGAAAAAGGTTTACTTGCGTTTGCTCTATTTGCTGTTGTCAAATGAATTAAAGTTAATGTTTTACCTGAGGTAGAGGAATGAAAGGGAAGTCATTTCCAGGGGTCTTTTTTTAAATGAAAAGAGAATAAATTCTGAAGCAAATAAACAACAGCAAAACAGTGGCAACTTTCATGTGTGTACTCAGAAAATTAGTTATGCGTACATTACCAGGTGCACGGCTATAATATCATGCAGTTAGATAAAAAAGAGGTAATGCCTGTACACTAACTCCCTTTTCTGTTTTTCTGTTTTACTCCGAACATGCAGATATTTGCTCTATACATATACATTTGCTTAAGAATACAGCAGTACTACTCAATACTCAAGTAACTTTGTTCATATAAAACCCTGACATCTTAAAATTCCTCATTTTCATTAAATGGCTTTATTGATAGTCCAGATAATTTAGAGCTTCCTGGAATAAACTGGAAAAAAGACAGTGTGTGTGTGTGTGTGTGTGTGTGTGTGTGTGTGTGTGTGTGTGTGTGTGTGTGTGTGTGTGTGTGTGTGTGTGTGTGTGTGTGTGTGTGTGTGTGCGTGTGTGTGTGTGTGTGTGTGTGTGTGCGTGCGTGTGTGTGTGTGTGTGTCAGTGTGTGTGTGACAAAGTGCGGCCATTATACCCCGCTGACAAAAACCTCTCTCGGGGCAATTTCTAGAAATTATTTCAACAATGGAACACGCCAAATGTCAGCATTCACTAATTATGTTTATGCTAATTGTTAATTAGTGTTAATGGGATGATCTTAATTAACAAAAGGTTTGTGGCTGCCGCTGGCAACAGGGCTACCATAAAGGAGATGTAATTGCTGCACACTGGTTGATGAACATGGATTTATTGGACGTTTTACTCGCGGTGCTCGTCGTTTAATTCTATGATGGATAGAATGAACAGAGAAAGCAAATAGAATATAAAGTGAAAGGAGAGGCCTGTTGAGAATGTTTATGTGTCGGTAGCTATAATCTGCAGGAAAACTAGCAACAGACACTGGTGAAGAAAGAAAAAAGCTATTTTTCCACACAGCAGAAAAAGTTGTGTTTAGTTTAAAAGTTGAAGCGTTCTGCCCAAAAACTTTAGCTGAAAAAAACAGTAAAGGTGCCTTTTGAGGTGGTACTTACTGTAGTATGTCTCAAACAACTGGCAGGGTAGGGTTAAGTAAACAGGTCAAGTGTTTCTTTTATTGTTATCTACTATTAACAGAAAGGATTTAGAATTTAAAACTCTGTGTTTTTCTGTGAGACCTAATTAGCAATTAGCTTTAACATGGATGGATTTGTATCACTATAATGGATTCAGATTTTGTTTTTTTCTATCCCTTTATTATCCCTGTGGGGAAATTCTTCTTTGGCAGCCACAACAAGGTGGCACCTACCATTGTTTTTTGATGTTGGTGGGAGAAACCAGAGTACCAAGAGGAGCACTGAGAGAACATGCAAAATCCACTCAGAAAGGTCCTGTCCGACCCGGGAAACATAACTTACTATGTATGTAAGGAGTCATACTCTCTAAGCTTTACATGAATCTTTTTTATTTTTGGCCTTTGTTTGGTTTTAATTTGATTGTAGACAATAGGTCAGGGAGTGGGATGAGAGAGAGGGAAATAACACTGGGCAAATGACCTGAGCGAGATTTAAACCTGTGTCTCCTTTGTATTTGGCTAATCTAAAAAGCCTTTTTATTAAATTAGTATTTGCTTCACTATGAGAGGGACCAACTTAGACAAGGAGTTGGAACAAAACGTAATGCTGGACATCACAAAAGTATACAGGTTGGGCTCAGAAAATCTCCTCACTTTTTTAATTTTATTATGTGGACATCATGGGGAAATGAATATACACACAAACAAATACACACATATACTGTATGTCAATGTATCGGAAGAGCTCCAGGCGGAGAAATGTAGCATGTGCAGCAGCAAGAAAGAAAGAAAAAAAGCTAATAAAGCAAATAGTGTTATCAGTAATTTAACAGCGGGCTGATATGGCCTATTGATCTGTCCACTGGAATCTTTTATCTGCACAACACAATGTATCCACTCTGCTGTTTATGACCCCTCCCCCTCGCCTCCTCTTAACACACATAGTAAAACACAAGCCACATGTCTGTCAATGTTCAGACTGCTGTGCAGAGACTTGCCAAACAGAAAGATACAAAAGGAAATGTACATTGCAGCGAGGATAGACCAAGACTTACAACCCCCTAACCTGAAGCAATAATCACTTTTAATTTTAACTAAACGATTAAAGGGAATATGTGTATTGGGTTTTGCACATGAGATTTGAAGTTTAGGGAGCAGAAGAACATTTTGAGTAGGTAGGTGAAGGGAGTAGGTGCTGAACCATAACAAACTGGGAGAGAGTGAGAGAGTTATTTAAGTCTGAGTTCAGTCTGTAACAATGCAGATGCCTATCAGTTTAATTCAAAGGCTTAAAAGACATGGGGACATCTTATTTCTGCAGATAACCCAGGCATTTGAGGTATTATTTACATCAGTTGAAGGTAGTTTAATTGTAAAAACAGAGAGAGTGCATTGGCTGCATTGGGAGATCAGCACCATGGACAGCACCCATTCCATTAAGTTTGAACTGAAATTTATAATGATTTTTAAAGAAAATCTAAACTCTAACACAAATTGTACCGCTTTCTAATTGTAGTATGGTATAATATTTATCCTGGAATCTGAAGCTCTGACTCCCACATTTCTCTGATATTGAGCTAGGGTGTTGTGAAATAATTGTCTGACAATGTGACTTAATTAACCAAGCTGCTCTTCAGACTGGAACATCTTGCTCTAATTATTAGAAAGTCTTTCTTTTCAGCTGTGATTGGAAGTGACAGGAACAAGATCTCATGATGACAATGAGGTTTTGAAATTTCTGGATGAGAAATTTGGGATGTTTTCGGGGAATATCACAACTCCGAAAACATCGGGGTTGCGAACGTGGACATAATCTATCCATCCTTAGAAAATATCTGCATGACACATGAACTTTCTCTTCTTCAATTTCTGTTTTAATGAATAGAACTCTACATCATTTAAGTTCACAGCTCGTTTAAAACAACATCACATGACGTTTTGCTTATATAGAGCTTATATAGAGAAATATAGAGCTTCCAACTGATTGGGACACTTCCTTTGAAGCAAAACAATGCAGTGCTGGATGAAACTGCATTATGTAAGTTAAGGTGAGACATTTCTTTCTATTGGTCCTCTTTTTAACAGTGTTTTTAAAATATAACAACATTATAAACAACTCTCACATCAGGAGTCATACTGTCCTTTCAAGTTAACAACTATGAGACAGCCTGGCCCAATCAGAGTGACCAGTTGATCTCAGAATTGATAAAGTCTCTTGGAATTATAGACAAAACATCTTCACCTTGAAAAATCTAACTCCAGATGCCTTTCCTTTAAAATATAACCTTACAAAAACATTCAACAAAACCTCAGCAACTCCATCCCATAATGTGAGCTACTGTTTTTTTTTTATACCACAAACAGTAATATTGCTGTACCATGTAATTTTAATTTATTGGTTTATTTGACATGGACAATCATCATTTCTGTAAATGCACCAGATTTATCCTAATGGATATTTTCCATCTGCCCTCCCTGGACAGATTGTGACAGAATGTCACCCTGAAACAAGATACAATAAATATTAAAATAAAAAAAAAATTAAATTAAAACACAATTAAATTAATAATCAATTAAACTGTACCATTTATAAAACACATTCAGCAGCCCTTTAGACAATATGGCATTTAAAATGTCGAATACTTTTTGATAACTGCCTTACATGTCCAAGAAAGGTATGCAAAATTGTTATTTTCTAATCTTAAAATATCTTTTAAAAATATAGGCAATACTTCAGTTCAGGGGTGGCCAAACTTGGTTGCTAGTGTTATTAGCACTTTTGATGGAAAAGGTGACATTGTATTCCTTGAGAATTGCAAGACTATGTTGGCAAATGAGACACATGACCTTTGAATGGACTTTAATGAAATATCAACTTTTCTTTTCTTTGTTCCATCCATTGTTAAGCTAGGGCTCAACACAATGGCAAATGTGAAGCAGAGACGACAGACCTGGCTGTAACAAAGGTTGTAAGTTGTTGGAGTGTGCCTTCTTGGACAACTGATCACTGCAGCGTATTACAGGAGTAAAGGGAAATATATGCAGTCTTTAATTATTTAATTTAATAAGTGACAAGAAAATGCTTTGTGGGCCAGATTAAACAGCCCACCAGTTTTTTTAGTTAGATACAGGGTTTTCTTATTGGCTGTGGAGACTTCTGTGTAAATGCAGAATAGTATTAGTCAGTGTACTCTAAACTAAAACCCACTAAAACTGAATAACTGAATAATAAAAAACATCACATTTAAATAAAGTTCTGACTGTATATGTTCATGCAGCTAAAGGGCAACAGCGCCGTGGAGAAACGTGAGTGGACACTGATGCAGAGAATGTTTCCCTCTCTGTGTCCTTATAAATGTTGTCAAGTGGCCAGCTATGACCTGATACAACAACACTGCGTGTGTGAGGGCGTGTAGGTGTGTGTGTGTCTGCCCAGCAGTAAAGTGTATTTTATTGGAGTTAACACTAAGGTCAAATAAAGCAGATTTATTTCAACGGATTACTAGCACTCTGCTGGCCAGTCCATAAAACAGAAACCAATCACTGACACGCTCACACACACGTTCCTATTGGGGGGCTGTGCAGAGGAGATATCTTAGCTATTGTGTGATTGTCTTGGAGAATAAGCTGTTGTGTTTAACCATTTTAGCCCTGAAGAGCCACACAGACATGAAGTGGTATCACATTTTTAAAGTGGAGAGCTGTTGTCTGGAGTCCCATGTCATCTAGCTGCAGTCTGTGTGAAGCACCATTTTCATGCTCTTCTATTGCATTCCATTGCATAGCCTCTGCTTGTTTAGTGACCTCTGCACATTTTAAATAGTAAGTTGTTTTACTGTGGTCATTACTGATTGAAAAGGGGTAGAATGATGTCTAGTCTGTATCACACTTTAGAGGAATGCATGCTTATGAAAGGTTTATTAGTTCATCTACCTATACATCTGCATTATAAGCAAGCAGCTTAAGTTGACCGTCAATGGTCCCAGTTTCCATCATAGGAAGCTATTCATCTGACTTAGAATTCTACACATTTCTATTCATTCAATAAATGACAAGTTTTTATTGGATTTAGTAGCATTTAACACAACTATCAAGACATGTTTTCACTTTTTTTCTCTTTAAGGCTGAATGCTGTAAAGATGGTTTGTCAAAGATTGCTCAAAGATTGCTTTGTCAGGAGGATGGTAGCTCATAAATATTGATGTCTTCGCCAGTGCCAGTTCAAACAAACTACATGTTATCACATTTAGGCCTTTCCCTCTTGTTTCTACATGACAAACATAAGTGCTGTGTGTTTCCCCAAATGCCTGCTGCTGGGCTCAAGGCTCGAAACACACACACGCTGATCAGTGAGCTGTGACTTCCACCAATAAAAACTCATCAGGCCCCGCCGGTGCACTCTAACCCCAGGGTTACCATGGAGATCACCATAATGACCTCCAATCAGGTGGCACGGCAAGGGTGAAGTCACCTGTCTGTCAATCCAAATCCATCCAGCTGTCCATCCAACAGGGATTTTCGGTGTTTGATACAACAATGCGAGTTTCTATTATTAAGCAGTAGTCGGGGGTTTATTAAAATACTGTGTTTTGGGCCAACACTTGAAATCTATGACTCACAACTGGTTTGGCCTTTCAAACAAAATATACATTATTTCTATAGATAACTACACAGAGCAGGTGCATATGTGATAAATGTGTGAATGAGGTGGGAGCCCTGGACAGACCGATGGACATATAGACAGGCTGAGGGACGCAGGAGAAGACAGAGTGAGATGGAGATGGGCAGACAGTAGAGTTTAATGATTCCAGATGAGCTGAGTGGTCGGCCTGACAACTGAAATGAACAGGAATCAATAGTGAGAGCGTCTGTCTGCAGCAGATAAGACACACACACACAATGTTGACTATTAAAGACGACAGCTTGAGATATTACACTATTAGTTATGCTATTTTTAATCAGCTATCATATTTAATTAATTCTTCAGGTCAGATGCTATCGGAGTGAGTGGATGTGTGTGCCTTGTGGGAGTGGGTGAGGGGTGGAAGATGGGGGCTATTACAGCAGGAATGGGAACGAGGTGGTGGGCTTCTGTAAAATGTTGAACCTAAAAAGAACAATAATAGAATGAACTGAGGCATGAAGACATGGATGTGAGATGGAAATAAGAAGATAATTATGAATATAGGCATAATAAATGTTATAAATAATATTTAAAGACAAGCCCTTTGAGATAAATATATCACTTTGTTAATATCAGAGATTTTGTGTTCTTAAATATTCTTCACATGCATCCCTTGTTTGTATATTTTTTCCCCGGGTTGATCAAACAACAATTTGAATGTAAAGAAGCTGATAATGTGTAGCTATAATAAAATTACATTCCTTATGAAATGTCATTAACATTTTAATGAACATAGTAAATGTAATAGATAAATGGACAAAATATAATAAATTACACTTGTCATTCACTTGCGAGAAAATCAGTTGCTGTGTAATAATTCCCATTAACAGCAAAAATAAGAAGACATATTCATGTACAGCCATCCAATCAGATATGGGGCATGTATTGGGGAGGGGTAAGTAAACAAGACAGTATATAATAAATGTAGTGTGAACATGGCACTCATGTCTAAAGTGTGCAGTGACAGAGACAGAGACAGAGCTGAACAGAGGAGGTTAGTGTCTTGTTTCATCCCTTCTCTCTGACCAGCCACCAGAGTGAGATCAGGCAGCTCCAGCTGCTAATTATAGTAATTATGATTCATTACCGGGCCACATTAATTTAATAAAGAGGAGGCTGAGCAGAGCTCATTAACCTTCATTAGAATAATTATAGACACAAGACACTTGGCTCGCTCTCTCTTGGTCTCAAACACAGTGAGTAGAGAGAGCAGTGCTCCACAGAGACTGCTGCAAAGGAAGCCTCTGGAGCAGGGATCACAACTGTCATCACAACAGTAAGAAAAAACACTAAAGACAAGCCTAAAGATGATTATTATCAGTTAATTATTAGGTAAACAGTGCATAGTATGAAGTAATAAACACGCATTGAATGAGCTCCGTAAAGTTACATTTCTCAAGCAAATTGTTTTTATTAATTATATTATTGCTTTGCAGAGTTAAATATTAATTCGTCCTGCACTTTTTGTGGAGATTGCTGTAGCAGTTCTTTAACTTATCTAACAGTTCAAATGCAAATATTTCCAAAGGTGAATGCTGCTGTGATATTTAATAAAGTGGATATATTGCCTCATTTAAAATAAAGCCATAAAGCCAGGGCCCTGTTTAAAGCAGGAAGTAGATCACAGGCCTCGGTAATGGCTGGGGCTCTCTGATTGGCTAATCATGTCTCATTGTTTCAGTCATTATTTTGCTCAACTTTTAATTTCTTGCTCTTAAGGATCATTGAGCAAGCCAATTACATGGAGCTGACCTTGTGCGTTAGAGGCGGGAGGACAGGAAGGATGTCCCATTGCCTCGCTTTCTTTTTTTATTTCTTTCACAACAATATAAAACTGTGGCGCCAAAAGCTCCATCTCCAGTCCCCTCTGCTCTGCGCCTTAAAACGAGAGTCAACGGAATATTAAGTCCCGAGCATTAGAATAAACACGTCGTGTGTTAAATCAAAATCCAATTCTGTGGTCTATTATTTTCTGGCATAGTAATGACTGCCAAGGATTAGGAATCAATATTTCACTGCAGCGGGGACATTACCGACTTTATTCAGGCCGTAATTGAGTTTTGAGGAGGAGGCCCTGCCCTAGAATCTGCATTAAAGATAAGAGCTGTGTTAACGTGGATGCCTTGGTAAAACGGAGCAGGGCGACGCGTCGCTTATACACATCAATTACGCACAGCAGTTAACCTTGTAACACACTGACATCACACTGTAACAGCCCCTGAGACTGCAACGATTTAGGGAGGTTTTTAGGCCCAATGAGGAGCGTGAGGCGGCCCAGCAGAGGAAAGTTCCCGCGGTCTGTCTCTCTCACAGTCCCGAGATAATAGACTATTAGTGGAAGTGGGATTAATTTGTAGCCAATTACAAGCCGCTGGGTTGAATAGGAGTGCATAAATAAGGAGAGATCCCCATACACACACATACAGAGGGTCCCCGAGGGGCCGCCCAAAATCGCCAAAAAGGTGTAACACTGATGGAGAGAGGGAGGGAGCAGGTTCACTTGTCTAATGGGAACGAAGGGGCAGAGAGAGAGAGAAAAGGAAGAGGGGGGGCTACCTCTAACCATTAGAGAGGGGTCCGCCACGTCCCGCCTCCAACTACTGTCAGGCATCCAGAGCGCGCGCCGTCCAGGTCCAGACAGAGTACACGAGACTGGAGGTCGGAGAGTGGTCTGTATATGAGAGACAGCGGAGACTGAGCGGCACAAGGCGGAACACAGCAGCAGCGCGGCACTGGAGAGATGAAGACCGGAGAAGACTAAGTTCACGTGGACCGTGAGCAGCGCAGGTAGAGTCCACTCTGGCTGACTGCATGGGAAAGTTTAGGGCGCTGACAGCATTATCTCAGAGAGCCTTCTGATGGGACAGGACCAGACTTTTTTCTGACATGAGTCCTAAACCATCCATCTAAACGCTTTGGTTCAGTCCGAATTTCATTTCCCATCGCCGTTGCATTCAAAGGGGATTGTAAATATATGGGACAATCACAGTGACGTTATGAACCGGGACAGAGCGGTGCCAGGGCCCGGGGTGGACGGTGTGCAGCCCGTTGCAAACCGGGACAGAGTGGCGCAAGTGGCGGGAGTGAGTCGCGACAGAGCGGGACCGACTCCCAGCGGGGACGGGGCCCAGACTGTGGTGGTCCCGGACAGCGCGGACTTCCTGGACTCAAGCGTGGACGGAGACAAGCGCCACTTCTCCAACGGGCTGGCCGCTGGAAGAGACACACAGGCAGTGGACAACCACTCCGAACCTGCGCCCACGAACCCGGCTCTGGCCCCGCCACAGCAGGTAGGATCACGGAGCAAAGTTCACTGGATCACCTCTGTCTTAGGCGCGCGCCACAGGCACAGCGGCACCTGACACTAACTTTCTTCTTCTGGCCGCAGTGGCCCAAAGTCACTAACGCCCGCGCTGTCCACAGCGTTTGACTTAAACTTTGTCCATTTAACAATACTGTGAGAAATCACAACGTTTTTATAAAAGGCACCTACACCTATAGGCTTCAATTAAAATCAATTAAAACCTTAAACGTCATTTTGCAGCGCCGCGAAAAGGTAAAAAATAAAAGCAACAAAATGATGATTCTTTGTTTTTCCCTTTGATTGTTATCAAAGTTTATTTTATTTGTAAAAACAATGTCTTTGTTTTGCTTGTTTATGAAGAAGTCATTATAAAAACAAGTTATATAAAAATGTTGCATAAAGAAAAAATATGCTTCACAGGCCTATTTGTATTGTGGTTATTAATAATATTTACTATTACTATACCTAATTTGGGAATTTATTACATATACGTAACTTTCACCAATTTTCAAACGAATCTAAATGTTGTAGAAATTGTCCGCTGGCTTTCTTAAATCCACGCGTCTGAAAAGTGTAACATGGCTCGGACTTCTAACTTGTGTGATGTTCGTATCATCAGGTGTTAATAAGCTCCGCTCCTACAGCAGCAGCGGATATTAATTGACAGCATACTCTCATATTACTGTAGAAGAGTCGTTTGGACGCCTCTCTAATAAAAGAATGATCCTAATCCCAGTCAAGCCACTCACCTTCACTATTGCCTCGAGTAAATACCATATACCAAATACCATACACACGTCTGGGGGACAAATTTCAACAGTCCACTCAGATTCTAAAATAGCAGAGTTTATAAAAGCCAGAAGTAGGGTATTTATAATCCATTATATTAAAAGCATTAAACTATTGGTTTTACCAGTGCTAGCCTCTTGACTGCAGCAAAAAAGGTTAAAGGCAGCCTTGATGTGCCTGCACTGTGCACGTTCACTTTACAGCTGTTGTGTTGTTTTGACATTTAGGATGGTCGGTTTACACTTACTGCTCCATTATAAATATTTTTATTATTATTACTATTAGCCTATTTAATTATTATTTTTTATTTGTTCTACTATTTATTGCAGTAAAATTGATAACCTAAACATGTTAGGCTAGTCTTAAAATTTGAATGTTTTTTTTTATTATTTATTTCAGGACATATGCGCCTTTTTAAAACGTATCGCCTCGCCTGTAGGAATAACGTCACTAAAGACAGAAGATGTTACAAGTGTCTGTGTCCCGTGTTTCTCCAGGGCCCCACGGCGCACCGCACCACCTCCTTCTCGGTGCTGGACATACTGGATCCTAACAAGTTCACAAGCAACCGCCGGTTCCAGCAGCACGCGGGCGAGCGGCCCGAGCGCGAGCTGAGCGCATTCAGCGTGGAGAAGCGCCGAGTCACGGGGGAGCGCGAGCCCGGCCTCGAGCCTGGCCTGGAGCCCGCCAAGAGCTGCTACGGCGCGGAGGAATACCACAGCAGTAAGTGCACTCCACAAAATCCATCACACGCTGCTGTCAGGGATCTTGAATAGGCTGCTTATTTACCACAACACCGAGTTAAACGAAACCAAGGCGTTCCTCTGCAGAGTGTAGCCCATGTAAGATTAACCCTTTTTAAAAAAAAAAAAAATAAATAAATAAAATGTTAGCCCCGTCTCCCCCGGCAGCTTTTAAATTAGGCCACGGAAGTAAGTATCTTAGGTCTTTATTTAAACTAAGAAAGACCTGATATATTTACTTTCTGTCTTATTTTATGATTTAGTTTTACAAAGGCAGGATTCTTGACTTGTCTCTGTTGTTGTTCGTGTGAGATGTGTTTTGCTTTGGATTTTGCTTTAGGCTCGGCTCATATCGAACAATAATTCTCAACTGAATTTACAATAAAGATGGACAACAAAAAATGACAATGCTTGAATATTTAGGAAGCTATTCATTGGCTATGACTTGAGCATCCTGATAAAGACGCCGACCTCATACATTAGGCCTACTCAATATTTTTTTTGTTACGTCAAGTGAGTTGACGGGGCATTCAGAAACACATCTCTGCATTGGTTTCTTTTGGTAATTAATTGGGTTCATGCGCGTGCTCTTCCTACGCCCGTGTGTAAACGCGTGCTCTGATTGGCCGATATCGATTGGTGAATATCGGTGTCAAAGCCATCAGTAACGGGTGTTTTCCGAGTATGATATTGATGAAGCACAACTCTTTATCTGACGTTAAAACGATGCTTTAGGCCGAATTTACTTCAAAACTTTGTCTTTATTGAAAAAATTGTATAGGCTACATATTTTTAGATGCCTGAATAACTAATAAAACAGAGAAAATGTAACATCTCAGCTAACTAGGGATCAAAACCTACGCGTGCTTTGCCTTTTATATAAATGCAGCATTTAGTGATCATTTATTCACTTTAATGTAGCATTGATCAGTTTATAATTTTAGACATGTTATAGTATTTATAGTAGAAATCAGTAAATAGCATCCTGTTTTATTTAGAAATTAAAACGCTCTGACTGTTTATTGCGTCAACATAAAGTAGGCCTATTAAATCAGAACCAACTAAAATTTACATACTAGAGAGAACATAAACAAAAAGGAGAAAATTATTTTTTATATTGTGGTCAAGTATTTTTATATCTAAAATGCCCAATTAGTATAATAATAAATTTTAGCCTACTTATTGTTTTCAGTTTACTGTTTAAAATAAGCACAGTTAGGCCTAAGTATTTTCTGTTCTAATACTGTGCTGTTTTTACAGTGTTCATGTAAAGTAGGCTAATTTAAATAACATTTCAAGACAATGACCAAAATAACATCCAGGAGAAAAACAGAATATAAGTAAATGTGGTGAGATGAAATTTAAAGAGCAACTTACCATGCCTCTTCTAAATTCTTTGCTTATTTCGAAAAAGAAAAGAAAAAGACTTTTTACACACATAGAGTAACAT
This sequence comes from Neodontobutis hainanensis, assembly GCA_024349245.1. Lineage (NCBI taxonomy): Eukaryota > Metazoa > Chordata > Actinopteri > Gobiiformes > Odontobutidae > Neodontobutis > Neodontobutis hainanensis. The sequence goes on from JALDNG010000027.1 coordinate 2,399,658, forward strand.
ACTGTAACATCTTCATCATCTTACATTTTCTTTTAAAATTTTCAGAGTTGCTTAAAGCTGATAATAAAACAATCCTTGTAGCTGTTATGAATCTATTGAGCATTTTCAAAAACGAGAGTTCCTGCTCGTTTTTTCAGATAAGTGGCATGTCTAAAGCAGTTTGTGTGTGTTGAAGTCACAGTGGCCGTCAGGGGAAGTGCAGTGTGAAGCTGCTCTTTGACACTTCAGATGTTAACAAATGTGCTGTTTGTGTGTCTTCTCTAGAGGACGGCTTTGTGTACCGTGGCCCAGAGGAGGATGACTACAACCGGCCCGGGACTCCAGACTCTGAGGCTCCAGACGGGGCTTACAGCAGTGAGGAGAGCAGTTCAGCCCTGCCCACTAATGGAGACCGGGACCTAGACCCACACAACCAGGACCAGTCCAGAGACAGCAAAAGTCCAGGCTCCACAGGACAGATGTCAAATGGACAAACCAATGGGAGCCAGGGCTCTCAGGGCAAGCCCAAGAGGAAGCGCTCTGGCTCGGACTCCAAGTCAGGAAAGCCCCGCAGAGCGCGGACTGCCTTCACCTATGAGCAGCTGGTGGCTCTAGAAAACAAGTTCAAGTCCACACGCTACCTGTCAGTGTGCGAGCGGCTCAACCTGGCCCTCTCACTGTCCCTCACTGAGACACAGGTCAAGATCTGGTTCCAGAACCGCCGCACCAAGTGGAAGAAACAGAACCCAGGAGCAGATACATCTGCACCCACTGCTGGAGGAACAGGCCCTACAGGGGGCAATGGGGCAGGAGGACTCGGCAGCCTGAGCCCTCTTAGCCCATCTCCTCCTGTCAGCGGTCACCTGGCAATGCACACAGCCTATGCGAGCCACCACCACGCCCCCACCGGCGGTCTGGTGCAGCTGCCCTTCCTCACAGCCAGCCATGTCCTGTCCCCCTTCATGCTGGGGACGCAGAGCTACGCAGCGCCTGCCTTCTACAGCACACACCTGTAGATTCTTAGAGACAGTGAGAATGAAGCAGACAGACTGTTAAATTCTGCTCCACTTTTTAATACTGACATTTCAAGGCTTTAATTTCAAGGGATTATTTTGATAGAATGTGAATATCTACCAGAACCTGTATATAAATCTATGTTCTAGCTTCTTATTCTGAATGCTGTTTTAAACCAATAGTCAAATAGTTGATTTTAATTTTTTATTTTTTTGCTTAAACAAAAGTCTGTATGAATATTGAATGTTTATTTATAACTTCAGGAACTGCTTGATCTATTGTAAGTACTGTGTAACTACAGCTGTGACTCTTTTGGGACTTTTTCTGTTAATTTATTTACTATGTTGACGGGTTACATAAAAAAAAAATGTATTGAACCATCAGACCACATATTGTCTTTGATATTAAAAATATTCACATTTATGGATTATAGTCTCAACCATTGCTGCAGGTGTCTGTGTGTTTGTGTTGCACACCACATCAAACACACAGATTTATTATTATAACTTTTTTTTTTAGTAATATCAGAATATAATGACAACACTAATCACAAAATGTCAATTCATTGTGGGATACATTACATTAGATCAGAGGAAAAAGGTGCCAATGTAATACCGCATTCACAAATGTCCATTTCAGTCGTCATATACAGACATTTTACCATTAAAATAAAACGGTAAATTACAAATTCTCACTGGAACCTGACAAATCTATATTTATATCTATTGTAAAAAACACAACAAAATGTTTTAAACAGACACTTATTCCACATTTCTTTCTTCTTCATTTGTGAAGTTTGTAATCTTTAATAAATCAGTATGTGCTGCAGGTTTTGGTGCCAAACCCTGAATGAACCTCATTGATAAAGGCTAAAAGCATCAATATGCAAACAATAAGACTAGACTAGAAGGCAATTTGTCCATACGAGCAGAAAACAGGAGTGTATTTCAAAGGCATTTTCATAGCAACATGTCATATAAAATCCTTAAAAGGTACAAATGTGGCATTAAATAGTTGTAGGCTCATTTGCAAACCAAGGTTTTGTGAGCCAGATTCAGACATATACATTTATTTAAATATTGTAAATAAATTTTAAATTTAAATAAATCACATCACAAGGACATTTACGAAAACATCATCTCAAACAGGAGGTAAGATACGCATAGAGCATGTGAAGAATTGCCCTTTGCACATGTGCACTGACTGGGGATCAGTTGAAGGCATAGTTGAACTGGTTGGAGAACTTGTCGTGTTTCCTCTTGTCTGCTTTAATCATCACCTCAGCCACTCTGCGCATGGAGCTCCTGGAAAGACAGACGAGATACATATTCTGCTTCAAAGACACAATGGAAGTTAGAGAAATATTCATAGATATAGTATAATATTCTCTGAACTGAATAACTGTTGGAAGTGAAGTTATCTGTAATGGATTCCTAAGCGTTTACCCCCGATTTTAAAAGAGCCCACAGCATTTATATACTCTTTAATTATCTACGTAAAAATCAAATAATATAAAAGACAAAGTTCTGCTTTAGGGTTGTGCACTACTTTCTTCAGATATGTTCAAAGATGACCAGATTTGAGATCCAACAGTAGTTTTTCTTCATGCAACTTTGGTCTTTTAAGCATACCATATTAATCCACATGTGTATGTTTTTGCAATGTCAGGAAATTACGTACTTGTTGAAAACTTTCTTCTCCAGCCTGGAGCGAGCTGTGTTGGCATTTTGCTTTAGATCGCTGAGGTTGGGGAACTTCTTTTTCTTCTTCCCTTTTCCTTTCTTGCCCACCCTATCCGAGCCCAGGTCGTGTCCTGTGGCTGCCTCAATATCTCGCATCAACTCTGCATCTCGCCAGTCTAAAACCAGAAAGAAAAAAATAAATTACCACTCTAACATATAACTTGAAAGGAGGTATAGTGAGAGGAAATTGGGACAAGTTGGTCTTTTTGCCAGAGCTCTGAACTGAGACAAAAAGTGAGTTCAGTGAAAAGTGTAATGGAGTAATTAGTGCTGATAGCACAAATGAGCTCATAATGCCCACTTTTACAGGCCATAAGGGGTAAACAGTGTGTAGTAGAGTCTCATTGGGATCCAATTCTGCTGTTAATGAAAAGTGTAACGTCAAAATTCCTGGTGATAAAGTAAAAGTGGTTGTAATGCAGAGTAATGACGGTCTAAACGAAGAGACACTCCTAGTTAATGACGTACCGCAGTGGAATTAGAGATAAACCTGCGGTAATGCAAAGTAATTACACCGTGATTGTGATGGGATTGAAGCCAGGCCCTGTGCTCTGTCAAAACAGTGACCCCAGTGCTGTGTGTGTGTGTGTGCGGGCCGTTAATCAGCCGCTCTGACCCCGGGTCTGACTGGACCTTCAACCAGCCCTCATTACACACCCAGGCAAGGCCGTAATTGAAAAGCAGCTGGTGTATTTAGGAGAATCATTACAGCTAAAAAAGAAGCAGCTGCTTTTGTAGTCCGTTTGTGTGACTGTCTAAGGATTGTGTCCTCTGTTACTTTGAGCTTTTGATCTTACAGTACTTTAGTCGAGAGAGAAAAAAAGAAGGGATAATTAAAAAAGGAACACAAAAGAGAAAAAGAAATAGATGGCACCGAAACGAAAATAGAGATGAGAAATCAGAGAAGGGCATGGGAGAAAAACAGCCCTTTCAGAGTAATCAGTGTTGCAGCAGGGCTCTTTTCTCCGTCAACACCTCTTAGCCCTTCCAGCTGGGGTCTCTGTGTGTGTATATGTGTGTGTAAGGGCAAGGGGCAGGCCACACACACACCCACTAAAGCATGTGAAGTCTGGGTTTGTTCAGATGTCACTTTGTTTTGCACCACTAAACATACTGACTAATATACTACTGTCAATGCATAACCATTCATATGGCATCATCAAGAACAATGTAAACATGAATAGTTATAGATATGGTTGAGCTGAGCTGAGAGTTAACGTTACTGTATAATTTGTCAACTTTCAAATCTTCACTACTATATATTCAAGAAACAGAAGATTGCATTTTTGCACCATGACTCATAAATAATGCAGCAGATCAATTTGTTACGTCTTGTGTTTGACCCTTATGAAGAAACTAATGGCAAAAACGGTAAAGAATTTCTGACATCCCCTTTGCCACAGCAAATTAACTTGACTAACTAAAACCTCGTTGTGTGCGTGTGGCTGTCAACTGAATGTCCTGCTGCCTGTTAAATCCCACTGTATGCACATACACTTGTGTGTGTGCCAGGCTGAAAAGGTAAAAAGGGCCAAGACCACTGGTTCATCAGTTCACTCAGGCCACTGCCTTCCCTACTGTGAGATTGATTTGTGTGTGTGTGGCTAGGTGTGAGATTGACTCTTGGATCGATAGTGTAGTTGGTAACAAAAGATGCTATTTCACAATTCACTGGACTGCATGCCAGGGCTACACAAACACATACAGACACTGACACACACACAAAGCCAGTGGTTAACAAGACCCTGCAGGCAGCTGCTGGACATCCTGCAGGCTCACTCTAAACCCACTCACTCAACAAACAAACAGGCACACACGCCTCCAGACATGCCACATTACAATGTGCACGAGAACCTAAAAGCAAAACAGACAAGGTTTTCTGTATTGTTTTCTTTCACATTCTCAGTGTTTATTGTATTGTTCATTTCTTCCTCTCTAGTCCTGAACATCTTTTAAAGTTTTACATAACAATACTCAACAATACTCAAAACTCAAGAAAAAGTTACATTATAGATATTTGAAGATAATTGGGCCTTTAGTGTATTGCAACATAGAACAGAATAGACTAAATTTAAATGACCCTTAAATCTTAAGAACATCATGTGATGCCACTATTACAAAGGTGTATATGTGTCAGCGCTTACCAGGTTGCTCCTGTCTCCTCCTCTCCTCCTCCTGCACCTCCCTCCTTTGGTCCTCTGGCCTGAGAGGTTTCCCATCCTTGTCTCGAGGAATGATGTGTCCATGGAAAGGACACTGGATAGCACACAATCAAACATACTGTACATACATAGACACTCTATAGTAATGGATAAAATACCATTATTACAATAATGGCTGTTACCTTGAGCCGGTCCTGCCTCTGGCACAGCTTGCCGTTGCCCAGTGGTGCTTTGCAGTAGTGACTAACAGGAGTGAAGTGTCCAGGGAAGGAGATGTATCTGCTCCTGCTCTCTGCTGCTAACTCCTTGTTCTCCACTTCTTCCTCAGCTGCGATGGGAACCCAGAACTGATGCTGGGAGGCAGACCTGTGGTTGGACATACAGTACATGGACTGGCTGTACATCTGTGTGTACGGATGCTTTTTAGTCAAGATCAGCTAATAATAGTGAGTGCTTGTTACTTGATGATCTTGCCAGCAGTGGGCTGATCTTGGCCCCAGTAGTAAATATCCAAACCAAAGGGAACCACAGGAGCATCTGCAGCTTTCTGATCTGAAGAAGTGGATTCAGAGGAGCTGCTAAAAAAAAGACAAAACATTATAGCATACTTTATACTTCATTTAAGGGAAACTTTATGTTAAGAGCTAAGAGCAGCCTGTTACCTGGACCCAGTGGGTAAGGTTAGTTTCTTTCTGAGGAGGCACAGTGTGGCTGCTGCAGAAGTTGGATCTTCCTCTTCTTCTCTGAGTCGCTTTAGTCTCCTGGAGGAGGAGATGGATGAAGAGAAAGATGGATGGGCTGGAGCTACATGTCGCTTGGCAGGAGGTGTTTTTGTGACTAGTGCTGTTGAGGTAGAAGGAGAGGGATCCAAACCTAACAACAGAGATTTAGTTTAGCTTTGGAAGGCACACTAAAAACTAAAGCTTACATTTTACAAATAGGAAGTAACTTGATGGTTGTGGATTATACAATATAGGATATTTTCTTGAAAGAAATCTATATGTCACAGTATCTCAATTTAACTGGAAGTTTTACCCATCACGACATTCAAATGTAAAGGTTTTAACTTTTAGATTCAGTTGTTCAAGGCCTATGTCTTCTTTCTACCGGCTAAAGGGAACTAAACTGTATGTGTGTGGTCAAACACAGGGTCAGCATGGGTTTCCAGGGGCTTAAAGGGAATTAAGCAAACTCCAACTGCAGGTGAGATCAGAGCAAAGCAGTAAAGTGAACCCTGCTAATATCTTGATCATAGATTATTAGAGCTGGTCAAGAAGCAACAGAGAACTGGTTGTGGAACTGCTGTGAACTGGTTTAGATTAGGAACAACACCTTCAGTTGAGTTTATGCAAATATACTTCCTTTCCAAAAGAAATACTTACATGAAAGAGCTGATTATTAATTCTGCAATTGCATTGGATGTTGCAGCTGTTAATATAGAAAGATCAATGGGAGGAAATGTGTATATAATGCAGTGTGTTTGAGGCAGTGGGGGTGCCAAGGAAAAAAGTGGTTAAGGGAATTTGAGAGAAAGAGGTAGAGTTAAAAGAAAGAGAGAAAAGGCAGAAAGCGGTATTGATTTCTTGGGGTTAAGCAGGGCCTGTAATTAAAATGTTAATTTGAGAAGAAGAGAGATAGTGTCCTGACAGCAGAGAGGGGGATAAGAGGACTGATAATGAGGATGACAGAACGGGACAGGAACGGAGAGAGGGAAAAGGATAGGAATAGACACAGGCAGGGAAAAGCCAGGGAAGACAGAGCAGGACAGAAGATGGGAAAATGAAAATGAGCAAATGAAAACGAGTGCGTGGTAATGATAGATGTTATACTTGAAATGAGAGTCAAAGGTCGACAGGAGGAAATAGAGTTAATAATCAAATCTCACTTGTCACTCTCTCTTTAACAATTAAATATATTGTTAACCACCTACAGGCCACATTATACCGTAGGTCATAAGATGTGACTGTCAATTTCTCACAGAGGTTATTAGTGGGAAACAACAATAAGAAGTAATTTGACGCTCAGGATATAAGTGGGAGGATTTCCGTTGTGTTGTGCAAATCGGTGTAATTGCACCATGATAGGGTTGCTATATGAATACAGTAAATGGGGCCTGTGGGTAAAAAAGTAATTATAATCGCTCTCAAAAAAAAAATTAAATCAAAAATTCAAGCAAAAAAGACTTTCTGATTTTCCACCACATTTGCGTTATTCTAACTTACTCTCAGACCATTACAGTCAGCCAAATACTTTTCTGCATTGCAGTCTGTACTTTGAGGCAAATAAAACTATATCTCCCTCTGCTGTCATTTAGCTGTTCAAGGCTCATACCCCAAGTTTCTTTGTGCAACCAAATCTTTTACTGTAGGTGTCTTTCTTTTGAGCCATTTATTATTAAAAATTGAGCTGCAAAATATTAAGAAACATGCAATGTTTAATCATTTTGAATATTGTGATAACATGTTCTGCGTTATTTGTTAGAGATTAAAAAAATGACATTAATTAAATTAATTAAATATTATATATATATATATATATATATATATATATATATATATATATATATGTGTGTGTGTGTGTGTGTGTGTGTGTGTGTGTGTGTGTGTGTGTGTTATATAGATTTCAGAAATAGAAGGAAATACAAGGCTCCGGACTAACTTCCACTCATCAAAGCAAAGGGGCATAATCAATATAAAATGACTAAAATGGGACTAAGCTAAAAAGTTTTTATTTGAAAAGACCACATTTTGATTAAATTCTCTGATGATTGACTTTGAGGCTAAAAATTAATGTCCATCACCTAGAAGACTTTAACGTTACTGCGACGTCATTCTTTGCGACACAGAGATTGCAATAATGATAATATTCCAATTTATTGTGCAGCCCTAAATTAAAATGTAACTTAAACGATGTTGGGTCTCATCATCACCTGCAATTTGTGACACTATTTTGTTTGAGGAATAAGATGTTTGCCATGAAGATAAATTGATTTCAATATCATTTTATACACAATTTAGCTCTTTTTTTGTAACTCCTGTCTCCTTCTCCAAACAGCTACACTGTACTGTTAATTCACTAACTATGCATAGTACCATTACTGGACCAAACATAAAATGCCACAACATTTTTACTTTCTTACTTTTGATTAACTGTAGCTATGATATAGTAGTACATTAGTGCTGTATTAGTCTGTAACAGTGCGTGTATGTTTGTAAAAGTGGGTGGTAAAAAACTAGGTGCAGGGCTAATAGGGGCTCATTAAAAAGGTTGCATTGTTAATTTGGTATGGCCTCTGTAGATCATTACCTAACCCACTAATCACCCTGACACACACACACAGATGTTTTGGCCACATCAGATACTATCTAATTACTTTAGCGTCTAATTGATTAGTAATGGAGGGCGGTAGGAGGAGAGGAGCAGAGTCCCAGGTAAAGACGGCGTTCAGGCTGGATGTAATGAATCAGGAAGCTGGTGGGGAGTATACAGTCAAGTGGGGGTCAGAGGTCAGCCTGAATCCTCAACACGCGACCGACTAAAACAGCGCAGTCAACATGTTCAGTTATGGCATCATTAAGACGGACACATACAGTAAATACAGACACAGACATAAACGGAAAAAGCCACAGATGAATCTATATGAGTGATGGAAAAACATCGAAATATGGCTGACCATGCAGCAATGCGACACTTTTAGTGCTCCCTCTAGGCCGGAGCTCACACATTGCCCCTCATAATGATATTAACAGCATTCAAATTCTATCAATTACTGATTTTAAAAAACAGGTTCTTGTGGAGCTGACAGTGCAATACGATGAGTGCGGACCTGTTTAATGACCTGAACATTTGACCTCTAACCTACTACGCTGCCTGAAGGCTAAACATGATCCATACAAGGGCAATACAATGCACCACATCCCCAAGAAGAAACAATAGTAAAACAGTCAATCATATGTAGCTATAGGAGACTGTGAAGGTAAATGGATGTGTTGACAGGGCAGAATCCATCAAAGATACACAGAGTAAACACTGGTGGTAAAAAAACAATTTGTCTCCATTACAGAACTGTGGTGGTTTCCAAAATCAGCTACAAACAAAAAAGTGAGGCAGAACCCAGCATTTAGAATAACCCATAATCCATGTATATTGGATTAACCCGTTCACTCACTTCAAAATAAAAGAAAAATGCCGTTGAAAACAGACAACCGTGTAGACCAAATGGCAATATCTCAATTTTAATTTCTTACATTCCCCTTTTTTATACTTATTCAAAATTGTTTGCTTGGCTATTGGGTTGAATATAAGAATGCTGTGAGTATGTACAATCTGTGTCAGTCATTTAGTAGTGAGCAGGTTAAAAAACTTCATGACTTAGAACAGGGGCATCAAACATAAGGCCCTCAGAGCAAAACCAGCCAGGCCCTTGGGATGAAATTGAAATGTGCAAAAATTACATAGAAGACATTAACTGCAATTTTTTAATAAAAAAAAAAAAAACATGTCCACTAGGGGCACACTGTTTTAGTACCACTTCTTATTTTTTTTCATAGATGTGAATATGAATATGAATGAATTTCTCATAGTGAATGAGAAACCTGTGTGCTGGGTGTGTATGCAGCAAGTTTCAGTGCTTAGGGAATAGAATATAATATTCAGCACGTATGATCCTCACCATGAAGAAAAATGCAACAGCTGCATGAGAAGAGATAAGATACATTAACTGGTCTGAGAGTTGCCAAAAGGTCAGTGATGCAGCAGTGACAGTTAGCTACCATATTGTTAGCATTAGCATCAAAGCCATATTGTGAGAGTAAGGTTGTGAAAACATACACGCTTAAAGCTTTTGCCAAAATTTGCCAAATTTGGTTGCAACTGAGAAATGCACTGACATTTTAATATAATGGTACTTCTTTGCACTAAAACAGTCCAGACCACTTGAGATCAAATTGGGCTGTATGTGGCCCCTGAATAAAATGAGTTTGACATCCTTGACTTAAATACTTAATGAAGTTTGCATAATAGTTTTGTAATGATACCCGCTTACAGCTGCACAATGCAACGCATTTATTACATTTTTGAAGGCAAGTCACAATTTACATTACATTTTCACTCTTCAACAACTTCTCTCATGTAGCATTGTTTAAAAGCACTCAAGGACTTAATGTACTTTGATTTGTTTGTTTAATAGACATTTTTACAGCTGTGACATTGGCCAAGCAAGATTTAGGCAATTATAATATGGTAATCAATACATTTATAAACAAAAAAGTCCATTATGACCGCACCCTGAATTGAGAATGAGAATGGTACAAAAGGAGTTTTCTGCCCAGGTTCCTCTGAATTTCAGCATCTGCTTGGTCTTTGAAGTGTGTCTGCATGTGTGTTTATTTACTGAGACACTTAAACGATTAGGGCTGCAGCAGGTCTTCCTTTGTAGCTTAAACCCACTATTTAAACACGTCTGCAGGTGGGATGTGTGCACACGTCTTTAGGTAAACAAAGACTTACCATACTCTGCTCGGAGATGGTCTGGAATGTGCGGCTCATACCCTTCCTTCTCCGGAACCTCATCAAAATCATCATCATCGTCGTCCTCCTCATCTCCATCTGAAGAGGCCCTTATCTGAAAAAAATTACAGGTTGAAAACATTGAGGAATAATTGTCTTGGCACTTAATGAACATTACAGACATTTTAATGGTTCAAATAATTATTTTTATAACCCATACATAAATCAACAACAGCCTGATGTGCAGAATGATCTGAATTCGGTTTCAGGATCAAAACTTCTGTGCCATTTCAGCAAACGTGCCCATTTACCTGGATCTTAATTCCTGATTTGTTGCCACTAAACTAAGCAAAAGTAAGTAAAAACTTCCAGCAAACTCAAAACCGGCAGATTTTTCTTCGGTTGTTGTTTATTCATGGCTGTACAAGCATGTGCACAATTAACACACAAGACACTGGATGCAGTACCGCTAATGGCAGAGGTGGCACACTAGTACAAAAACTCTGGATCTTACGTAATGCACCTTTAGTGTTTTGGCACAGTGACATTAGAATGAATTAAATAAAACTCAAAAAAGATTATTTTCAGTAAAGGTATCAATCTTTTATTCTTATACTTATCCTTTTAGCTGGACTAAGCGGTGACAATGGTTTGGTGTGTATGAGAGTCTTATGAGCTGCTATCAGCAATAAGCAGAATTTATGGTTTTTAATTTCCCACTGAGGTTGTTAGCCATTGGCTGAGCTACAATGCTGAACACAACAGTCCTGCACACCAGGGTCATTTCCATAACAGGAATGTGTGTATGTGTGTGTGTGCGTGTGTGTGTGCGAGAGACGACTGGCATGCCTTTAACAGTTGAAGAGACACAGGCAGACACACACTGCCGCCTCGAAGCATACTAATGGCAGTGATTAGCATTATGAGGGGCAATAAAACCTAACCTTAAACTAACTTCTTATTCCAAAAGGCCTTTTTTTTTTCATTAGTGTGTGTGAGCGGTAGAAGGGCGTGCTGTGTTAGTGCTGATAAAGCCCATAAGAACGCTAGCATTAGTTTACAAATGATGAGTCCTCAGATGATTACTGAAACACAGTCACTCACCCGTGCACATACGAAGGGGGTATGATAGTCAAAGAGTAGGACAGACTCGGTTAACCGTGCCGCAGTCCTAAACACGCCGCTATGATCCAGCAATTAAAACACTTCATGTAACAATACTCCAATTGGTTAACAGCAAATAAACAATTAAAACCTAATTAGCGCTCATTAAGGAAGTGCTAAAAGGCATAATGGGAGTGCCATAAAAAAAGAAATACAGCTAAATAATTGACTTTATTTCATTTAAAATCAAAGCTTACATAATTTGAATAATGGCATCATAAATTGTGCATGCTTTTTTCTGACCATGTTAATATCATCTTTGTCTACACAAAACATAAAGGGGTAAAAAAGTCTACTGGTAAATACCAGTCTAAAAGTAGGTTTAATCTTTAATAACTAGTAATTGCAAATACAATTTTATTTATTTATTTTGTACTATTTAACCAAATTTTAAGTCATAGAGTTATCTGAACGTAGTTAATATTTTGAGACACAAGAAACAGACAACACCCAAAACTATGAGCAATTCAATTTTAATTCAACAATTAGTAGCACATATTTCTGGATTGATCTATTTATTCTTTCTCAATTATCTTTATTTATGGAGGCACTGAATAATTTCAATAGATGGGACTTTAATAAGACAATTAATTAAAGACAATTTTTTCAAAAGTTTCTTTAGACCATGAAGATTTGTATTTATTTATTTATTATCATCCCTTTATTCTCCTTTTTGGCAGCCACCCCCATGTTTTGATGTTGGTGGGGAAAACCAGAGTACCTGGAGAAAAACCATCCAAGCAAAGGAATAGCATGCAAACGGCCACACAGAAAGGTCCCGTCTGGCCCGGACGTTGAACTCTGGACCTTTGTGCTGTGAGGTGACAGTGCTAACCACTGTGCTTTATGCATCACCAGTGTCATCTTACTTTATTGAATGTTTAGTGTGGCAACTTTCCTACAATCACCTACTGGAAAACACTGTCACAAAAGCAAAAAAGAAGTGACAAACCACTGCATGAAGTAAAAGCCTCTAGACTCTTAAAAAGTTTGGGTGTTATTACCACAAATGATCCTTTAATCTCAAGAAGATGTTGCTCCCAGTAAAGATACCGAGGCTCGATCTTATTTATTCCCCAGAGGCAGGATGCACTTAAACACAAGTGTACCATTTTAAACACCCAGGCAAACTTTCTACATTACTCGAGTCTACCGCCGCTACACTTCTTCATCCGCAGCACAATGAAACACATCTATACACCCAGATATAGCCCGTATAGGTTTTGTGCTTGTCGACTTTAATCCTGCTTGGTGTATTCTGTTCTGATCAATGACCAAAGACTAAGAAGTGATCACCCAGCTGGAGGAAAATCCTGCCCTAACATCATCCCTTTTCCCCCTCTTTCTGCCTCTTTGTCTCTAATTCACCTTAATTTAATCCTGATAGCATCGAGTGCTGTCGGCCGGCCTGGCAGAGCTGTAAGTCTCACAGTAGAATTAGCTTTCCACCAGAAACATTTTGCTGACGGGGAGCGCCTCTAAAATATGGCCTCTATTCCCCCCACATGGCTGCACGAGTGGTCGCTTTGCATTTTAACAGACCTTTGGTTTATTCTCAGGGGCACCCACAACAGACTTAAAAAATATATATATAAATAAATAAATAAATAAAAAAAAGGCAGAGTTACCTTAGAGGAGATAAAAACAGTTTCTTTAACCGAAACTCAAGATTTAGCAGACAAATTAGAAGTGATGGTTTAGGTAAAGCAGGGGCCATGAGTCACTGTAATAGGAAAAAGGACAAAACAAATACCCCAAAGTTTAACATTAAAAAAAACGCTGCACAAAAGAAATAAAAATAGTTTCAGAAAAAGGGCAGAGTAAATAAAAAAGTTGTTTAAGTAAAGAAGGGCTATATGTTACTGTAATGGTAAAGCTGCCTCACAGATAAAATAAAAGGCAGCAGCTAAATGGAAAATAGGGAAAAAAGATAAATAATTGTTCTTAAACAACCAAATAAAGGAAGTGTGGACTGAAGACAGGGCCATGCATTACACCCCTGGGCCGCCATGACGACCATTTTCTCAAACAAAAATGTGCTCTAAACACAAACCTTTGCATATTATCAATGTGCCTACTGACATTACACACTTGATAAATTGTGTGGGCCTTCTGTTTATGTGCTTTATAATTGTCTTGTTACCTCATGGACACAAGATGAACATTAGCTACATAATATTGTTGTCATGCAAATTTAAGAAGCGTTGTGTAAAATGGAACACATCAATCTGAATTGTGTTCTTCGTAGTGTACTTCTGCTTCTGTACATCTTAAAGTAGACTTTTAAAATCTTTGAAAACCACTGAAATTTCTGCTTTCTTTACCTGCCCAGAAATGGACAAACTGAGCACCGCTGGAAGAGAAGCACATTTATGTTTAATTTTAAACACAAAACTTCGTATGTAAACTTAGGATATCTTGTACAAAACTGACCTCAAACTGATTAAATTACTGCCTGACCTATTCACTGCCTTTGTTAGAGTACAACAGCATGTCCCTGCAGAGCTACCATACATGTTTACAGAATCCTGCATGTCATGTTAGCCACCCTTTTAAGGGAGAGGTCCAGAGTTAAATAAATATTCATAAACGGCAACGAAGCAAGGCCAGTTGATGGCCATCAGGTTAGAATAAATCAGTATCAGTTTTTGGTAAAAGCCTCCAAACAAAATATTATAATGCGTTTCCCACAGAAACATTGCCACTTAAGGTGGTAGACAAGTTATCAAATCAATTGCACAGATTCAGGTCATTAATACTTTCCACTTATACTCCTCTAAATGACTTAATAACTTAACCTAACTGCTTTAAGACAAAAGCACAATCACTTATTTGCTGACTCTGATACAGACAATGTTGAGAACTGACATATTAAAACTCAGGAATTTACTTCTGTTAGTTTTTCTTGTAAACAATAAACAAAAAAATATAAATTGTATTTGTTTGTGTCTGTTTAATGCAGCCACACCATTTGAAACTGAAAGATTTTTACACAAATGTTTCATGATTGTGTAATATTTAAAGGGTGTCCGAAAACAATTTTCCACCACTGAATATTACTTCATAAAGCCTTTATTGAATGTTAGTTAAGGTGGTCAGTGCGTGTTCCAAGATGGCTACCTTAACTAACTATAGAGTGCTGTGGGAAACTCTGATTTAATTTTAGTCTTCAAAGAGCATTACATACTTTGCTGTAAGTTTTATATTTTTAATTGTTTAAAGCCATAGTGGATTTACAGCTTTGCACACCACTGAATATAGCATAAACAATAAGACTACTAAGTTAAGTAATATAGACTATACTTACTTCTTCTGGCGGGGAACAAAAGGGGGGTTGTTTAGATTCAATTGTCTTTGAAGGAGTTAAGGGCCTCTTGGAAAAAGACCGAGGTTAATACTTTTTGTGTATAATTCTTTAACGATTGTAGATCTTTCTCTAAATAGGATTAGTAAACTTGCCTCCACAGGTGTCTTCCTAATTCACTTTCTATAGCCTAACCTCTTGCCGCGTTCTATTTAAATACGACTCTTATCCTTTATAAAAATGATGTGAGGGCACCGCTTCGGACAACTGCACCTCTGACTTCATTTGTCTACTGGCAAGTTTGATGGCGCTGCGTTTAAAAACCCATTCAATCTTATAAACCAAAAATTAAATGTAGTCGACTGAGATGGGCACTCAGTGCATCTGCTATTTATATGCTAATGTACACTCAGCCTGCCAAGGTCTGGCAAATTATTACTGCGCCGCCATAAGTCAGGTGTATGGCAGAGAGAGGAGGGGGCGGGCTAACCAGCACGCACGCAAACACACACATTCTAAGAGGAGTAGCCCGATGAAGAGGAGGAAGGTGCGCGCAAGGAGGTGAGGGCAACTTTAGAGGTGCGTCTGCTGTCTGCACTGACAAGTTAATATAACTCTTCGCCGCCTGCACACACACCGCACTGTAAGTCGATTACTTCTTTCTACATTTAGAGCTGAAATGGAAATGTCTTTGTAACAGCTGCATAATCAAAAAACATTTTATTTAAAAGAAAACCAATGAGAGGCACTACTCTATTCAACGCATTATACACACACACACACACGTAAAACTCCGTCACCTTTGCAAGTACTTTAAAGGCACTCAGCTGTCTGTAGACTAAAAAACATAGATACAATCAATGTAAAAGTCAACTACTCATGCACTTTGAATTACATTAATTTAATAAATCAAGACACAGTCTATGAACTTAACCAAGAACACTGTAGAGCTACTGATAGCTCCACATAACCTTTTGTCTGTCCCCCGCTGAACGGCCCATTTGTGAAATTCTCACTCCTGATTGGTTATGTGGACAGGATACTACAAAAAATGTATTCTCTGTCTGCTACAGAACAGATGGTCAGGGGCACACAGGTTACTGACTAAACACTTTATAACGCTGTTGTCTGTTTAAATAAAGTGTAAAAGCCAATAGCTAAAATACTACTTATCCAGACACAATATCTACTCTGCTTATAAAACCAAGACTCCATTGCAGCTGATGGACTAGAACATATTTACAAACTAATTAGGCCTAAAGCTTCCACTCCAGTCTGACCTATTCACAAGTTAAATGGCCACAACAACATTGCACCTCTCTATTACCACCTTGCACTCCTATTCATTACTACCTTTAGAGCATCCCATGGGGGCCACCACTAATGAGAAAAAAAAAGCTGCACCCCCCCTCTGTAAAGGCTCTCCTCCGCCGCATTACCACATTACGTGGGCCGTCCGGAGCCAAACACACACACAGACGCTCCCTTTGTCTCTGGGGAGCAGTCAGCTTATATGATGTATAAGGTGACATCTTTATTTCACTAACCTGGGTTGGCAGGTCTATTAGCCAACCCAGAGGCTCCCGAACCTTCTCCTGTCAAGCAGCTTATTTCCAACTGTCTGCTTTGGTTCCTTGTCTCGGTCTGTCTTAATCTGTGATCAAAAGAGTCATTATTACAGTCTTTTTCCTCCTGAATCAAGTTATAGTAAAATTACACAAAATTATTTTTTCATTTTAATGCACACACAATTCAAAAGCCACTTGAAATTTGTAGAGAGCCTTTACAGAGATGAATATTTACATTGGTCTGTGAGAAAGCAGTGCACCCACCCGGACACCGCTGCAGTCCCAGTGGATCCATCACTTCCAATTTGAAAGCCATCTCCATTCACTCTATAAAAGATCCCTGATGAGACCAGACTGCACACTGGGCACTGCACACCATTTACAAAAGTGATTATTAATGTAGCTGAATTATGAATTTGGAAATCAAAAAGTTCTGGAAATCTCATGTCGAAGGAGATTAGGTAAAATTCTACTAATGCTTTCAAACATTAACAACAAATTATTACACTTTATTGTTTTTACATATACCCACTGAACATAATATAAGTAAAGTAGGAGAAGAGACGCAACAAGACAATGATTGTACAAAAGAAGAGGTGGAAGAAATAGAAGGATATTGTTTCTTTTGTTTATCTCCGGGGAGAAACAGGCGGCCACATCCATTGTGCTGTGATAAGATGGTTATCAGCAGTAAACAAGGCCTGGGCCTGTATGAATGGAGCCCGGAGTGACTGAATACACTCTTAAAAACAGATATGTTCAAATAAGTCTGCGGGTCTTATCCTTGCCTAAACACCAGCCCATGTATTCATTGAGCAGCACTCAACAGATGCATATGAGATTTGCACACATAGCTTAGCTTTCAGACAAAACACTTTGAAGACTATGAACTGACATTTCTGACAGTTGTTGTGACAAGCGGTTAAAAAAGGCCACGTTCAGACTGGTTCTGAAGGGCTACTTTTAATCAGACGATTGGACAAGTGCACACCCTGTGGCATGTGTAGTTATTCTGTACCAAATGCAATACATTACCCTTTTGTTGTTTCACAGTGTTGTTTCAAACACAGGGAACAATAGGCAGTGTTTCAGTAACTTTCAGTTTAGATCCTGGGACATAGCTCATACTTGTCAAAATGTACAACGTTCTTCTGTTACTGTTACTTAACTTTTATGGCAAAAAGAAAACTACTAAAATAATTAAAGGCATAGTCCAGCATTTTGAAAAATGGGGTCTATGAGAAGCTTATGGATAAGTAATTAATAACTACAGTAGAACTGGAGCAGCAGAGCAGATGTTGCAGGTTTTACTCCTGTCTGCTTCTCCAAACAGTTAATCTTCTGACAATTATTGTACTGCATAAATTAGCTATCCAAGCGTATCCAATAAAACTCCTTTGACAAAATACTGAACTATCCCTTTAAAAGATGGTCCCATTTGCCCATTACTGCCATTAAAAGCTAGCACGTTTTTTAGATTTTCCACAAACATTTCTACTTTATGTTTTGCTTTCGTGCAGATGCTTCTTCCACACTCCTTTTCATTATCACATTGAATAAACAAATGCCTCTATCTGCATCCAAAACACTCTTTTAGTGTTTCTTCTTTTTCGGCTCTCTCTCCGAGCTCCCTTTATGGGACACTATATTGAAAGGCCCGTAGAGAGAGAAACCAATCGTGTGGTGTGTCAGCGACCCGATAGAGAAGGACCCAGTAATGGAAGGCCTTTTAAGGCTAAAAAGGAAAAGCTAATTATGATAAAGGGGCTGTAAGTTGTGTGGTTATCGCAGTGCTGGGCCTGCTGGTGCAGCAGACTGGTCCCTGACAGTGATAACCAGGCAGTGCGAGAAGCCCAGCGCTCTGTCACTGTCACTCCACCGCTCTGTTCAGCTAAAGATGGATTCACACGCTACAACTTTTATGCAGCTTTTTTCTTTTTTCAAATGCATAAACCACTTTGCATTCATTTGTCCTCTTTAGCAAAGGGACTGCAGGCTGCAGACTTCTACGGGGTTTCCTCTCTCTCGGTTTTCCATTTGTCAGCAGTTAAACATTCAACATCATTTAACACCAATTTACCAGCGAAATTAAACAATACTTATGTGGCTAAACAGGATGTATTTTATAATTCAATCTGGGTAATCAGACCGTTCTGGGCCAGGTCTTAAACAACAGCAGAGGAATGATGCTGAGCTTTGATACGGCGCCAGGTAGATAGACATATCAGCTGTCAAGCCATGGGGCACATTAGTGCTAGTGAAGTAAATGAATGGGTACATCCTCCCCCTTGCTCCCCAATTTCTCGTCTCTGTCTCTGATGCATTATGCATTATGGCTCTGCTATCTCACCCTTCCCAAATGTCTCCACGGTGATATTTTTATTCTCCTGCTCTCTGTCTCAATTATGATACTTCCCACAGAAATACATAAAACGAGAAAGAAAAGCAAAACAAAAAATAAATGATTGGACAATAAATGAATTCAGATCTAATAAATGGGAGATCTGGATCACAATATACACAAGAACGTGGTTTAGATGTGTCATCAAATGCTTTGTGATGAAATAAAAGTGCTAAGTTAGCACTCAGTTTGTTACCCAGTAAACAGGAGAGATGCTCAGATCAATCCTCCAAAAAGTGTCTGTTGTTTCTGGTAACAGATAGCTTAAAAAACACAAAAGGTGATGTCTAAACGTATTCAGCCAAAATTCATACTAAATTTGTGAAAGTTTTGACTTTTTTTTGCTATAAAAAATTTAAATATATTATTTGAACAGTTTACTATAATGTGCAACCTGGTGTTTCTTGCCCCGATGTATTGCTGACTGCTGCCATCTGCTGGTTTGATCTAGTACAGACGGTCATGGTCCTCTGGTAATTTTTAACGTTTGCAACTCACCACTTTGCGGATCCTGGTCTTATAGTCGATGTTCAGCTCTTCTTGTTTCTGCAGAGCAGCTTCTAAAGACTTCTTTAGGTCCAACGCTCTTCTCAAAAGCCGCTGCTCAGCTCCGGATTTAGTAAAAACCTACACAAAAAAACAAGAAAAGCGCTCCAAAATCAACACAAAAAATATATTTCTTTCTTTTCTTATCCAGTAAACATTATTATTGTATTGTACAACGTTACTGAAAATGTATAAAGTATAACCTCAGACAATGCCCAGATCTTGACTGACCTGAACCCATCCTTGCACAGCTGGTATGTGTTTTGTTGTTATCAGTTTGTGGAGGTCAATCACCGTAGATATAACTGCCTCATTGTCTTCGGTCTCTTTAACATGAAGCCCTAAAGGGACATAAAAGAGGGCATTTCAGTAACTTGCCTTATGTCCATAAATCACCAGGCAAGATTTTCTTATAGTGACATGCTAGTTAATGCTTCTAAAAGCCTGTGTAAAAGTCCCTACCAGTGCTCAGGTTCAAGTCCAGACTGTATGCGTGAGAGATGAGCCCTGAGTTACGTATGAACAAGTCTTTATCAGGAAGCTCCTCTTCCTCACTGCTTTCACCAGCTTCTTTTTGTTTTTCCCCATTCTCTCCGTCCCCATGTATTGCTTTCACGGTCTTTTCTTCATCATTTTCTTCCTTTTTTGGGTTTCTTTTGGATTCAGTCGGCTCTTCTTCCTTTCCATCTCTTAAATCTTTGCTACAGCATGGCTGTTCTTCATCTGCAGTAGCTGGTTTGGAGATTGGTGTGCTTCTACCCGACACGTTTTCTTTGAGGTCAAAATCAGGAAAAAGCAGCTTCATACATGATTCCATCTCTGTCAGTGTTGCTTCAATTTCTTGGTAAGAGTCTGACAAACAAATAATGATACATCAATTAATCATAATTTCCTATATTTTCCCCAATGATCAACAGTGTTGTGTTTACCTTCCATGTCTTGAGCAGCTACCTCAACTCTCTCTTTGTAGATTCTGTCTAGTCTACTTCTCCTCTCATCTTCCCTTCTTCTCTCTGCTACTGTTCTGGCTTCTGCATCCTGGAAGTCCACCTGATAACATAGATTATAACATACACAATAATATGAAACATAAAACATAGAGCTATGTGGAGAATGTCATGTTTAGTCACAATGACTCTTCTCACCTTCTTAACCTGTTTGAGGAAGTGGTAGCCAAGCGCCAACTTTTTGTAAGACGGCCCATAAGACGCTTGCCAGGACTTCACAGTGCCGATGGCCAAAGTCTTCAACTTCTTTGCTACCTCTTTAGGAGGAGGGAGGGGCTGTTCCAAATCAGTCTCGACTGTCAACTCCAAGAATTCCTTTCAAAAACCGGGTAATACAAAAAGAAGAAACTAAGTGTAGTGTGTATGTATACACAAGGCTTATCACTAAATATAAGACTGACATTCATATTATTGTTTTACTGTAAATGTACTGGATATTGACATATCATTTGTAATGACAGCCAAATTACCTGGAAATTATCCACCAGTAGTGTTCTAAAATGATGTGATCTACTGAAGAGCTCACTGGCTATCTGGAAAGCTGATAACCGAATTTCTGCATGGTCCTGGTTGAGCTGGGACATGATGGAATGGTACACGTGGTCTATGCAGTCATCAGATAGTCTAAGAAAAGACATGACATGTTTGCTGAGATCAGAAGGAACAGCTAAAACATACTTTATACTTAAAGGCATGATTTAGACTTTTGGCTGGACCAAGGACATACCTGCACAGCCTCTTGACCTCCTTCATCTTGTCCTGGTTTAGGTCAGGCTGTCCTGATGTGGTCAACTCCTCCACGAGCTCTGAAAGTCTGTCTCTCTGAGACAGCTCCATCACTATCAAATGAAATATACAGATAAAGTTTGATACAACATTAAAAAACAAAATACGTTTAAGCAACAATTTAGATTAAACAACAGTAGTCAGTTCTCATGCAGGTTTCTCAAAAAGCGCAATTCTAGAGGCTAGTCTAGACTCAAGGCTTGAATACTTGCTAGATGGTAAATTGCAAACAAATGTAAACAATAGCAAATGTCTGTAGCCTACTTACCAAATGCTAGCTTTTGTCACACAACATTTAACCTCGAGAGCTTTAAACTACAAATAGTCGGCAAGACCTTTTGTCAATTGAAATAAAAAAATATCACTTCATGTTTTGTCTTTACATAATGTCCGTGTACTCTAGTACTCTTATGCAGCCGGAATAGGGCGTATTGCTTATTTTCTACTTCCGGGTAAACCTTTCAAAATAAGGCTACAGCTCTACGTGGAAGAAATATACTAGTAGTCTCGCAGTATATTTAAGGCTTTTGGAACGTTATTGGCAATAAGGTTTAAAACGTAAAAAAAAATGCTACTTGCATTGGCCCAATTAAAAACTATTAAATAATATTGTCTTAACAGATTACACCATACAAAAATAACAGATTTTTAAATTATTATTTTATAAGCATTATACAATTTAAGAATAATAAATACAAGCAAAGGTTTGAGTAAAAGCATCTGGACTTCGTTTTCAAGGTGAAGAAGTTTCGTCTCCATTCCAAGAGTCTCTTGGAATAGAGACGAAACGTCTTCACCTTGAAAACGAAGTCCAGATGCTTTTACTCAAACCTTTGCTTCAAGATGTTCTGGATGACTGAGAACCTTCACAGACATAATAAATACAATTTATCCAAAATATATCATTTAATTTTAACTTCAAGAGTATCTATAAGTTCTACAATTTCCCCAAAGTAGCCAGTCTCTTCTCCCAGAGTCCTTTCATTGTGAACCATTTCCTGGTAATGGTCTTTTAATTTGCTCAGTGATTTCAGCAGAGAACTGTCTGTGCGATACTGTCCCAAACACATCGGAGCCATTGCTAACAAAGCCCGGAGAGCCTGTAAGAGAAATGAAATACACTGATAAGTCAAACTGTTCACACAAAGCATGGTTTGTAAATGTCCACACCGCCCACCTTCTCTCTAAAGTCATGCTCAGATGATTCAAGCAGCTGTGGTACTAGACTGCACCAGTTTTTCTCCACAAGCTCTCTGTCCAAGGATATCCTGGAGTACTGACGCACACGTTCTTCATGAGAGGCATCCACCACAGTGTCCTGGCCTTCCCTGGATATTAGCTCCTTGAAGACCAGAGGATGCTCGATGAGCAACTAGTGAACAGTACATTTTCCACTCTCAAAAAACATCAGTAAACGCTTACCTTTTCACTAATGATGTCATGCAACAGGGTGACAATACGTGTTTGCAAAATTCCATTCTCATCTCCTTTGAACAACTCTGACAGCACTTGCAGTCCGCCGTGTGATAGAAAATGTTGCTGGGCAAAGGGAAAGTTTCGCAAAAGGGAGGCCAGTGCAAAAAGAACCTACAGAAATAAATTAGACAAAAAATTAACATCTCAGTTTGAAGTAAAACGTGTAAAGAGTAATTTAAAATGGCACCTTTTTTTGTACAGAGAAATGTTCAGTTGTAGCTAGTATGGTCAATAGGGCCTGCAGTGCACCACTTTCTACTGCTTTCACTTGAACTGCTGGGTTGCTGTAGCACAAAAGGAAATGGAGTGCAAAGATACAGACAAGACTACAGACAATGTACGGTACATAAAAACGTAGTTCCATAAATACCTGGCTAAAGCAGATCCCAAGACAAAAGCAGAGTTCTCCTGTAATCTTGACTCAGAGTTGTTCAAACCCTCTAAAATCAACACAAGACCTCCCATAGAACACAGGGTCTGGGCATTATCCACCTAAAGAGGAACATGTGCCATTACAAATCAGACATTCTTTTAAAACACTCGGGTGAGAAAATGTATGTGTTTGTACCTGATGCACCATATACTCAAGCTCCAGCAGGATGCTCACTCTCTCTTCTGTGGAGCTGCTGTTAAACTGGTCCAGCAAACGCCTCATGATCTGGACCGTACATTTGACTTATTTAGTACAAAAAGGGATGACACACAGAACACATAACATAAAAATCCACTTACCTGAACATCAGTCTCCACTAGGAGGTCCAAATCAGCCATGTCTTTCTTCAGGTCTTCCAGGGACCGAAACTGAGATGACACGGAGTCCAAAAAATGATAGACATTCATTACTGAGGTTTTAATAACAAAAA
Source organism: Neodontobutis hainanensis (assembly GCA_024349245.1). Taxonomy (NCBI): domain Eukaryota; kingdom Metazoa; phylum Chordata; class Actinopteri; order Gobiiformes; family Odontobutidae; genus Neodontobutis; species Neodontobutis hainanensis. The sequence goes on from JALDNG010000027.1 coordinate 2,423,178, forward strand.
AAACTGCATATCTGACATAACACCGGGTAAATTAAGAAAATAGTCTTTAATGTTTTTGCAATACCTGTTTATTTGAATTTTTGTGGACATGTTTTAGGTCTTCCTTAATTTTCTTCATAGCTTTTTTCAGCTCATCTGGGTTAAGTAAGGGCTCGTCATCTTCATTCTCTCTGGAAAAGACTTCAATTATTGATGGTGGTAATGTTTTTATTTAAATGAATGAAAACAAGTCAAGCACAGAAAACAAACAAAATCATTTTATGTTTGAATCATACCTGTGTTGTTGTGTCCAGTATTTAAGATGCTCCTCTCCAATTCTGACCTCCCTTTGTCCCGTTTGTAAATTTAATCTTACATGTGAACCAGCTGGCACTGTTTGGCCTGCAAACACACACAGTAGCATGTTAGTTTTAGGGGAACAGGGAAATATTCTAGTAAATTCTACAGTGTTCTACCTGGCTTGAGCGTATGCCATTGCTCTGTGGGTTGGACCACATCCAAGTCCTCTTCGCCTTCTTCTTCAACCGTTACCTCATCTTCAGTGTCACTCTGTACTTCACTCACTTTTTCAGGGTTCTCTATCACTGATAAGGCACCATTAGCCTACAAACAGGACAAATGAGATCTGGGCCCTGTACTACGAACCCGGTTAAACAACGCGCTGCGTCTTCCTCCTCCTCGACACCGGCACCTCATTTGTCGTTCACTCAGTGATACATGTTTCTATCGTCTTCCTGCAACTTAACTAGCTCAACTTAACACAGTAATCTAACTCAATAGAAAGTGAACTAGCTTTGTGAAACCAAAAACCCTAGGTTAACCCTTAAACTTGCCTCTAACTCCATAATCCATCTTTGTAGTACAGGGCCCCGGAGACAAGCTTATACAGTTGTTATAAGTGTTTGATTGACTAGTTGCCTTAAATGACAATGGATTTTAAAACTCTGCATAGTTCCACTTTGAAGGTAAAAACCACTGCAGACTAGTGTATAAAAAGAAAAAAAATTACAGTTTTAATTATTGTAAACATTTTCCCAAAGATGGTTTAAAAGATATACATAAATGCTTACTCTTTGGCAGGATGTATGACAGCAGTGTAACAGCAGGAGAAAGACCAGAGTCAGGCAGCTACACCAGACTGCTGTGACCCGACTCAGAGAAAGTACCATGAGAACTAAAAACATATCAAAGAGAATACAATGAGAACATCCTCAAGTCACCACAAAACCAACCATAAGATTTAGCGTTAAAACACTACACAGGCTATATCTAAAAGTGAGCCACTATGTACTAGCATCATGTTCGCTACTTAACTGATAACTAACTAAAAAACTTCAAGGACCGAAGAGATAATGAAGCATTTGTGTTACCTGTTTTATTAGTTTCACTTATCAGCTAAAAGTGTAGACACAAATACAACTCGGGTCTGTTTACGTGCTCTTGTAATCACGGTGAACACCGGTCTCATTCACTGAACTGTCATTGGTCCACGTAAAATGCCGCTTCTTCTACGTAAGCTTCCACAGGAGACTTACAAGCAGCAAAAGTAACCATTACTGCCCCAAGTGGCAAAGGGAAGAAACAATGACGTAAATAAGGCACTTGATATGATTACATGTGGATTTTGCAGTTCCATACCATATCATACTCTGTCAAAACTGGGTGGGTTGAGCCATTTCTTAACCTGTAATTATAATATTGATAAAGTCCCGATAAAAATGTCATCCTTTCCCCGCCAGGCCTTCCTTTCATGGTCTCTTATTTTCAAACACAACTTTTCACCCAACAAATATTACATATAGAACAACAAAGACTTACTGTTTCAACACAAATCTCTATTTATTGATTACTGGTTTAATAATAACATTATTTTTGTTGACCAATTATTTAACAAGGATGGTTGTCTTTTCTCTTATGAGTTTCTAGAAGAATACAAAATTCCTGTCTCTCCCGGAGATTATGCTAAAGTCTTTGGAGCAATTTCCTCTGGTGTCTGCATGTTATATAGAGCTCAACTTTGTTATCGCTGACTGACACTTTGGTAACATTTGTTTTTCTTGTAACAATGGTATGAACAATAAATTAATTAGATCCCTGATTATCATAGTCCCATATGTGGTTCCATACTGGAATAAATTTGTGCAAAACATTGACTGAAAGATAGACTGGCTCTTACCCAACCAATATTTGCTGACCAACACAATTAGAGAAATATCATTTAAAATAATTCATAAGTTTTACCCGTCTAATGATCATATTGTAAAGAAATTTAAAAAAGACATTGATGTAATGTGCACTTTCTGCTCTATGAGTATTGAAACAGTTACCCACTTGTTTTGGCACTGCCCTTTTGTCCAGAGTTTCTGGTCTGACATTTGTATTTTTATTGCAGAAAAAATTGAGAAATATTTCAAGTTGTTTTGGAAGGATGTTCTTTTTGGCCTTTATGACCTCTACAGAACTAAGACTAGGCCTAATGAAACTTTCATTATTAATCTCATTATTCTCTTGGCAAAATTTTACATTCATAAATGTAAGTTTGCGCGCTCCAAAACATCTTTTATTGCTTTTAACACTGAGGTCAAGCAATATGTCAACACGATCAAGTATTCTCTTAATCAAAAGGCAACAAAAACGATAAAGGTGTGTAAACAATTTGATATATTTTTGTAAGTTCGTACTGGCAAAATGTGATGATGTGAGTCTTTTCTTTGTTTTGTTTATATTAAAAAACTTGCAATGTTGGAAACTGCACAATATGTTATTTTTATAAAGGAGATGAATGCTCATATAAATAGTGCAATTGTTGAATAAAAAAAATGTGGATTTTGCAGTGAAATAAGATGAAAGGTCTTTGTAAATGAGACAAAATAAATAATAACATAATTGTTTTAATTAATTAATTAATATTTTACAGTAACATCAAATGATCAAGAGAAAATGTTACAAGGAAAACAATAAAAACATAAAATACACAAGTGAATGAAAGTTACTGTCGGTACAGGTGATATGAGGGACATTAGGTTATTGCTGTGCACATTGGTTTTCCATACTGTTACTAGATTTAACGTGAATCACCTCCACCGTTTTCTGCTTCTTTTTTTGCTCCTCTTTAAAGTTCTGCTGCTGGTTCTCCTCTAGCTCTATCACGTCAGAGTCACACAACGATGAACTAAAAGAGAAGTGCAGCACCCATTAAACAGACTACGTTTTAATGAAATGTTTTCAAATAGGCTTATAATCCTTGTACTGACCTGGGATTGGGAATAACAACAGGCTCCTCTACACTGATCTTTACACTTTTAGTCGGCCGTTCTTCTGGTTCTACCAAATCAAAAAAAAAAAAAAGGTTGAAATTCTTCAAAAATTAAGCATATTTTCAGATAGCCCTTCATCGCAAACATCCATACCTTGTTTATAGTTTACTTTTTCAGTTGCAGCAGGAGAGACCGCCTTTGTGTCAGAGTTCTTGATGTTTGTGATATCTATCTCAAGTGAAACAGGCTGCTCACATTCCTCAGGTTTGACACTGGAGGAAGCAATGTCCACAGGAAGCTTCTCTTTCTTCCTCTTTTGAAGGACATTCTTTTTTGCTTCTAGAGCTATATTTGAAAAACAAATTGTATTTACGCACATTATTGAGTATTACCAACACAAGACAAGCATGAGTCAAGCTACCTTTGGGTTCATATTTGTGTTGGAGCTCCTCTACACGCAGCTGCAGCTTAATCTTGTCACTCTGAGCCTATATGAGCAAAGCACCACTGCTTAAAATCATTTTGACTTATTTTATAGATGTTAGAATAGGTGTCAGAGAAGCTTCCTACGTGTTTGAGCATTCGTTCAGCTGTAAACAGTTTCCTCTCAAGCTCAAGAGCTCGTTGGCTCTCTGACAAAGACTTCATCCTCTGCAGGGAAAGCTCATCACCCAGACGCTCTGTGTCTTTACTAAATACAGAGGGAAAAGAAAGACAGTAGTGAGTTGTACCTGAACCAAGCACTGTCATTTTAATGTCTACGGAGGTTCTCTCATCCAGGACATGTTCAAGAAAAGGTTTGAAAAAAAGCATCAAACCTATATCCAGATGCTTGTGTTGAAAACATGTATGTCAGCTTAAGAGTGCCAGAAGCAAATGTACTCACATGGAATTGCTGAGCTTCATCTTAAGCAGGTCAGTGTAGTATGTTTCATCTTGATCTTCGCTGTTCTCTCTTGGAGCAGAAATCGGTGTCTGAGACTTTAGCATCATCTAAACAAACAAAAATGTATTTACAATTACACATATTAAAAAACTAAGGAAAAAAGGTATTATTGATTAAATGAGAATAATGTTACTGTGATACATATTGTTATGAAGTACTTTATAAGCTATAATGACATTAACTTACTTTTTAAATAGTTTGTTAATTACGACTCACCTCCACATTCTCCAGCCTCTGCAGTTTAGACATCAGGTTCTGGATTTCTCCATTCTTCTCTAAGACCATGGACTGCAGTCGTTCCAGCTGAGCAGGATCGGCCCTGGATCCCTGCAGTTGCATCAGCGTGGCTATTTGAACCTAAACAACACGTGCAATCCAACCCTGATTAAAGAGTTAAAACAGAGTGTATTCACAACAGCCCAGATCAAATCCTACCTTCAGGCGCTGCATCTGCTGTTTGCTGAAGGCGTACTGTTTCTGGAGTGAGTGATGCTGGACTTTCATACTGATGAGCTGTTTCTCCATCTCAGCACGCTTGTCCTCCAGCTGCAACACCAAGATGTGTAAGGACCTCCATTCTGTGTGAGCTTGGTTAAAAGTCAATATTTAACTTTTGTTTTTTACCTCAGCAAATAAAGAGTTGCCTTTGCTGTTTGGATCCTGGGCTTGTTGCAAGAGCTGATCTAATTGAACCTGAAGGTCTCGGTTAGCCTCTCGAGATTTCTGTATAGTCACATTCAAATGTTATTTGAAAAGTTTTATTATTTCAAATGTTATCATACCTGCAAAGTCAGATGGGCTGAAAAAGGTGACCAACTAAACTCTTGCCTTGTTACTGCTCTGTTTACTTGTGCCTTTAAGTCACGTAACAACACAGCAACACACGCTGAGCACAGGAAGGAGGCGGCGGTGACAACTGCCCAGACACTTGTCCACTGTTTAAATGACCCGACCTAGTAGCACTTGTGTGTGCAAATGTGTGAAATTATTTTTGTTTTGGCTTGAAAACCACTCTCTTGTTTGCTTTATCTGCGGGAAAGAACACCATGCCCCGCCCCAAAAAAACAGCTTTACAGTAGTAAATCTAGAAAAAAAAAAAGTAAAAGTACAGATTTACACAATGACACATTTTGATGGGAAAACTGCAAATTTACCAAAAAGTGACTTGTTTGCAGGTAATGTGCCCCATGTGCTTCAATAAACACAACAATGCACCAGATAAGAGTGAATAGATTAATATACCTTGATAGCTATAACAGTGCACTTCATTATATCTAACAAACAATGAAATAATGTAACTTACTTCCAATGCATTAAACCAGGAAACAGCTTCCTTTTCTCGGTCCTCCTTCTCCTCTGTGATATGCTCCAACTGTCGTTGTAAACTGCCATTGGTCAGTTCCAGCTGTTGTTCCCTGAACTGCAACTCCTGCAGAGCTTGCTCCAGCTCCAACTGGTAGACAAAAGCTCATGGTTTAACATACAAGTGAAAACTACCTAGGTCCTATATGAAATGCACATGGTCATGGTAAAGCAGATATTCATATTCATTATCTAGGATTTACTAAAGCTCCTGCTCCTTGCCCCATTGAAGATACAATCTACATTTTTTTCTTCTTCAGAAAGAAGGTAAAAACATTTTAATAGAACAAATAAAACAAATGTGTTTCTGCATTTGACATATATGTTTTAAGACACACCTTATTGGTCTCCAAGTCCATGATCTTCATCTGCACCTCCATTATCTCAGATGTCATAGAGCTTTGAGCCTGCTCATTCAGAGCTCGCAGTTCCTCCATCTTGTTATTCAGGGTCTCAGTCTGTACTTCCAGCTTGTGTTTTAGCTGCTTCTCATTCAGCTGTGATTCTTCTAGTGCAGACTGCACCCTGAGCATCTGGAACAGAAACAGTTACAATTTTAACTAAATGATCAATTCAATTAAAAGTTTTTTTTTATTAAATTAAATGTCAAAACACAGACAATATTAACAATTTTACCTTATTGTTGAGCTCAGTGAACGCTACATTGTGGGTTCTGTCTAGAAGTTCTTTCTGCTCTTGAAGTTGCTGTTTTTGCTGGTTTTTCAAACAGTCAAACTCAAACTGTAGTGATTCAAACATCCTGCTTTTCAGATCCACTTCCTTTTGCAGTGAGTATTTGTCTTGTTCGAGGGCCTAAGATAGACACAATGTGCAATAGATATTGATCACACATCAATAGAAATATTGTGTTGTGTTACATTATCATGCTCATAGTACCTCGAGTGCATTGGTCATCTCTACTCTCTGCTCATCCAGTCTGTTCTGTAGCTCCATCTGCTGATTAATAAGATCCAACCCAGCCTGGGCAGCCTTCTGTACCTGCCCTTCCGTCTCCCTCAGCTGGCTCTTCAGCCGCTGGATCTCCTCTTCAACTTCTCTGTCACACATCTGGAAGAACAAGGGAGCAACGAGATGCGTTCTTTCCTTTACTGACTGTGCACTTCAACAGCAACAGCGTACAAACATGTACTAAAATGTTGTTTAAACATAAAGCGTAAGACTGCAAGGTAATCGCCACAGCCAAATTACTTTTGAGCAAACAAGCGAGTTTGAGAAAAGTTAGGCCTATTTACTTTACCTGTAATATCCGAATGTTTAAGCAATTTGTGCATGTTAAAGTTAGATTGTCCCACGCATGCGTATGTTTTATGCTCTAACAAGTTAGTTAGGGGTGCTCAACAGGAGAAAACACTACGGCTATATAGGCCTACGCTAGATTTTAGACTAGGTTACCCCTGTCATATCAAACTCTAACTGTATCTAAAAAAAACGGTTAATTTTTAAATAATTTGTAAACTGAAACAACTTGACACTAAATAGCTAACTATAAGAACGTAAACATAGCAACAAGCTAACCTTTATACTTATAATTAAACAAGCACAGTGGTTCCAGCGAGAAAAACACTTGCATAACTAGCAATAACACAAGAAATATAGATTAGGATGAGAAAGGTTTAGTGTTAAAATTTTAATTTTACCTTTAAAATGTTGAAATATTAATCAAGCGTCAACCCGCCAGGGTTTTGAATCTTTCGAAGCTATCGCGAGATTATGGTTGTGACCAATGACGTGCTCCTGATTGGCAAAAGTGTCAAACCTGTGCAGACAGCGCCCTCTAGCAGATCAGGGGTATATCTTACCCATTAATTTCATAATGACTTACCCAGGACCAAAGCCATAAAACATATTTACCAACTTTACAATACAGTCTTCAAGTTTCTGAAATCTAAAACTGACTGTTCTTGTTCCTAAAAAGCCACCTGAAAGCTAAAGTAATGTATATTTAGTGTGTAGGCCTATTTAGGACTAAGGTCTTGTCTTCTCTGAGCAGTTACAGGTAAATATTCCAACATTTAATATAGTGTTGCATAAGAGTTGCATGTCTGACATCAAAAGTGCATTGGTCATCTCTATAATATGTGTATGTTTATTGTTTAACAAATGAAACAGAAGAAACATCATAAAGTTGGATCACTTCAATTTAATTCAACTCATATCACACTCCTTTTTCATACATCACAAATTTAAGTCACGTCAGTCACAGACATGTTTTCAATGTGGAATGGACATTAGAGCATCACCTCATTAAATAGTTTTAGTTCAAACTCACATCTCACCTTGCATTCGGTCAGAGCAGTAAATGGTATGGTAAATTGTTTCACCTGATCAGGTTTCAATAGTTTGTTTGTCGTATGGAACAGTATGAAATAGCTAGTGTTAATAAAATCATCTGTGAGCCTGTTACGGGAATAATCAGTCCATAATAATCTATAAAACGTGTCTTTATTCTCATATTTACATTAAACCATGTCTTCTTCTCATGCTGCAGCTATAGAATCATCATCGAGCTGTCGGCCCTGAGGCTGGGGATAAAGAAAGACACAAAAGATGTAGCTGTATTCAGGTTAATGAGGGTAACTATGTGGGGTGGGTGTTACCTTGACAAAGATGCGTTGTGGCAGGAAGCGCCTCAGACTCTGGGCTGTGGTGGTAGAGCAACGGGGCAGGTTAATGCTGAGCTGTGGTAGTGTTTGGTAACCGGCCATCAGTGGGTAATAGTTATACAGCATTTGTTGCTTAGAACCAGGGAGAATCCGAAGACGCACCTGCATATGTCAGCACAGTGCAAGTAAATGTAAATATCTATTGTTTTTTTACTTTTAACACTAAAGTGATTACAGTACCTGTTTCAGTCCAGAGAACATGAAAGCATCTGAAGGTTCAACCGCCATCTCCACCTCCTGCACCAGAGCCGTCCTGTTTTCTATATAGTACCGCACTGGAAGAGACTCTCTGACCCTCCCAAATGAAGGTAAATCTAGTCCCAGAAAAATAAAAAATTTCAGATTACAATTGTTTAAAGAAAAAAAAGTATTAAATGCCGTCCATAATAATACACTGTAGACTAACCTGCATGAATATAAACAGGAACAGACTCCAAAAGGATGTGAGGTAGAATGACGGTAGTCTGGATCAGAGGACTGTCTGAAGTGGAGGAATGCCTGTAAAAAGTAAAAATCTTGGGCTTAAACAGCACTTTAAGTCAACTTCTTTTTCTTGTTTTTGCCATATGTGTATGTCATTACCTCCGCCATGATATCAAGTACTGCCCAGTTGCCACGGCATTATTGTTGGTGGTTAAAGGTGGACAGCGCAGGCAAAAGCACTCACTGGCACCCTCACCCGTCTCCAGAACCGCTGTGTACACATATTATTATTAGGCCAGACTATCAAAAATGCACATCTGCTTTTTTATAATGTGGGAAATATGTTATATGTGATGTACTTTGCTCCAACTGTGACTGAAGCTCAGGGCTGTTGCTGGCCAAATTAAACAGCTCTAAAGAGGAGGATGCCAGCAAGAGAGGCCATGGTGAGGAGGAGAGGATGTCTGTCATCAGGAGGAACGGGATGTCCACTGACACACGCTCAAGTGGTTCCAACTGCACATTATACAAAGAAATGATTGCACTGCCATACCTGACAAATTTGGTCTGTAATATGCCAATCATAGAGTTAGAAAATCTTTATCACACCTTAGTGGATACAAACTTGACAGACACTTCAAAAGGAATGAGAGTGTCTAATGTGACGGTTTCATCCTGCAAAGAGAAGAATGTACAATATGCATTAAAATACAAAATAAAAAGCAACGCAACAAAAGGTGAGAGAAGATGTTCTCTACCTTGTGGCATTTGCAGATGATCTTTCGTCCTTCCACAGCAGTATCAATGCTGTAGGCCACGTGAAAAAGAAGGACTCTAGGCCCAGTTGACACACACTTTACATATACAATTTTCTCTAGCTGCAGACAAATCAGACACAGGTGACATGTCAAGGTTAAGCATTGGGGAAAAAATGCACATATTTAAAGATGTGTAAAAGGATACAATAGAGGAACAAAGTCAGCTCACTAGCCAGCACCTTTACCTTGTTGCCTGGATTTAAGTCTCCCAAAGGTATATCAGGGAGCAACGCAGGTGCAGTGTCATCACAAACCTTTGAGCCGTCAAGAGTTACATGTGTGGTCTGACCGAGATTGGCATCCTGGCCTAGAAGAAAGGGTCACAACGATAGGATAAGGACAACTAACTGCATTTTATGTCAGTGTGAGAAAGAATACAATATGAAAATTTCTAGAGGACAGCTGAGTTTACCTGGTTTTAGGCCAGCAGTCAGTTTGACATCCCTGGCCACGCCCTCTTCCTGTGAGCGAATGGTGAGGTTAAGACAGTACATTTCATTGTTGAGGGCAGGAGGCTGGTGGCTGATCTGTACGGAGATTTTAGGGACCCTGGAAATAATCCTAAATTGAAAAAAAGAACACGCAAACTCAGTAAATGTTACATATTCAGTTTGTTCTGCTGTATAAATAGTCTGACACCCATGTATAAACTGCTTTCTATTTTACTCAGTCCGACAATTTACACCGGCAACGACTCAACACAATCCACATAAGTTAAGTTAAGTTAAGGAGTTCTATTTTTTGAGTGGCTCTCTGCTACAGCGAGGAAACCCTGTAAATATGTACCAAGTGCGAGGTAGGGAAATTAAATTACGTTACAAACCCAAACACCCAAGAAGGAGAAGACATACGGCTCAATAGCCACAACTTTGGGTTTAGATGGCGAGTAATAACCCGTTGTACGTAGTAGGTACAGTGGCAAAGAAAAACAATGTAAATCTTTTGGAATTTCATGGTTTTCTGAATAAATTTGTCTTAAAATGTGATCTGATCTTCATCTAAGTCAAGGGTTTTGACAAACATAATGTGTCTAACAACAGCAACATTTTTGTCACTCATTCAACATTCAAAGTGGCAAAACCTTCAGAATTAATATCTAGTATTAATAAGAATTAATGGCTGACCCCTTCCCCCTTGGCAGCAACAACTTCAACCAGGCACTTCCTGTAGCCGTGTATCGTTGTGGAGGAATTTTAGCCCATTCTTCCTGACAGAATGGCTTTAGCTCTGTCATATTGTTTGGACGTCTCATGTGTATGGCCCTCTTCAAGTCAATCCATAACATCTCTATTGGTTTGAGGTCTGAACTCTGACTTGGACACTCCAAAAATCTGATTTTGCTGAAGCCATTCTGTTGTGGACATGCTCTGGTGTTTTGTGTCATTGTCATGCTGTGTGTTTTTTCCCCAAAAAGTTCCAATCTTATTTTCATCAGTCCACAAAACTTTTTGCCAGTACCGCTGTAGAGTGTCAGTGTGCTCTTTTGCAAACTTTAGATGTGCAGCAATGTTCTTTTTACTTAGCAGTGGCTTCCTTCATAGTGTCCTGCTGTGGACACTCTGCTTGTTCAGTGTTTTAGGTTTTGTAGACTCAGAGATGTTAGCAAGTTCCAATGATGCCTTGAAATCTTTAGTTGTCATTTGGGGTTGTTTCTTTACCTCATTGACAAAGTTTTTTGTTGTGCTCTTGGTGTCATTTTGACTGGGCGCCCACTTCTTGGTAGATTCCCAAAGCGTCTTCATTTGTAGATTGTCTAACTGTAGACTGGTGAATTTCTAAAGTCTTTAAAAATAACTTTGTAACCCTTATCTCCTTAATTTAAAGCAACAATTCTTGATCGTAGCTCTTCTGAAAGCTTTTTTTGGCGAGACATTTCTCACACATGCGTGTACTTCATGTGCAGAGTTTTTTATCAGTCAAAGTAACTGTAGTCCACACCTCAGTGAGACTCCAGGTATGCAAAACATAATCTGAGACAAATGAATAAATTATTTTGAACCCTAACCCTGAAGAAGCAAGAATACACACACAACCATGATGAAGCAAAACTGAGGAAGACCCACACATGAGGCGATGCAGGAACAACTAAGTCCTTCGTTGACGCAAATTTTTTTCTTTAAAGCAAAAGCGCATAAAACAAGTTTGCACTGCAACTTTCCGTAATAGTTCTCGGTGTAAATTCAGGATAATTCTGCAAAAAAGTTCTTACATTGTACTGGGTTGCATAGTAAGCGTGTCCCAGTCCAGCTCCTGATGTGCCTCAAGGCTCCGCCCCCATCGTCGCGAAGACCGGCTTGCCAGCAAAGCTTCATGTGTGGAGGCTATGTCTCCACCAGCTCCTCTCCAGGTCAAAAATACACAACGGCCTCTGTCACTGCCCAGCAACAACTCAATACCCGTCATCTAAATAGAAACACAACATGTGGATTTTTATGATATGTCTGACATTAGGAAGGCATTTGTTTAAAAACAACCATGCCCATAGCGTGTCATTAACTGTCAATGATCTGATACATTAGCATAAAAAAACATCACTTGCCTCAATCTTTTTGCCAACATCTTCAGTTTTGGCGACAAAACTGAAGTTATAGCATCTGGTTTTCCCTGGCAACAGGCTCATAGTCTCCTGACCCGAAGACTCTGTCACACACCACTGATTGTACTCCTACATACAAACAAATACATGATAGATCTTGATAGTTTACTCAAAAGCAACATATAGTCAGTGTTAATATTTAATATCGGACAGTTTCTTAATGTACAGTACCTGATTGCTAAGGCTAACAGCCAACTTGGTGAAGGTCACAGGGCTGGGACCGTCGGCTCTGAGAAACACTTGCAGTTGGATGGGTTGGTCTACGTGGAAACTGGGAGACTGGAATTTTGCCTTACATTGGACTGGAATCAGGAAGAAAGATTAGGTAAATATACCTGTTCGCAGAATGACCTGTTCTTTGTCGAGAGTGTACTGACTGAATGGAATGTAGTCTTGCACTTCTATTGTGAACTCATTAGATCCCACTAAAGCCGTGCGGTCGTTCCACAGCGATCTGGCTGCACCGGCAGAAAAAGCGTCACACTCGGGCTCAGCATCAGGGACCTCGTTCTGACAAAACAAGGGCAAATGAAGGGGACAAAAAGTCTTCAGTCAGATTATCGCCTGCTTGCTTAGATGTGAGCAAAATAATATAAATGCAAATCTACGTCCTGGTATCAAGTAGTGGTCTAGCTCATATTCAAAATATCTCAGCCAGTCTTTGATGATTTAAACTGTTTTTTCTGTTATTGTGGGTAAAGGATTGGATTTTGATTTACCATGAGGACTTTAATGAGATTCTTCTCAATCCTTAATTTCTGCTCTTCCTTCAAGGTAGAAGCTGAAACAGAAGAATATATTTGTGAGATTTCTAGTTTGAGGCTATAATATCAAATAAAGCTTTATATTATATTATAAAAGTTTATAAACCTACAAAAAAATGGAACAGTATTCAACTAATACCCTTCGTTTGTAGAAACAAGAGGCCGAATGTTTCAAACTGATGTAATCTATTTGTGAAGAATACAGTAAAGGCATATCAAGCATGTCATCATATTCGGTGAGAGTGTTACTTACCTCTGCCCAGCAGCTCCATGCAGTATATGATGTAGTCTTTAACACTGGCCATTAGATAGGCACATCGAAGGGCTGTGGTAAGGATGGCCGTTAAAAGACCCCACCACCTCTCAGTGCGGTAGTCACACATTACATAGTCCAACAACCTGGCAACAAAACACAAGGGACACTTAAAGGAAGTCTGGAAGTATCATACCGACAGGCAACTTCAGACGTCTTTCTCTAACGACATTTGTCTTGTGTCTTACTTAAGAGCTTTGGTGTAGTCTTTAGCGTGATAGTACTCTTCTCCCATTTGTACCACTGTGAAACAGAGAAGAAAATAAAATAAGGTGGATCAATTCTAAAAGACACAGAGCCAAGTGTTTCTTACTGAGATGGCTCTTCATCCGAGGACACTTATACTTCTTAAACTGGGCAACGGCATTGCTAAGAAGAGCTATTATCAGCTCCTGTAAAAGAAGACATTGAGATTTCACACATTCATATTTAGTTATACATTTTTGGGTTTTGTATGCTAAAAAAAACTACATTTATTCTATAATACAGTGTGTGTCCACTTACAGAGTGAGGAACATCTCTCTCTTTGATTTGCAGAGCAAGTATTCCTGTCCTCTCTTTCTCTGCATCTGGAGGGTCAATGCCTACAAATACAAAAAATATTACCACCATATCTCCAAACCACGAGAAGACATTTTAGGACTGTGTAATTGTGTATTCTAAGATGTCTTCTCTTCATGAGGTAAAGTACAAAAACTCTTACTCTGGTGTCCTTGTCTCCAGGACCTTTGCCCATAAAAGTCCAGAGCTATACTTAATGGGTCGGGGGTGGAATAGTTTACTCCAGCCTGTGAGCATAATAAAGAATTATATAGTACCAGATACCAGGCATATTTTTATAATTATTCAAAATATCAGTCAAAAAAATTCACCTGACAAAGCTGATGAGCCAGCTGCTTTCTGTCCTGGCTATAACAGGCCGCCTGTTGATAGTAAAAACCTGGGTTTTGGGTTTGGATGGCCGTCAGACCCAACTTAATGGCTTCATCAAACAATTCACCAAATGACTGGAACCTGAAAAGATGCAACATCAAAGTTGAAGAAATCACATTCAAGATAATTTTACAATGACTAAGAAAAAAAAGTGTATTTTATCCACAAATGTCAGTATTCAGACGTCAACAGTATTTTTTTTCTTACTGTTTAGACATCCATGCTGGGTGCTCAAAGGCTAGCTCTGCACTTCCAATTTTCTTTTTACACAAGTCTATGTGTTTTCGAAACTGTGCAATAGCATCAAGAGGAGTATTGTGCTGAAAACACAGACGGCAGATCTGGAGAGACAGAAAGCAACAAACATAGAAGCAAATCAGGTTCTTTGTTCAGAATAATTTAAACACAATCACACAATATGGCAAAAAAAATTGGTCAACATTCCCATCAACAATGTTTACCTTATAGTTGATAAATCCAGCCATGGTTTTGATCTCCAGCATGTTGGTCTCATGCGCTCTCAGCTCATGGATAAGACTGTATGCAGTTCTGTAGTACCTACACATATATACACAGGTCAAGGCACTTTTATGATGAAAATTCAAATTCTGGACAACTAGCAACATTAGTGCTGAAAACACTGATTTCAGACTTACTTAAGAGCATTCTGAGTGTCCTGCTTTAGTTCACTTAAGAAGGCAATCTTAAACTGGTGTCTGACGAACAAAAGCTGGAACAATCACATCAAAGCAAATATCAGGCTTACGTTCCAGTAGCTAATTTTACAACGTATTTATAATGTTATTATGAATACAAATTCATACCTGATGTGTGGTTTTGTTGAGAAACTCTTTGTGAGATTTGACTCGACGGATCTCAGTGTAGTAATATGTCTGAGCATGTTCGTAGAAGGCATTCTCTAACCTGCAAAATGATCATAATTCAAAAATTGTAATACAGTAGGAACCACGCACTAGTAACCATTTATATTGTTTACTTTAACCAGTTGTACCTGATAATGTAGCCCACCAGGTGATCAGTGTGTGGAAGTACAAACAAACTCTTGCCAGACAGATCACAAGCATTACAGAGAGAAGAGGCCCTCTCAGACGCCACAAGGTCCTCTCCTACAAAAATACATGATTAGTAAATAGTTTGGCAGGTTGTTTAAAATGAAATGTAACATCCGTTTGGAATAAATTAAGCAATTATTTTGTCTTTTAGACTGGAAGACATGCATTCACACTACTAATGTGGTATGACTGTAAGGATGCATGCCTGTGTGCAAACATTACACACATTTTGAAAGACTTTACCTGGGGGCAGGGGTGTTTTCTTCTGGATAAGAACTACTGCTACTTTGGTGTTTCTACCCTGGAGACTGGTCCTATAAAAACACAGAAAGAAATACAAAAAGACATAGAAAACTGAAGATTGTTTTTTGTCTCTATACAGTATTGTGAACATGAAGGGGTTCAATTTTTTTATGTAATGGTTCACACTATACACATAAGAGTCAGACTTTTTTTATGGCATCGCTACTGGGTTCCCAAATGTAAATTAATTGTATTCAAATGTGGTATCAAACAACTTGCAAATAAAATAGAAAGAATTGCATTGAATTGAATAATGCACACCACTGCAAACAACACTACAAACTTTTACTCATACCTGACAATCTCCACTTTAGTAGCACATTCAGACTGTTTTTCTTTCCACTGTGGATCATCCCAATCCAGTTCATAAAAGAGGACAACCAGAGCAGGCACAAAATTCAGGTGTTTGTTCATCCAACCAGTTTTTAAGATGCCTTTAGGGATGTACCACTCATAGGATGTCCGCTAAACCAAAAGAATAGAATGTTTCAGACAGGCTTGAATGCAGTCAAGCAAAATATTTATTTGTATTCCTATTCAAACTATACAGTACATGACACGCTCTTGAATTTTACTGCACTATTTCATACTAGTGTTGAAATGTATATTGTATGTACAACATTGTGTGTGAATCATTTGCTGCTTACCTTGGTGCGACACTTAGGATACTCGTTGTCTCCTGGGAGGACTTTGAAAGATATTGGAACTCTGTCTGCTCTACGGTTAGCGCAGAAAGCATCCCAAATGGCTCTATGGACTGCATTGTATACAACATCCAGTCCTGTCAGAGCCACAAAGGCCATAGGTCGACAGCATAGCTCAGGAGGAAGCTCCCACTGGGAACCCGCCATTACAGTAGTTCAACAATTGATACACCTGAACAAGAAAGACAAATGTTTTATACTGCATTTGTAACTTAACGTTAAATACAAATTACAAACTCTCGCCTGAATATGTTCAAATTGCTCAGTGTGAGACTGTTACTGCACCCCTATAGGCCTCCTACACCTCCTCCGGAGAAGCATTACAAAGGTTTTATCTCATGTGAAATGACACTGAATAAAATTGTGAGAACGTCAGTCACAGAAAATTGATGACATGGCAGAACCTCAGTCACAAGACTTAAGAACAGCATAGTTGTTTACATCCTTTAATTTGTAGACGGTTTGCCTTATATAAATCGACAGGTGATTCCTGTCAGTCGTGTTGCAGGACACTTATAAACCATGGCAAGCATGAGACACATCATGTAATGTTTAAAGGAATACAGTATGTCAAAAACCGGTCAGAATAAAGCGGAAGTGAGTAGACAGTAACTAAACTTCGACCAATACCTTACATTAAAAGTTACGCAATTGAATGGTTTACATCATACTATATCTTTGTCATTTCACCTTTACTTATGTTAACTTGCAGAATATAATCATATAGGTAGCTTAGTTGCAGACGTCTAGGCTTTGGCTAATGAGAGCAGCCTGTGGGCGAGGTTATCTTCTATAAAACCACCCTGGAGACACTTTTAGAATCCCTGACCTTGAGTTATATCCTCGAAACATTCGCCTTCCAATCGACTGTTGGTAATGTGAAATTTAACATCACAATTAAGGTTAATATTACGTTAAAGTAGCAGCTATTTCTCAAGAATCCACTGAACTAGCTATCTGCCGTAATTGAACCCGATTCGTTACTACATCCGGTTCAAAGCCTTCAGAATAAATTACATGTTATTTACGCACAATACAGTAGCCTCTTCAACTGGAAATCCTTGAAACTTTTTGTAACAATTATTATAAATTAAACACAATTATTTGCTAAAATGAATACAATAATATGTCACAAAAAATTATGTCAAGTTCCTAGGTTGTATTTAATCTCAATGTATCTTGAAGAAAAGGTTAAAGCAAAATAACAAAATAACCTGGATGAATGAGAACCTTCACGCTCCATAAATTATGAATAAACAAATCCTTCTAATGTTTAGAAGTTGTCTAAAATTGTCAGCGTTTTATTTTATCTTAATATTAGCCTATTATCAAAAACTAAATCTATATATAAATGATATATAAAAAATATATCATTGCAGTAGCCCTATGACATAATAAGAATTCACAAATTATTCCAAAAAGACTTTATTAATTATAATGACTGCTGAATATGATTTTAGTTTCAACCAAAACAGAATAAATTATGTCTGTATTTTGCAGACAGTAGTAAAATAGTAATACATTCAAAATAAATATTGAATTCATAATAGCCCATATTAACATCAGTATAAATGATAACTTAAACAACTTAAGCAAGCTGTGGGTGTTAGTCCTTCCTTCTCTAATGTGACATTTGACTGCTGTGATCTCTATTGTTGTGAATGGCATAAGGGCTGCAGTCTTGATGTGGCCAAATGTCTCCATTGGGCAGGTTCCTTTGTTGCGCCTCACGGTCGACCACCTCAAACGTCAAAGTGGAAGGATTGGGTTTGTCGTCTGTGCGGTAGGCTCTTGTGAGGCGACAGAAGGATGACGTGTCTGAGACTGCGTCGTCAAAGAGGTCATCCATGAGCCCTTGGCGCCGCCTGCGAGATGCTTTCATCTCCTCGTTCAGATCAGACACCAGCTGCTTCACATCCTTCACTAGTGCAGAGCGAACACCGAAGAGGCAGAGTAGGAAAACCAGCCCAGCGCAGATGCCGGAGACAAAGTACAAGGCCACTTTCTCAGGAAAACCTAGAAGATTAGCACAATTATTCCACTCAGTTTTATTGTAATTAAAGTAACAACAGCACAGAATAAAATCACAATCAAAACCAATATTGATGGTCTGACACAGGTTTCATTTTGAAACATGTCAGGAAAAGCAGTAACTTTCTTCAAGAACAATAAAGCGTCTACTTGATTTATTCATTAGCTTAGTGTTCTCGCTCACTGTAGCTAATCCAGCAGTATGCTTTTTCATGGTCTTATAGTAAGATCAGTCACTGCCAAATTATAGTAATCCTTAAATCCAAGAGAAAATAAAATAAAAGTCGAAACTAATAGAAAGGGCTTGTTCAACTAAAGGTATAAGTTTGGAAACTCTGGTTGAAATATTGGAGCAGTAGATGGACGCTATACTGAACAACATGGACCATCCTCGTTGGGTTTTTTTTTACTTGAGGTTTTTGTGGTCTTGGATTTACCCTAAATGTGGAATGCAAATGTACATGCACATTCTTAGACACCTGCGCACATACCTAAAAATTTTTCAATGATCTCCAGAGAGTTGGTAAAGATGTTTTGAGGCCTGTATGAGGGGCCAGTGTACCATCCACCTGCAGGTGAAAGGGGTCTGGGTCTGAGACGCCACCAATGGTTCTGGAGGTACTAATATTGCAACATGATGCTCTTACCATGAGTATAGTCTGAGATCATGAAGGGATCTGTTGACCCACTACCCACGTCTTCCAAAAGATACCGGGGCACTAAACAGGAAGTGAGAAGTTTTTATGTAAAACTTGCTGGAGTAAACATTACCAGGTCTATTGCCTTTACATACCACAAGTGAAGGACACACGCAGGTGCTTCCTGGTCCCAGGGAAACAGGGGTCCCCAAAGGTTAGAACATCTGCCACTAATGAGCAGTTTTCTCTGCCGTGGCACCTGCGTGAGACTTTTCTCAAAGCCAAGGACGATAAACACTCTGGAATGAAACAATTTTAGTAAAATCTTAATGGATTCTGACACATTTTAGGATACACTCTTCTCATTTTAATGAAGTCTGTCATGGTGTGTAAGGAAAGTCCCTAAATGTACTATTTCAATGTTTGGCCTCTAGGTGACACACAAGCTCCCTGTTTCTGACCCATGTCTGCGTGAGATCCAGATTCCAGAGGGCAGTAGGGGCTTCCATGCAGTAGATGTCCAAATGTCGCAGAGTAGATGGCGAGGACCGTATGATTTTTACAGATCAGCCTCAGGCGCTCATTTTCACACACCAGTCTTGTTTGGTGGTGCTCTATAAGTAACAAACAAAACAAAAAAAAACATGATAAGATACAAGAAAGCACAAACGGTATAGAAAACACTGAGGAACATGCTGTCGACTGGTTTTGTATGTTTGGGATTATGAGCCACAGCAGCAATATTCAGAAACATCTTATCAAGAAAAACAAGATGATTAAAGCAGCATCTTTGGCATAAACACAACTTAGAAATTCTGACAAGTAGAAATGAGTGTGTACCTGGCTGGCACTTATAAGAGACCAGCAGATATTTGGTGGTGAGTGGGCAAGGGTCCTGTCCAAAGACCCGACTTAACACTGGGATATGACAGGACTGCCAATCCTGACACTCTGACCGGACTTTCTGTAAAGGCAAAATGCTTAATGGTGCTACATGAATTAGAATTAAAATTGACAGTGAAATGTATATTAACACTGACACGTGTCATACCTCAATAGCAACCGCAGAAGTGCAGTCAGTGTCTTCCTCCACGGTCAGGTTTGTGCTGGAAGGGGGGCATAAATGTTGATTCGGCACACGGCGTCCATAGAAGGCAGACAGGACAGCCACGGACGTCCTGGATGGACACTGGATAGTGAGGATGTCATTTTCACAGGCATGGGCCGTGTGGTTTTTCAGAATAGATTGGAGATAAACTGGAAAAGAAGATTGTTGAATGCGTACAGTACAAACCAGACAATCTGTTTCACAGTCCAAAGTCAACTTGGTAGCCTAATGGCATGTCGACTGACTTAAATTATTATTTTAGTTATTTGGTAGGTATATTTATTCTTATGGCTCCAGGCTGAATTTGTTGAATGGGTGGTGTCCCGTTGGCTGGGTGTAGTTCCGTAGTCAAGACAATATTTGGACTATGACCACACATACAAACATGCGCCACAGACATCGAGGTGAAGTCTGACCCTCCCATTTGTGTTTCCTGTTCTTGCCTCTGACGACGTGTCTGTGTGTGTGTGTAAGGGACAGCTCGACTCTTCAGGGAGCAAACAAGAGGCAGTACCAGGCGCTTGCTTACAATGAACTATTATTAGGTCATTGAGAGCATGCAGTCAAAATAAGAACCCTACAGTAGCTTGACATGGAATCAAAATGACAAAAAATGGATTTATCTTGGTAACATTATCATATTTTCTCCAATGCAAAAGAAAACAAACCCTGTAACATAAACAGAACGTAGCTCCACCTTATTAATTGCATTTGAAAGTTCACAACATGTCGGTCAATGGCCTCTTCAGTGGATGTCTCTGCGTGAGTTGCACCAGCTGTTTCAGGAAGGATGTCAAAAAATTAGGAAATGCAAAATGTCTCACAGCTTCCCTTTCAAATCCACACTGTCCCAATGTCATCATTTCTACAACAGTGTTGAGTAAAAAAAAAAAAAAAAACACTTACATGAGAAATCGGGAGCTGACGATGTAGTATGTATTTCCAGAGTAATAAGAAAAGGCAGAAAACAGAAGGAATGGTAGAGACTCCATTCTGGTGCCATTGTGATATCCTACATGGCAGAACCCGAGGTGTTGTTATAAAGACTTGGGCTGCTATTGAGCGTCCGAACGAGCGCGGTCAGTGAGTCAATGGTGCTATTGTGTTTGCAAGAAACAACACCTCCCATATAGCAATTAAAGCTTAAAGACTAGTTTGCTACTGGGGCGTTAAAGCTTATTTTTAAAACTTGTTCATTGTCGAAAACATAGAAAATATTCAAGAAGTATGATGTTTTTACTGCTGTACTGCCAGTGTTTTAACAGTGCTCAAAGGAAAAGTATTCTACAGTCGGAAAATATGTGGAGATAAGGCACTTCTTTCCAGAGGGATACTTCCAGCTGCTGCGTGTGTCCAGAAGAGATAGAGTGTAATCTGTCTATTCTTTCTTGCAAATGGGAAGGGAAAGGTCACAGGCAAGCTTTTTTATTTCCAGGAATACTCGTCAGGAAATCTCAACAGCTCCATTTCCGGTCATTTTGCCAAAATAATTGTTTGAATCTTTTTCTTCTAAACTGATCCTCCATGTTGTCATGCCAACCAAACAAAGATAAGAGCTACAGTCACACAAGAGTGACCTACCCTATACAGCAAGGTGAAGACTAAATATTCAACATGGAGGGCTTTAATCATGTGCGCAGAAGGGTGCAACACTCCCACCTAATGCTCCAGTGAAATTCCACTCACTCCCAAAAGGAAATGTCAATGAAGAGCCTAATTACACTACAAACAACACGTAGTAGATAGCGCCACAGAGTTTAAAGGGACATCAAATCTTAACCAAAAACTCTTACCATAGGAGGCTTCTCTAAGGCAAGGCAAAGCATTTTATTTATTCAGCACAATTCATACACTGAGTCTTTACAGAAATAAAAACAAAGTGCTTTACAGAAATAAAAAAAAATAATTTAAACTACATAGTATATTTTAAATACATCAGAAGAAGAAACATAAGAAAAAGATAAAGAGTGCAGATAAAAAAAGACTTTCAGGTGTCTTTAGTTTTGTTTAGTCATCAAATTGTCAGGATTGCTTCAGAATTTTGTTTTTCACACTAAAAAAAAAGAGTGGCTATAGTTCCTTCCACCAGTTGCATCACTTTCTTAAACTGCTGACATTGTCTTGCACAGCCCATAGGCCCATTACACCTCACTTACTTACATAGCACCGTTGGATTATGGAACTAATTGTACTTGTATCCATAAAACATTAAAAAAAAGGAAATGTAAACAAATATTACCATACAAAAAATAAATAGTACTCCGGCATTTGTAATGTTCTGCTCCTGAGGTGAGTACAACAGATGAGCCACAGCGTCAGTAATTCATCCCTTTACAGCATCACAGGTACTTTTTTTCAGTTTCAGGTGCATAAGACATTAGACATATTTTATAAAATGTTTCTGTTTTTGTCTTGCTCCTGCATACTGTGTTCATTTACAGTTTTTACATTAGGACTTATTTTACTGCTGTATTCACCACTCTTGTATGACTAAAATGATAATATGGTTGTTTTGTTGTGTTCTTTGTGTTGTTGCTGTACCTGTTTGCCTGTTTTTTATAGACCTTGCACAGCTGTGCAGCATTTGTATGTTTCAACCATCTCAAGGGACAATTAGGGCCTCTCACATTGTTATTTTGTGGGTTGCGGTTTCAAAGGTTTAAGAACCCCTGGTCTAGTCTGCTTAGACTGCTGTCCCCGCGACCCGGCCCCGGATAAGCGGTAGAAGATGGATGGATGGTCTAGTACACATTAATACAGTTTACTTTCTAATGCTTGCTAAGCCATTTATTCTTGCAGTTGTATGACTTAATAACTGTCCTAATAAAATTAGAGGTATGTGATCCCATACAAATAATGATGATGATGTCATTTTTTTCTACCAAATTTACACCATAAGAATTTCACCATACACAGTTTATTACAAAAGAAACATGCTTTTGCTTTAACTTTTTTTTTGCCTTTGAGCAATTCTGTGAAAAATATAATGTGATGAAAAAGCATTTCCCCGACTGCAGGTATCACATTCCCTTTCTGTTTAAAGTACAAACACTGGAGATTTTCCCATGAAAGGCAATACACCAGCGTGAATTAAATGTCAGTGTGTTTATGTATTTGGTTAAAAGCCTTGACCAACTGCTATCATGAGATAAATGACACAAAGAAGACGTTTTTTGGCACACATTTAAGTATCTTACATGTCACCAAGCTGTTTTTCTAATGCCCTCATGCATTATTGGATTAGATGTCAGTACAGTCCCATTGATAGTGTTTGTCCTGTTTATGTGTGTCTCAGTCTCAGTTCCTCTACATCGTAATGGGCAGAGGTCCTATTTTAAGCCCTTTCGACTCCAGTATATATGAGGGAGTCCCCCGCCCATTCTGACTCGGACTACTCTGGATCCTCCCCTCTGTTTCTGACTTAAGAAGTATGTTTGGAGTGATAGCCACAAAGGAGCCCTCGACAAAACCGAGAAGTAGTTGAAGTGCTGGACTGACTTACTCCTGGAATCCGGTGCTACAAAGACGCACTTGAAACCAGAGCTGTCCGAGGGTAACACAACTAACAGCATTTTCTTGTTGGATTTTTTTTTGGACAATTGTATTACTAAAAAGCTTGAGAAAGTGAAGCCTTTCTGAATATAACATGGCACTACGACAGAACTCTGACAAGGAGCCAAGCATCGAGTTGTTCATTAAGGTCAGTCTTTTCTTTTTATATATGTGTTAAAAAAATCAATTACTTTCAATTCAATGAGATTTTTTTATTAGATTCAACTTAAAAGTGTCACCTGGTTTGCTTGACCTCATCTGTACTGACATAATGGCTGTCTGGGCTTGTGTTGTTGAAAACGCAGCTCTTGTTTTGATGGGAGCCACAGGTGTTAAAATGTTTGCCTTTCTGTTTACTCTTTTATCAGTGAAGAGTGGCCACAGATGGTCT
This sequence comes from Neodontobutis hainanensis, assembly GCA_024349245.1. NCBI lineage: Eukaryota > Metazoa > Chordata > Actinopteri > Gobiiformes > Odontobutidae > Neodontobutis > Neodontobutis hainanensis. Next base: position 2,447,074 of record JALDNG010000027.1, read on the forward strand.
ACCTTATCTGGCCACACTCAGGAACAGTGAGAAGCATGCAGGGTGACTGGCCCCAAGTTTGGCTGGGGCACACCCACTTACACTTACATACGCATATGCTTCTAGTTTCTTGAATTCGGACACGGCAAGTTACTAGATACTACTAATTTGGTTGTACTTTTTGGAGGGAAGAAATACTTTTGCAAAGAGTTTGCTAAAGTGTTTTTTTATATGTTAGTGGCATGTTGGTTAGCATCACAGCTATAATGTTTTTTTATTAAAAAACACATAGTAGCAGTTATTTATTGCAATTCAATTTAACTGTATATTATTTTCAAGGTCCAAAGCCACGTGCAAGGGATGGTCCATGTTGTTTTGTAAAGCATCTGTCCTTTAGTGTATCCTTTTCTCCACTAGTTCAACCTCTCCTAAGTATACCTAGACTTGAATCAGCCCTCTCAATTAGTTTTTTAAGGCACCTATGGTATTTTTTGACAATGGTCTTTCACAGACTGCAGCATGGGAAAAAAATATTGTCCAATAAAACAAAGGGATTTTGCAGTGGAGTAGTTGCTAAGTAATAATTTTTAAGTATTTTTTTTTCTTGTACATTACTTAAATAAAGCAACTGTACTTTATTACACATATGGAGTTGGCTACCTATCCCACCTCTTCTTGTATGCCAAACTACTGGCCTTATTTTTAACCACAAAATGCCAATCAAAACTATCCTTTCTTTAAACCAAAGCAAACTTTCAACCAGATTGATAACTGACTTCTATTGATTCTTTTAGGATTGTGATTGCTTTCCTGAATGTGAAACATTCTAGGCACGCTAGGCAATTTTATCTTTGACAGGGTGTCTCTCCATTGACCTCACTGATTTTTATTGCTCACATGCTTTTTTCTGTGTGTGTTTGTTTCAGGCTGGACATGACGGTGAAAACGTGGGCAACTGCCCCTTCTGTCAGAGGCTCTTCATGGTGCTGTGGCTAAAAGGAGTCAAGTTTACAGTGACCACTGTTGACATGAGGAAGTAAGCCCCACACACCCCACACACCCCACCCCCATATCCACTTCCTGAGCATCTGGTCGTAGGGACTTTCTCACAGAAAGGGAATTAAGGCAAAATATAGAGATTTTCTTTCTTGTAATCCACACTGTTTCTCACTTTCAAAATGTGTCCTGCCTTCCTTAAACGCATATTTGAAGGAGCCAGTCATTCCAGTGCGTACAAAGAGTTCTGTGTTGCTCACAAACAAAACGTTTTTTAAATGGAACCTTTTTATGTAAGCTTCTCAGGCTCATTAAATGTGAGCAAATACGATCAGGAAACTTGAAAGGATGCTGATATAATTGAATGATTCAGAAAACACACACAGCGGGCCTCTCTAACAGCCAACCACTCCCATACCAGTGTTTTTATAACCAAGCAACGCATGTCAGAATCATTAATACCCACAGTCCGTTTCAACCTCGCACCTTCAACAGTTATTCATAAGAGTATGACTAATGAAAATGTCTGTGTCCAGGAAACCAGCAGAGCTCAAAGACCTGGCCCCTGGGACCAACCCTCCATTCCTTCTCTACAACGGCACTCTCAAAACAGACTTCATCAAAATTGAAGAGTTTCTTGAGCAAACTCTGGCCCCACCAAGGTATTATTGACGCAATCACTAAATAAATATGTCCAATGGGAGTATTTGAAGTGGCCTATTTTTCTGTAAACAAAACAGGATTTATTTTCTCTGCAGATATCCTCATCTCAGTCCAATAAACAAAGAGTCATTTGACGTGGGAGCTGACATTTTTGCTAAGTTCTCGGCTTTCATCAAGAACAGTCCGAATAATGCATGTGAGTTAGGAATTCTTTTAACCTTTTCCAGGTGATACAAATACATGATTCTTAAATTCTGTGCAACACAATTGCTCTAGATAATGATTTATTGTGGAATAATGTCTTTGACAGTTCAACAGAAAAACCTTTTGAAGGAGTTTAAGCGTCTGGATGACTACCTGAACTCACCGCTGCCGGAGGAGATTAACCACAACTCGACAGAAACCATCACTGTCTCTAAAAGAAGGTTTCTAGATGGGGATGGCCTGACTTTAGCGGACTGCAACCTGCTGCCTAAATTGCATGTGATCAGGGTCAGACATCTCTTTGTAATTATCCAGGCCTTTATTTGGAATTGTTCTTACTGTAATGCGATTGTACCTTAAATCCGCATTGTGTAATTTTGTTACCCTCAGGTGGTGAATTGCAAATTGCAATTCCACACCTCACACCCCATTTATTTTCTCCATCTATGGTAGCCCTGCAAGGACATACCATTTTCAATGCACAAACCCAGTGGAAATATGTCAAGGCGATTAAATCATCTTAATTTTTTTGTTTAAGTAAATTAATGTCTTGAGATTAAACTAAAGTGTCTACTGGGTTTATTTGAGCTTTAGTCTGTTTTTCATACATAGTCACATTTAAAGAGAGTTTAATTTTTATTAAAAATAAAAAAATACTGATATATTCCATTTTGTTCAATTGTATACTACAACATTTTACAACAATTTTATTAAAAAAACATAAAGCCTCAAAGCCTTCTAGTGATGCACAATGTTGTCTGCCTTATTCAAGTTTTTTTTCCTTTTATATTTTTTTTCATTATTGTTATTTATCTTTGATTTCAGGTCGCCGCCAAGAAATACTGCGACTTCCAGATCCCTGATGAGTTCACAGGTGTGTGGCGATACCTGCAGAATGCCTACGAGAGAGAAGAGTTCAAACAGACATGTCCTGCTGATATCGAGATTGAATTAGCTTACTTAAGCGTGGCCAAAAGGAAATAAACCCTGTTCTTTTGAGTTGGCATGTCCTGTTATGAGACACCATGTATGTACCATAGGCAACAAGTAGAGAGCACTACTCCCTACAACACTGCAGTAGGACATTTGGTAATATCATACAACACTGTTAAGGCCAAATGTGCAATTGACTGTCAATGTAAGTTGTGTTTATAATGTAAATATGTGTATGCTTTTTATGATTGATCACCTCTATGATTTTTGTACTAAGTAGCCGCAAAAGATATCTTCAAACAGTTAATTTTTTTTTTTCAAACTATATTCCAGTGTCACTTAAATGAATAATAAATGTGTGTTCAATTCTAGATGGTGTTTCAACTTTATTGTCATTCACAATAAAAGTACAACTGTACAACTTCAAAAATAGATATTTTCTGTTGATCAGGTCAAGATGATAAATATATGATGTTTGAAAGAAAAAGGATGAGTCCGGAGAGTGAAGATGTTTCCAAAATGTCTGTACAGAAATTATAGCACTCCTGCGGCCGGGTGGCTTCAGTTGGTCACGCAGTATTTCCAGAAACATGCTGTCAGAGCAACACAGAATCAACATTACTAATAAGGCTGATACCAATGTACAAATACAAACGAATTAGGGTGGTATTTTTTTTAGAATCTAGCCACACACTTAAATCCACTATAACTAAGTGGACCCATGTAATAAACATAGTTCCATGTATAAAAAAGGTGCGTACCTCTCTTGCTTGTCTTTGGCAGGCTCTGCTCTGACCTTACAAAACCCTGAGAGCGAAGCTTGTCAGCGGCAGCCAGCTTTAAGATGACTTCTCTGAGGTCTTCAACCTAAAGACAAAGAGAGAGTGAAATAAAATTGTACATCACAGCTCTGTGGTAATGTCATAATTACGCTTACCGTGTTGGCATACTTCTCTTCTTTGGCTAATTCTTTGACTGCTTGAAGCAAAAAAGCAATGTTCAAACATAATAACTGATGAATAAAAATGCATCTTATACCCAGTACTGTATGTTGAATGTTTACAGTATTTACCCTTAGTCCAGGAGTCTCTCCCGGTGTTGTGTTGCATCAGTAGAGGATACAGATTGTTCATTTCTCTCTGCCCTGCTTCACCAGTGTTGGGTCCATCATCCACCTCTGTAACTAGTTTCTGGAGGAATTCTGTTCACATAAACCAATGATCAAACTAATAACACTGATGTAAAACAGCTTCTATGTACAGACTGTTGATCCATGAACGGATTTATTTTTGAGTTTGCAGTGAATGACATAAAATGGTACTAATATTTCCTGGTTCCTGGTAATGCTGTACAAAGGATTACATTGATGCTTAAGTAAAATAAAACAGAAATGATTATCTGACAACTTACCTGCCTGTGGCTCCAGACTGGAATCAGGGTACAGAGGTACAGCATGTGTCCATCTTGCTGAACAAACCACAGCTACAAGGTAAAAGAGAGCCACAGAAAGCATGATGCTTCTTTTTGAGAGGGTGACCAGAACTGGACAATACCCTGACCCGACAAAGAAGTTCACTTATATATCCTGAGAGGTCATCCATCACCCAAGAATCAATACATTATTATCACAGCCAGTCTCCTTCATAATGGTTTTGACGGGAATGGATCAGGCGTCATAGACACAATTTAGGAGATGCTGTCAATTGAGGCTAGGCCTATCTCTGCTTGTTCAGAGAGCCCTAACAAATGTTTACTCTGCCGCAGCAATCAGCAGCTGACCAGCAAAGGGCCAATGCTTTATGTCTGACACCTGATGGCCTGCCCCAGCTCTCCATTGATCACTGACATCACAGGTACACACCGCTATTTGAAGTATGTCACTGCACATGCGGTGTCATTGTGTTGAATCACCTACACTCATTAGTAATGGCTTAAAGGACACATATATATAATCCAGTGTTCCGAAGTCGCCTAGAATAAATAGCTTTTCTGATATACTGTCTTGTTGAAGGTTACCAATACCATATGCTCTTGTATGTATACTGCAAATATAGGTCCCTTGCTTGTAACAATATTTGATATTTAGCCCTCAACATTATATAGAGCAGCAAATGGGTGCATTTTGTTATAGTTTATACTGAGTCACATAATCATAAAAAGTAAATCACGCAAGTATGAGGTTCTCAATAAGTGTAACTGTGGTCTTTGATTACTGTTACCTAACTGTGTTTAATTTTGTACCTAAATTATGTTCAGAATCTAAGAACTTTGACAATATGTCTCGGAGAGTCCTTTGACGTTATGGCGTTTTATCAAACTGATAGGTCAGTAATGTTTTTCAGATGAGTCATCTGTCGGATGATTTATGTGGTTGTATCAATGTTTGAAATGGTGTCTTGTTGAAAACAACAACCAAAAAAAAACAACTGTGTAACTTCACCTGTTTTTTGTTTAAACTAGAACAGAGACTTTGTAATAAATGTATAACATGGCACTTATTATGGTCCAGTGTAGCAATAGATAAACAACAAGCCACTAACATTTGTGACATTAGCGTTGTTTTAGCTTGACAGTGAATCACGCTAAAATAATGTGGGACACAAATTTAAAACTTAAGGGATTATTTGGTAAACATCTCAATATAAGAATTGTTGTCGTAAAGCTGGGCAAATTATTGTCAGATTTTAATCTTGATTATCTATGTCTGTCGGAAAATGGTTCACTCCAACAACATCATTGGCTATTTTATATGTATTTTGTATGTACAAGGGTATAAAATCTATAGACATGATAGAACCAATGGCAGAGGGAAAGGTGTCAAGATCTATGTAATTGCACTATAACAACCTCCCACGGCTAAAGACACCTTCTTTGAAATATTATCAGACATCATTAAACAGTATGGTAGTAAAGAATTAATTCTTATGTGGGACTTAAATCTGGACTGATGAAATATAACACGCAGAAAGAAACAAGGGCATAACAATTAAGACCATATCAATTACAATTTTTATGCCTAAGAAAAACATGAAGCATTTGTAAACAAACTGAAAAATCTCAAATGGGTTGATATTGTCATTTACACAAAATTAAAAAATGTATTTGAGTTTCAGAAACAAGGTTTTATTTAGAAGTAACCAAAGCAGCAAAAGATAACAATAAACAACTTTGGAAAAGCATTGATAAACTTACATAAAGGGGACAAATAAGGCATGAAATAATACAACTACATTAAAATGCCACTGTAATATCTGATAGCCTTGCTATGCTTATTTTATCCAGTCATCAATACAGTGTTATGGAAATAGTGGCAAGGTGGTTGGTTACATGAGTCCTGTCTAACCTTAAATGTCTAGAAAACAGCAACTATGTAATTTTTTTACGGAAAAGGTCCGTTGGAAAAGGCCCCTAATGTCACTGTCCGTGGCAAAATAATACAAAATGTTACAAAGTTTAAATACCTGGGTGTTGGTCTAGATCCCACTCTCCCTTTTAAAATAAAACACAAAGCTTGAAATATAAAATTTCAACTTTTAAAAATATTTTTAATGCTATGATCATGTCTTGATTTTTCTACTGTATAACAAATTGGCCCCAAACAAGTCACTTTACAAACAAGCGCAAAAAATCATGGACAGGAAAACACAACAGCATCACCATTGACATGTGTTGGTTAAATACAAAATGTTAAACTTTGAGAACATACAAAAACTGGCTGGCATTTGGCTTGTGTACAGAATAATACACTATTCTGCACCAACACTTCGTGTTGACTTCTGAAAGGAACAATAGAGCTACACAAACCACCTCTAGGGGGCAGTGTAGCATTACAAAACGCAGAAAAACGTTTGAACAAACAACCTTTTCGAAAAAGCTATAAAGAAGTGGAACAACCTCCCAGCTAAATTGAAAAAAGTCACACAAGTTATGTAACTAAGAAAGCGGTTATTTGAAGGTCAAGCCAGTCAACAATGGCAATGGGATGCTGTGTTGCTTTGTTTGAGGAGCTCATTTAAAACAAATATGAAAGCAAGAGCTATACTATCATTATAAATTGTGTTTCTGATATATATGTAATGTTAATTTTGTGCACACCTGCCCAGAGGAGTGCAGATGGAAAGTAGATTGAAGATAAATCTGGTATAAAGCATCTTTTCTCTTTTGAGATACATGGTCCCTGACAAGTAAATAATTCATTCATTCATTTTCTAACGCTTTGTCCCTTTAGGGGTCGCGGGTGACTGGAGCCTATCCCAGCAGCTTTGGGCCTGAGGCGGGGTACACCCTGGACAGTGGCCAGTTAGTGACAGGGCCGAACAAGTAAATAATAGAATTAGTTATTAATAAAAATAATGAAATAATCTGTGAAATTGTAGATATATAAGTCATGTAATAATAAATACAGTACATTGTCAGTATACTGATATGAAAAGATAAAGTATTCAGGCACCATCTTTCTATCGATCATCTGTAAAAATGAGGCTTCAGTCAATACACAATACAATGCAAATTAGTTTACTCTTAACTTAACTAAAGTCATAAGGAACAAAAGAGAATCAGAAACAAAAATGCTCAGTCTCCTTTTAATTATTTACAAAACAGATGCACATAACACTGGATGAATGATGATGAAAAAATAATATATCAACATGACAGAATAAAAATTAAGTCAAATAAAATTCCACAAGACCTTTCATTTAGAACATTCATTGGTCCTTAATGTAACCTGGGAAATTGTAAAACATTTGTAATAACTCAAAAATAATAATACAGTTTTTTTTACAATTGCAAAGACCCATTTCTTGAAACTTAAAACACACTTCTCTACACCTCTGACACAATTTCAAAAATTGAAGCTCTGATTTTCCAGACACTGTGGTCATATTTAACATTCTGTCGTCAAAACTAAAAACACACAGTGCAGACGCAACACACAACAGAGCAAAACACTAAACATAGTTTTCAGTTTATCATCAGAAACAAACTGAAAATGAGCCCAGCTCGATGGATACAGCTTCATTTTATTTGATTTTTTTCATATAACCTCAAAAACCCTTTCTATTCTCTACAGAACACAGTTATCTTCAGCATCATGTCTGTTTTGTTAGAGCACAGGACTTCATTTTCATCACAGATGTCCAACAGATCAGATCAATTCAAAAATGTGTTGTTGTTGAATCTTATTCATGTTCTCATGTTCATGTTCATGTCATGTTTCTGTTTACTGTAATATTACCGGAGCACACAACCAGATTTACAGATACAAATCCTTTGCACAACTCCTCTTTTCTACTGTATTTAAAAATACAGAGCCTCAATTTTTGTGGACAAAAAATCTACTGCTGTAATTGAAATCTTGTTACAGTATCACTTGCATATAATTTCTTTTTACAGTTAGCCTACAAATCAAGATAGGCTACAAGTAGGGGGTCTGTTTGAGTTTGCAGTCCTCTTCCTCAAGAAATCTACAAGATGCAGATCACTTAGTGTCTCAGAGCAGTCTTTATATTGGTTTCAGTTCTTTAACAACGAGTGTTATAAATGTTTAATTGTTGTGTTAGTGGATGCAGTGTGTAATGTAATTGTGTCTAACTTCTGCCTTCATATCCTTATCTTTTTGACTGATGTGCGCTAAGAATGTCCCATGTGTTTAACTGAGTGAGAACCTGTTCAGGGTTTTGTGTTTACTAATGTTTTGACAAAAAAAAGTGTGCAGTTTGATTAATGTGTTTAAGCAGTTTATTGTTGTTTTAGCAATTGTGAATAACTGATGATACATGTCAAAATAATAACTATTTCTTCACAAAGCAAATGTTTATAATGGGAGATGTCCTTCAAAAGAAGCAGAGATGAAACTATAGATAAGAGAGCAGCTGTTGTTTTAACGTGGCCACACCACAGTCATGTGACCAAAAAGCCGGAAGTTGCTTCAGTAAATAAAGTCGTACCGGGTTGCTGCTACAGAAGTTGTTCAACCTGACAGAAATATGTCCTTGCCCTAATTCAATCCCGCTGACGTGGATAAATCCTACCAAACAGGATAACTGGTAGTGACGACGAAGCAGAAACGCCACCATACCCGGCAATAACTCCAAGCTTTTTTAATAAAAATTATATGTTCTGTTGCTAACGCGTTGCTAACCGAAATAAGCCTCGACTGTCCAGAAGGTAGGAAGCGTTTAGCTAATACTTGACTTAAGTGGACTTATTATGATAAAATATGGCAATATTACTCGAACACAGTTCTGAAAACTAGCACCTTTTAAATGTTTAGCTACGTTTATTTAATTTGTCAAACAGGGATAACAAGTTCAAGAAACGTGATAACTTCGATCTGTTCTCTTAAGTCTGCACTTGAACCATGTTTTCCAAGTATTATTGTCACTAAGTCATCAGTTTTTCTCAGTTGCTTCGGCACAGATCACAGCCTACATTTTCAAAGGTTTTATTACATCCCTCAAAACAGTTCATACAAACAGCAAAACATCATGTATTAATTGCAGAAGTAAATTACTGATTCAAAATACTTTAACAGTACATTTTACTGTCAATGAAAACAAAAATCTTATATAAATATATATTTTTTTGTCAGTTTGTGCACCTTGAAAAAAAATGATTAGATCATTGTGATCAGGAACTATTTGTGACAGTTTATCCGTTTTGATTGTTTGATTCAATACAAGAGTGTCCTGTTTATTTTTTCCTGTATATTTCTTTTAACATTGAGTTTATTTATTTATTAAATGTTTTATTTATTTATTTTATCTTTGCTGCCCCGTGAATGACTATTTCTCTCTTCTCTTACGTAGCACCTACTAGCAAAATGTTGGCCGAAGGAGGTTCTTTTATCAAGGGGATGATGCTTGGTGGCGTCGTCTGCATACTCCTGTCCTTCCTCGCCAGTTTTCAAACGGAGTGGAAAAAAGACGATCATCATCACCATCATGTAAAAGCTGCAAGCAAAGATGAGCTGAAACGTCTGACTGATGATCAAATACAAGAGTTGAGCAATCAAGTCCGTGTCTATTGCGTCATCATGGTCCAACCAAAGATCCTGGTTTACTGGGCCACTGCTATGGACACATGGAGCAAACACTGTGACAAGTCTGTGTTTTATACCTCAGAGTCGTCAAAAGCCCTTGAGGCAATAGACCTCAATGAAAAAGATGACTGGGCAAGGTTGCGGAAGGCTCTGAAGCATGCTTATGATAATGCTGGTGACCTGCAGTGGTTTTTTGTAGCACAACCCACAACATTTGCCATCATTGAAAACCTTAAGCACCTGGTTCTTACAAAGGATCCCAAAGAACCTTTCTATCTTGGCCATGCAATGAAGTCAGGGGAGCTCGAGTATGTGTCCTATGATAGTGGGATTGTTCTAAGCTACGAAGCTTTGAAAAGATTGGTGGAGGTGTTTCAGGATGAGGACCAATGTCCAGAAAGGGGACGTGCCCTGTGGAAGCTGAGTGAAGACAAGCAGCTGGCTGTGTGTCTTAAATATAAAGGTGTGTTTGCAGAAAATGGAGAGGATGCACATGGCAAGGGCCTATTCAACAGCAAGAGTGTTGAGAACCTGATATCAGACAGCATGAAAGAAAACCCTACAAATGTTGTAGAGGGCTGCTGCTCAGATATGGCAGTCACATTCAATGGGATGACACCCAATCAAATGCAGGTTATGATGTTTGGAGTTTACAGATTGCGTCCATACGGACATGATTTTCTTGACTTGTTAGAGTTTCATCCGCCTGAAGGTTCAGACAATGATTAATGGTTTATTGTTTGGACTTACTGGCCATTGTCCAGGGTGTACCCCGTCTCAAGCCCAAAGCTGCTGGGATAGGCTCCAGTCACACGTGACCCCTAACCGGTAAAAAATTTATTGATTGAAGGAATGAATGTTTTGACTCTGTGGTATTTTTATGTTTTGCTTCTGTGATGGCAAACTTAAGATTTTGGTGTATATTTTTCTTAAGCTGTTTGTAAAACTGTATCCTATTGGGAATATCACTTTTATGTATTTTGTACCTTTTGCACAATTAGCACACCATGCTTTTATGTTGCCAGATTGGATTAAATCAGTAAAGGGAGAGATGGCTGGAAAATTATTTTTAAGAGTATTTATCTGTTGTGCTTTTGTAATGTTTAGTCCTAATGCTAGAATTTAACAGAACTTTAATTGTCTGTGCCCTTAGGTAAATTACTGATAATTTTATGTTTTTTTTTTTGGTCAGGCTTACAATAACATTTCTCTTCTTACTAAGATCAAAATGAAGTGCTATATACATTCTATATTATGCTTAATATCTCCAAATATTTAGAAATGATGTACATTTTGGCTTTCACCACTAAATTTACTTCCAGTGTTGATTCAAGGGTAAAGTATTTTAGGGGAGTACATTGTTAATGATCACACATGAATGTCATACCAAAGATTGACTTTCAAGTGAAGTTGAATAAAAAATTTGATTTAAATTTGTTCTGTAAACTATTTCTATGCTAACATAAGTAGTGTGGGGGTTGACTAATACAGTTTCTCAGTTTGTGAGGAATATGTTTCTTTGCTTAGGTGCTATTACAGCTCAGTTTTAGTTTAAGAAATACCTGTTAACATACACAATATACGTTCTATTGAAAATTACATTACTTTTAAATCATGACACAGAAATAGATTGTGTTAAAGCCTTAGATTATAGTTACAAGGTAAATGCAAATCATTTCCAGATAATCAGGAAACTGGTAATATAGGCTAACAAAGCTGACATCCTAGTTATGCCATTATGAGGCATGTGCTTTGCTTAAAGAAATCTCTGGCAGCTCCTCTTTAAACTGAATGAGCAACGGGAATGAAGAATAACTACTGAAGCAGATCATTTCTTTATTATTTGTGCATAAAAGGCAAGTTTTTTAAAGCCTCCAGCAGGTTACACAGCAAAGTCCAAAGTAAACAGTTGACTGGCAGCACATGCCTCTCTGTCAAGCGCTCCACATTTTTCTGGGCTAGTGCGGTAGGAAATCATCATTTATATGTCTTCATGTGCCATAATCCGTCATTCAAATAATGGACATTCTCAATGCCAATTCCCTTGTTGACCTTTTCTCTGTGAAAGAGAACAGTTAAATATTAATATTGAAGCCGATACCAAATTGAATATTTCTTTGTCAAATGGCTTACATGTTTTCTGCAGACATCTTCATAACACCAACACAAAGTGCATGTTGTTTCCCTTCTGCCATTATAGCCTAGAACTATCTGTTAAAGAAAAAAGGCGTAGCTATAGATTCCCTCACATATGTACACAAAATAACCACATTTGAAAGGATACAACTACTGTGTCAGCTTCAGCCGGGTATAATTTAGCACCTGGTGATGTCAGTCCAGGACACATGATGTTAGCTCCACTTAGGACAAATTTAATTGCACCTTTGTCTACTTGCTGGTGTGGGAGAATAAAAGGATCTATCAAAAGAAAGACATATATTACAAATTGAACTAAGTATATAATCCATCATATCAAAATACTATAAAACCTTACATTTATGCAAAAGACGGAGTGTTGGGTAGAATGGTCCTTCTCTTTGTCTAAAGAACAGCAATTCTCCATTGACAGTCAAGATTTCAATGTGTTCATGGCTATAGGAAGAAAACAAAATATACAAGGGCATGACTGAATCAGTATTGATTTAAATAATTAAAAGCTGAATATTAATACAAGTAGAAATGCTGCATAAAATAACAATGAAATGAAAGTATACCATCTCACTATTTTGACAGGATCCTTTTTTGGCATAATGTGATTGAGCCATGATTCGATGTCAGGAAACTGTTCCAGAAGCTGATTCTTGATTCCCTTGATGACTGAAGTTTTCAGCTGGATGCAGTTGGAAACATTTTCCTTCTCATCGAATCTAGTAATAGAAGAAAAAAACAAAACATTAGTTTGAAGACAGAAACCTACTACAATATATACCAAAAAATTTGTAACATCAGGCAAAAAGAGAAGATAAAAATACAAATTTTCGGAGACAGGTAATACTAGATGGGGCCAAACTACTTCAACATTAAGGAGCATATATTCATCTTTCCATTTAGTATTAAAAACTTTATTGGCGAATGTTCAGCAACAAGGAAATGGCTTGCCATCACAAATAAATAAACAGGTTTTTAAGCATTTTCATCAAAATGCTGTTTTTTCTCATTTACACATCACTGCCACAATCAATGCCTATTATCAACCTTGTACAATTAATAGCCTTCATACAGCTCCCTGCACAGACAGCTAATAGCCGATAGCTGGGTTAAGCTAACGACACAAAGTGAAAATATTCATAAAACGTACTTTTTGAACATCCTTATGGTCGGGTTAACACCTTCACTTGATTGCCCCAAAGGTTGGTGACACTACAAAAGGCAGATGTTGTAATTACAGATGAAAATAAGAATATATTGAACTTATCATGAAATCGTTATTAGCAATCCACGCTTGTTTAGCAGTGGGTGGGAAGTAGCGTCATGTACGTCTTCACGTCGATTTACATTACGTCACACGCCATGGGTGATTGAAAGTTGTTTTGCGTTTGCTTTCTTTCTTCATTCGTTTTGCTTTTATGGTTGGACGCCATATCAAAACGACTGACATATGTACAACTCTCAACAAAAAAATTCTAGATGAACAGAAACAAGTACCGGAACAAAATAAATAAAAGTATAAAATAAGTGTCACTCTTAAAAGGCTGTGAGAATAAACACATTTCATAATATGCATAACCTTGCATGTTAGTCTAGGAGAAATAATTGTCATCCCGTGATGTTTTGTATTAAGTTTCAATTTTTAGTTTAATGCATTTCATACGTTCTACAACGATTGTAATAGCGCTATCTCGTGGGGGAAAGTATTAGGGCGTCTTATCCTCGATTAAAAAAACGTGTGCAAAAAGTGCTTTTGTACAAAGTACTTCCGGTGGGGTCACGGACTAGCTTTTTACATGTGAAATTGCTCTGTCTTTACCGGCGGACGCCTAACTATGATAAAAGGCTTTTTTTCTGTCTCAATACTTGTTTTGTGGATGATTTAGTTTAACGGAGGCTTAATTTAACCTTTCTCTTTAAACGAGTCTCGGCGCGGTTTGAGGCAAAAGAGGAAGCAATAGCCAACCATCTTTCTTCTACCAGCAATAACAAGAAAGAGACAAGGCTAGGTTCAAGTGGAGCAGTGTAGTTTGTAGTTTATTGTCATTTTTTTTACCGGATAAAGCACATTGCTTTAACGTAATTACATAGACAAACTCTCTGGGACGTTTAGTTCCTTTTGGACAATCCTGGAAGTTAGGGATCAAGAAGACTGGCTGTAAAGAATTAGTATTCCCGTTTTTTCATGTTTCCAACAGGTTTATCTTCCCCTAATCCCCCACCACCAACCCAGGAGGCTAGAGCAGTGGCTACTGATGTCAAAAACGACAGTGGGAACATTACATCTCCGAAGAAGAGGAAAATAAACTGCTCTGAGAGGGAAGACAGCGCTGACACGATCTCCTCTTCGCCCCCCAAGCCCTCCTCCTGCTCTCCCACCCCGCTGCACATTCAGAAGAAGTTGAGGTTTGAGGATTCTTTGGATTTCATTGGACTGGATGTTAAAATGGCTGAGGAGTCTGCTGCTGCTTCTTGCTCTAATAACAAAAGCAAAGCTGTGTTCCTGTCGGGTGGCGTGGCACACCATGCAAACGGACTGACCAAAGGTGCAGGGTCCGCCACCTTCTCTAGCAGTAAACCTGGCGCTGCCAAGAAACTAGTCATCAAGAACTTTAAAGGTAGCTCTGTACTCTGTGTATCACTTTTGTATAGTGACACTTCATCTGAGACACAACCTACTGTAAAGATGTTTTAAAATTGCACTATGAGTTATCTATGTCCCAGAAAGGTTTGGATCCATGCAGCTCTTTCTTGTCCAAGTCACATTTTTTTCCATAGACCAGAATAATGAGTTCATCACAACACTGTTGTCAAAGTGGGCGGTGTTTTTAAAGCTACACTACTTTTTTGTTCTCACAGAAAAGCCCAAATTGCCAGAGAACTACACACAGGAGACATGGCAGAAGCTCAAGGAGGCAGTAGAGGCTATACAGAACAGCACTTCGATTAAGTACAATCTAGAGGAGCTCTACCAGGTATCGCATCATTAAACCTTTTTTAGATTGAGTTTCACAGATAATAAAATATGTCCTTCAAATACACAAAACTTTTTCTTTTGTCCCTTCAGGCTGTGGAGAATCTGTGCTCCCACAAGATTTCTGCCAAGCTTTACAAGCAGCTCAGGGCTGTGTGTGAAGATCACATTAAGGCACAGATTGACCAGTTCAGAGAATATCCTTTCACAGTCTGTTGTTTATTACTATTATAAGCCAATTGGAATTTTGTAAAACTTAGTTATAATCTTGCACAGTGATGTACAGAAAATAAGCCTTAACATTGATTTTTTACGGATGCCTTGGATAGTGTGCTTTTCCTAAAGAAAATTGACAAATGTTGGCAAGATCACTGCAGACAAATGGTAAATGTTTAGCTAGTAGCATCACATAACTTTACAGTTCAAAAATATACATTCTCGTATTGATTTGATGGTTCTTAAACACGGGATTAGTAGAATCATAAGTATTTCAGAAAGCTCTGATATAGAGGATATATAACTCCATGCCATCGGGACAAGCAGACCTCATCTGAGTGACCCGCTAAGCAGCTCAATATGTCCATACACTGGACCCTTGGCCTGGCCAGCTGCAACTAAATCTTTTCATATTCTATACAAAGAAATTAGTCTGGGACCTTGTTGCTTGCATTCAATTTCAAGAGTGGAGTTTACGTGTGTAATGTTAACCAATCAGAAAAAAAAAAGACTGAACCACACAGTCGATAACAAAGGAGCCACATTAGTGCCGCTAGTTAACATGGCCAGCAGTAGAGCGGACACCAGAGTGGTTTCACTGTTTTTATACTTTTCTGGTTATTTAAAAGCGAGGCGAGAGCAAAAATAAACAGCCTCTTGGTGACAGCGTCCGCCATGTTGAATGTTTTGGACTAGCCGCAGAGTCACTCGTGTATGATGGGGCTAGCAAACCACACTCTGCTGCAAACAGCTTATGATTGGTTTAAAAAAAAAAAAACAGTCTGGTATACCAGGCTACTGGACCCTAGCAAAGTTATATTTGTACAAAATGCAATAAAATAACCTTAATGTTTTTTTTTTTGTCTGTTTGGGTTTTTTTTCATACTTGCTGGTTTCTGGTGTTTCCTCTCAAAGACAGTCTTTAGAGAGATTTGCATCATCTAGTGGCTAAAAGTTACACAGTGCCACTTTAAGTAATATGTGTTTATATGTTTTTATGCTATTGTTTATGTCCTTACATATGTTAATATGTGTTATTGTTTCACAGATCATGATTAGGAGTATATTTTTGTTTTTGGACCGTACTTATGTTTTGCAAAATTCAATGTTGCCATCAATCTGGTAAGTCTTTTCATATATTTTTGTTACAGGTTTACCAAATAGTAGTTAATAAACTGTCCTTATTTTGAAGGGATATGGGCCTAGAGCTGTTCAGGTTCTATATCATCAGTGACGTGAAAGTCCAGAGTAAGACCATTGATGGGATTCTGCTTCTCATTGAGAGGGAGCGTAATGGGGAAGCCATAGACCGCAGTCTTCTGAGGAGCTTGCTGAGCATGCTCTCTGACCTGCAGGTAAATAAACACATATGGTGTCACAATCGGTTAAAGCCATGTGCAAACATACTATAATTTATAATAATAAGAATAAATCTTTCAATTTATATTATTTTTCTTTTCACCTTTCCACAAGACTCAGAGTGCTCACATTATTTATTCGCTCCACAGTTACACACTGGTGGTGTTAAGCTACAACTGTAACCACAGCTGCCCTGGGGCATTGTGCTGCTTTCTCCCATGACAGATTTATCAAGACTCTTTTGAGCAACGCTTTCTGGAGGAGACAAATCGCCTATATGCTGCAGAGGGACAAAGGCTAATGCAGGAGCGAGAGGTAGTGTTTTTGAAATTTAAGTCTAATAAATAACATTTTCCAAACTGTAATTTTTGTGGCAGATGACGCGTCTTTGAAATGAGAAAGAAATGGAGCATTCTGAGGTTGTCTTGTGCAGACTTGTTCTTGAAAATTGAAAAGGGCTCTACCATATACTGTTTCTACAGTTGAACAACATTAACAATATCAAATGCGTTTAATATATTATTAAAAAATGGGTTACATATTTAGAAGTTGATTTTGTGTTACTAAAAAGTACTGAAGATTGGTCTTTTTGATTTCTAGGTACCAGAATATCTTCATCATGTGAACAAACGCTTAGAGGAAGAAGCTGACAGAGTGATTACATATTTAGATCAGAGCACACAGTGAGTTCTGGGCTGCCAGTTTGAGTTTGGAATATAAGACTGATTTTATTTGTAACATGATTTTTTTATTTTTTTTATTCCCATTTTAGAAAACCACTCATTGCCACTGTGGAGAAGCAGCTACTTGGTGAACATCTCACCACAACGCTGCAAAAAGGTATTCTATGGTATTTGCAAATGCTACATGTGTAACAGAGGCTGAAGTGAACAAGCTTTGTATTTGCAATAGAGCCTCTCTATGCATTGTTCTTTAAATAGCATTGACAGTGTGTTTTATATTTAAGCTCACATACCTTTCACTTTCTGTTGTTGAAACCTTCAGGGCTGACTCACCTGCTTGATGAAAACAGAATTCAGGATCTGTCCCTTCTCTATCAGCTCTTCAGCCGAGTGAGAGGTGGTGTTCAGGTTCTCCTGCAACACTGGATAGAATACATAAAGGTATATTGATCTAATTAAAATCTACAGTGAAATGTAATACAAAAGCTTATATTTCTCATTTATTTTTGATCAACACCTGAAGGCTTTTGGAAGCACAATTGTAATCAATCCAGAAAAAGACAAGACCATGGTGCAAGAGCTACTAGACTTCAAGGATAAGGTGGATCACGTCATAGACATCTGTTTCATGAAGAATGAGAAGTTTGTTAATGCCATGAAGGAGGCTTTTGAAACATTTATCAACAAACGGCCAAATAAACCTGCAGAACTTATAGGTTTGTAGCAAAAAAATCTTAAAAAAAAAAGTATTATCTTTATTTGTTTTAAAGTTGTACTTAACAATTCTTTGCAGCAAAACATGTAGATTCAAAACTCAGAGCTGGAAACAAAGAGGCAACAGATGAAGAGCTTGAGAAGATGCTGGATAAGATCATGATCATTTTTAGATTCATTTACGGTACAGTAACTACTGCTCTCACACAATTTTATTCATGATTTTCCAAGTACATGTTTGATATTAATATGCATTTATTTGCATTTTAGGAAAAGATGTTTTTGAGGCCTTTTACAAAAAGGATTTAGCCAAGAGGTTATTAGTTGGAAAAAGTGCCTCTGTGGATGCTGAGAAATCAATGTTGTCCAAACTAAAACATGGTTAGAATCCAGCAAAATGCATTTTTTAACCATTACATATAAAACCTGATGAAAAGTAAAGTTTACCTTTATCCTTTTGTTTGGTGTATTTGTTTTTATTTTTATTTTTTAAGAATGTGGAGCAGCATTCACAAGCAAACTAGAAGGGATGTTTAAGGATATGGAGCTGTCCAAAGACATCATGGTGCAGTTCAAACAGGTATCAACACATGGACTCCAAGGTTTCATTTTGTGTTGGACTTTGAATGTCTTGTACAGGCCTGTTTTTAATTAAATCCTTTACAATTTTGTAGTATTTACAGTGTCAAAACATTCCCGGCAACATCGAACTAACGGTGAACATCCTTACTATGGGTTATTGGCCAACCTACATCCCAATGGAAGTGCACCTTCCCCCTGAGGTGTGTGTGCTAAACAAATACTCACACTTTTGGCATGCAGTGACCACCGTGAATGCCAGTCTAAAAGCATTTTTTATCTTCATCCAGATGGTGCGATTGCAAGAGATCTTTAAAACCTTCTACTTGGGAAAACACAGTGGTAGGAAGCTCCAGTGGCAATCAACTCTGGGGCATTGTGTCTTAAAAGCTGAATTTAAAGAGGTAAAAAAAACAAAGGTTACATAGGATTTTACAATTCAGATAAAATCAAGAAATTATTATTTTTTTTCTCTTTATTAGGGCAAGAAGGAGCTGCAGGTGTCGCTTTTTCAAACACTTGTGCTTCTAATGTTTAACGAGGGAGAAGAGTTCACGCTGGAGGAGATCAAACTGGCAACAGGAATAGGTTAGTGTAAAAACATAAACTGGTGGACTTTGAGACTGCTTGATTAAGCAGTCTCGGACCTAAAACCTTTTGTTTGTTGTATATAAAACCAGAGGACAGTGAGTTGCGTCGGACTCTTCAGTCACTTGCGTGTGGAAAAGCACGCGTCCTTACTAAAATCCCCAAAAGCAAAGACGTGGAGGACGGGGACAAGTTCTCCTGCAATGACGACTTCAAACACAAACTCTTCAGGATAAAAATCAACCAGATCCAGATGAAAGAAACGGTTTGAGATTTATCCTGACAGTAATTGCCTCTTTTTAAGTCTTTAGTTTTTAAAGCATCTAAATCACTTTTTTCCCCCTCTAGGTGGAGGAGCAGGCTAGCACCACAGAGAGAGTGTTCCAGGATCGGCAGTATCAGATTGATGCAGCTATTGTTCGGATCATGAAAATGCGGAAGACTTTGAGCCATAATCTCTTGATGTCTGAGGTGTACAACCAACTTAAGTTTCCTGTCAAGGTGACAAGCTTTTCTTTTTCTTTTTTTTTGTGTATATAAAATAACCAACATCAGCTTGTCTTATATGTTAACTTTGGCGTTCACTCTGTCTTCCTTCCAGCCTGCTGACTTAAAGAAGAGGATAGAATCTCTTATTGACAGGGACTATATGGAGCGTGACAAGGAGAACTCCAACCAGTACAATTATGTGGCTTAGGTGAAGTAAAAGAGACGGAACAAACAAGATACATACAGTCAGGCTTAATGCTGCGCTGAACGATCGGTCTCTAAATCTTTTGCTTCAATGGATATTATTACCGTTATCACCTTCAACAAAGCGACCGACAACTGAATGGATACAGCTCCACAGGACTTTTGTCAGGAGTCTTGTGATTCTGCAGAATGCATGCCCACTGAAAAGTGAATAGTGTCCACATTTCTCTGTGCCTCTGAGAGAATAGTTTTGGACAGAAACACAAATGTTCAGTTTGCTCTTTTTTATGGAGAAGAAAAATATTTATTTTGAACCTTAGATTCTACTTTGTCCATAGTATTAATCATTTGCTCTTCAAGTCACTTTCTTGTTTTGTTCACTCGGTATCCTAAAAAAATGCTCTTAGTATCCTTCACAATGAATTGAACCAGTTCTGTTTTCTTCATTTGGTGTAACATAATTGAATATTGACTATTGAAATTTTTTTATGGGTTGCCTTTGTGAAATGTGTGAACCTACAGTTTAGGGCCTATGATCAGGAAGACCCAGAATATGTGCCAAAAAAGGAGCACTTATCTTGTATGAGGGATTAGGCTGCTTAAACATTCAGTTGTGTAGGCATTTAGTCTTTAGTTCTTTACACTTTTTTGTGCAACAATTAAATTGACGCTTTATTTTTTTTTTTTTTTTATTTTATTTTATTTTTTAATGGTTTTCTTTGAAAGCACAAGGACACCAGAGCCCCCATTTCTTCCCAATTGTCACAACACATAAATTCCAAAGTCTATTTTTCAGAACTCTTTCAGTGAGGCTTGTTGGTCTCAATGTCATAAGTGGACAGGTTAGCGTTGACTGAACAAAAACAATGGAGTATAATATCCCCATGTTTGTATGAGTCTGGTAGGTTTATTGCTTCAGATTAAAACAACTTTCAATCTGTTTGTGTGTTGCATATTGTACTACTGCATCATAAGCCCATACAGCACAAAGACCCACAGAATGAGCACCCTTGGGCTGACTCTACAAAATTAGCACATTAAAGTTACAAAAATGATGATAATTATTCATTCATTCATTCATTTTCTACCGCTTTGTCCCGTTATGGGTCGCGGGTGGCTGGAGCCTATCCCAGCAGCTTTGGGCCTGAGGCGGGGTACACCCTGGACAGTGGCCAGTTAGTCGCAGGGCTGACGATAATTAATAAAAGTTAAATAACTTATGTCATGAAATGGCATTAGGAAGATTAAACTATACCCCAAGACTAAAGCAACAATCTCTAGACTAACAAATGAAGTATGTGTTACCTTTATAGTTTTTACTAGGCTAAATTGTGTGCATGTCACAAGATGTTAAAAGAAAAATCTCTACAGAAGTGTAAGCGGGCTGCAGTTGACACCTCCTTGGTTTGACACATTGGCCCCAGTCATATGACTCCCATCCATTTCCTGGTCCAGACATAGGTGTGTGAGCGCAGTTCTCGGCTTTTCTCTCCGGTGGTTCACTTCAAACTAACTAGTAGCCATGTCCCGATTTGCTGTGTTCGTCTTATTTCTGGCCGTTGGGCTTGGTAAGTACATACATGCTAGTTTTATTGTACGGCAAATGGGAATGTGTTGAAAATGATGGAGAGAAACGTTTAAACTTGTGGGACGCAAAGGCCCTGGTGCTTTCATCTTAGGTTTTATTAAACATTCGATGTGTTGTGTTGTAGCTATATATCTCATCACCTTGGAAAAATAGTGTACATGTAAGAACTAAGTTATGTAAACCACGATTTTACTATTTTGTTAATTAACGATCTTTAAGTGAGTCGTGCTGTTGCCAATGTAGCTTTACGACAAGCTAAATGTTACCTGCGTCAACATCAGAATTAAAAACAGCTGAAACACGGTCAGCTCCTTCAAGACGTTTCCAAATGAATCTGTTAATGTATAACAAAATTACCTTTTTAACTGACATTGTCAAATTAGATTAAACTTTATACAACTGTCGTTTTCTGTAGTTGTGTGTGGAACATGTAGCTAATGCTAGCCTACTTGATGTTAGCTTATTTTTTATTTTTATTTATTTATTTTTTTAAGTGACTGATTTATAAAGTTGTTGTGTAATTGACGTTAGTTGTGTGCTAAATCACCATATAGATACGACTTAAGCCAAGTAAATAACTAAGTATAACCACTGTGACTCGACGCACAAAATTAGTAGGCTAAAGTAGCTAGCTTTACAATACTTCGCAGTTTACAGTAAGTTATCACGTGACTGGTATCGCACCAGCGTTAAAGCTTTTTTATTTACAATCTATGGTTAAAGCTCAAAATGCCAAAAAAAGCGAGAATTTCTGTCATTGTAGTTAATTAGTGCCAGTAGGCGTTAAAACATAATTTGTGAACGATTCAAATGTATTGGTCTATGTGAGTACTGTAATGTTTATCATGGGCATAGGTTAGTTCAGTTGAGTTACCTAAGAGTTACAGAAGCTGTTGTTGAGCCATAGAATATTTTTATTGTTATTGTACATTGGATACAACAAAATTGGATGTAATACTTGGGTGCAGTGAATAAAAACACAATGGAATAAATAAAAATATGGTAAAAATGTTTAGAAGGATTAATAGTAGGCTACGATTAGACATCAGCCTGCATTCTGGTAAGATGTTTAATATTAAGCTTGGCCTCCAAGTTTTCTGCCTCCAAGAAAATGGTCTCTTAGTTGCATGTAATACGTGTAATGACAATAAAATCTATCTATATAAAAAAAGGTGTAATGACAAAAAAAATCTATTTATAATATATGGCTGTACTATTCTCTTCCTACAAGCTTTAATGGCCCTCAAAGCCATTAGATTTACATTTTGTTATGTTGTGTTTCCTTCTGGGCAGTTGCTCTCTGTGCAGCCATCTCTACTGTAACGCCTGACGACGACACCACCACCACCACCACCACCACCCAATCGACTACAACTGCCACCACCAAATCAACTACACCTGCCACCACCACCACCCAATCGACTACATCTGCCACCACCAAATCAACTACGCCTGCCACCACCACCCAATCGACTACGCCTGCCACCACCACCAAATCGATTACACCTACCACCACCAAAACGACTACCACTGAGACCACCACATCCACCACTCAAACAACCAGTTCTGCTAATCCAAACACTACCACTTCATCTACCACCACCCCAACTCCCACCCTTCCTTCACCCACCACTGGGGTGTACAGGCTCCATAAAGACAACAACACCTGTCTCATGGCCAAGTTTGGACTGCGGATAGGTTTCCAAGGAAATGTATGTTTACAGATTTATTTTTATTTTTTTTACAATTTTGTGTTCTAGTGTTTTTGGTCTTATTTTCTTCTCTCTTCTCTGGTTTAGAAATATGAGGAGATGAACTTTGTGTCTACCAACAAAACCATCGTTTCTGGGTCTTGTGGAGTCAACAGTAGTGAGCTGGTGCTGCAGTCTGACACACTGACGCTCATGTTCACCTTCATTAATGTAAGTCTTCAAATACAGTGTTAATAAAAGTAGTTCAGAAAAAGTTGGTAAATAAAAACAGAAATGTCATGTATGTCCTCAACAAACAAACAAATGGTATGACTGAACGTCTTTTCTTCCATTAGGAAACAAAAAAGTTCAGCCTTCATGCACTGAATGTCACTGGAAAGACCAGCTCTGGTAATTTGGAGTCATACCCTCACCCTCTATAATTTCACATTCAAGAAGCAGTGTCATATTTTGTGTTGTTCTATATTCTTTTTGTTTTATAGGCGTGGCATTTACACAGACCAATAGCAACATGACTCTTTGGCAGGCGGCTCTTGGCAGCTCCTACATGTGCACAAAGGAACAGAATTATACCATTACCGATCTTCTGACAGTCTTCACCTTTGATCTGCAAATACAGCCTTTTGGAATTAAGAAGGACGGATTTAGTACTGGTAGGTTTTTGTTTTCTAAAAATATATATTTGTGTTCTGATCTAACAGGTTGCTGGCAACAGTATTTTATATTTACTGACTTCTCCCGTAAGTAAAAAAAAAACAAAAACAACAAAAGGCATAGACGACTTCCTCCGTTCTATAAAGAACCTTTTTAACTCATTCTCTTTTTATCTACAGCCCAGGAATGTTCAATGGATGACACCAGCATCTTAATCCCAATCGTTGTTGGCGCTGCCCTGGCTGGCTTGATTCTCATTGTAGTGATCGCTTATGTGATTGGCCGAAGAAAGACTTATGTTGGATATCAGACCCTATAAATCGCTTTGTAATCAACCACTTTTACAGGGGTCCCAAGCATGGTCCTTTGACTTTCAAATGTCAGTACAGGAAATGGGGAAAAAAACACAATAATTTACATTTCCCCAAAAGTAGAAAAACATTTCACTGCAGGAAAGTTATTCAGCACATATTTGTGATGCTTATGGTCTCTGATTATTATAGAAAAGGCCCCACCTTCTTTTATGAGGGCTTTGGTATAATTCTCAAGGACCAAACTTGTCTACCCCATTTATTTCATTTCATTTTTTGGCTGTTTTTGTTTTGAGTTATTTCATGTATGTCTTGTCTGTCCTGTTTCGTTTTGTTTATAAATGAGTAAGGATATAATCAACAACCCACAACCTGATTTAAACTTTAACAGTTTAAAGTAACACTGCATAATTTTTAGCTAGTAGCATCACGTAATTTTAAAGTCCAATATTCTTAAGTAAAATATTCTTGTTTTGATTTAAGGATTCTTAGACATGCGATTGGTAGAATCCTACTTATTTTGCTGACACAGTACCCTCATCTAGACAGAAAATTCCATGCCACCGGGGCGCGCATGCCTGTCCTGAGTTGGCATGCTTAGCTGCTCAAACACAAGGAGCAGAAATAGGCTGATAGACTAGCAGCGGAGGATTTTTCTCTTGAAAACAGTCAGTCAATCTGTAGAGGAATCTGTGCCCCTAGTGGCTAAAAGTAACACAGTGTCACTTTAAATGTCATTATTTAATTGAAACTACCAACAAATAATCATACACCTCCTCATTAACATTCCCCTTTTGTTTCAATGAAAATTTTGTTTCCTTTTTTTTTTTTTTTTTTCAGCTCCAAAGTTATTTAGCTCAAGTATAATATAAAAGCCCATTTCCCTTTCATGTCCTCTGAAAAGAAGGCCTTCTAGAAAAGGGTTGGAGGAACATTCCCCTGTAGAGCAGGAGGAAATGCTATTTATACAGCTCTGACAGTTTGATTTCTGAATGTGTGAAAATGAAGAAATAGACCTTTTTACAGACCACCTGACATGCTATGGAAAAACTGAATTGACATTACAGTTATTTCTGTTTTGCACAAATCTATCCATGAAGCCACAGATACTAAATTGTTTATACCTGACTTTCTGTGCTCCTTCCAACTAAAACTGTTAAGAGGTTTATTACACTTGCAAAAGCTTAAATTGTACAATAAGACCTGAGAGTGTCTGATCAGGTGTTTTGCTAGCATTATAATCTTTGGCATTATAGGTTATGAAAAGGGATATTTTGTGTGTGTGTGTGTGTGTGTGTGTGTGTGTGTGTGTGTGTGTGTGTGTGTGTGTGTGTGTGTGTGTGTGTGTGTGTGTGTGTGTGTGTGTGTGTGTGTGTGTGTGTGTGTGTGTGTGTGTGTGTGTGTGTGTGTGTGTGTGTGTGTGTGTGTGTGTGTGTATATTCAAAGCTCAGATAAATTCTTCATATTTACATAATGCACTAGGGCTGTTGGTCATTTGTTGAAAATTTTGTCATATTGTTTCACCTGTGAAGACGAGGATCTGGGTTGTGGTATGGGTTGTGCTCTGAACTCTGAAAATATACAAGCTTTGTAAAAACTCTAAACACAGGGGTTATGTTTTCAGAGGCATTAGGCCAGCTAATTGTTGCAGATTACAGTACAAGAGTGTCAGGGAAAAAGACCAGTCACAGAATGAGTATTTTCCTTATGATAGTAAGACAAAGCAGCATGCGGTAACTGCTATGAGTTGATGACTAAGCAGAATGCTGTGTACTGTCAGCCTGGATTCTTTCCAATCAGAGCTTGGCTGGAACTTATATGAGAACAAGCAGTAATGTATGCGTTTTAAATAAATCAAACAGGGCTTGTCTGTGTGTGTGTGTGTTTAAAAAAAATGCTCTAAATCAAAGATGATTTTGTTTTCAGTGTTGCTGTATCTGCCTTACTTTGACTTTACAGATGGTTTTGCAGCACAGGTTTTGATGTTGAAGATATCCAATTACATTTAATACAATGTAGCACTTTTCACCTCAAGGAGTCAATAAATATCCATACTATAAGATCACTATTGTGATCTCTAAGTGTGCTAAGTAAAAAAAAAAAAAAAAAGATAAAAACTTTGTAAAGGGAATTGTGCCGCAAGACCATCTCGATCCAAAATTGTCAATTCAATTGCTCATTTAATCTCCGCTCTTCCTACAATAAAATGATTGAAAATGGTGTACCAGATTTAAATGTAGCTTTTAACTTTGTGCAAATAAAAATGTATAGTTGTCCTGGACACTTAAAATGTTTCCCTTTTTTGTCAACTTTTCCTTCTAACAGGTCCAGTGTCTATTGTAACTTAACAGCCATGTTCTTCCATTTCAAGATCTTTCAAATTCCTTTTTTTTTTTTTTTTTTTTTTTTTTTTAAACCTTCTGAGACATTTACTGTTGTGCTTTCTTTACTCTAGCCGAGGATTGCACGGCTGATGGGGAGAGCTTCATTGTTCCCATAGCTGTCGGAGTGGCCCTGCTTGTTCTCATTCTTATCGTTCTGCTGGCTTATTTCATCGGAAGAAAGAGAAACATGGCCAGTGGCTATGCGTCTTTTTAGCTTAACGCACAGATAGTGATAGTGACTTGCTGCTTTCAATTAATTAAGAATGACCAGTGTAGTGTTTTGTGTCTCTGTATAGCGCTGTGCCATGTTCTGATACTAAACATTTCATTGATGATCCTTGAATTTAACATAATGAATGCTGTTGACTGAATTTTGGGCTTTTCCTCTTGAATGCCTCTATGCATGCACACTGTTGATTCTTTCTCTGCTGTTCCCTATGTATTAACGCTTTAACCTAACTCTTTGTCTTGAAGTTAGTTTTGCACTAACTTACTCTTATCTGTCTGTGTTTTTTTTTTTTTTTTTTTTTTTTTTTTTGTCTGTCAGCTGAGGAATGCTTCCTGGACTCTGATTTGAGCTTTTTGGTGCCCATTGCGGTGGGCGTGGCGCTCAGCTTCCTAATCATCCTTGTGCTTATCTCTTATCTGATTGGCCGGAGGAAGAGTCGCACCGGTTACCAGTCTGTATAATCCTCTCCCAGCTGTTTCAACCTCACAACCTAGCTCTTAAAACAAAACAAAAAACTCCCCTGATAACTTTTTTTCAAAAGCACCAAAACTCTGTTTGTCTATGTCCCTTTAGCTTGTTTCTCTTGCACAGTGTACCTCACCCCATTTTTTGTTAGCTTTGATTCCAGTAACTTACCCAAGAAACATTAACTATCAATATTACACTTGATTCACTTATACTGCATGTTTTACAAAGGGATTTTGGGCCGTTGGTAGCTTTCCACCATATTCCCCTCTGAGGCTTTTCCCCCTCTATTTCTGTGATGTATAGTAGTACATGTGTAAACAAATAACTCTTGTATAGAATGAATGACATTGGGTTTATTTTGATGAGATGAATGTTTGAGCAAGCTAATGAATCACTTTTATTTTTTTAGCCATTTATTGACATAACGCACACTTGGATAAAAGGGACATTAACTTTACTAGTCATTTTACCAGCAATGGGACCACTTAATTATTTTTTCACATTTCCCCAAAATGGTTAATTATTGTATTTTTTCTTTTAAATAGCACATTTTTGTTTTTGAGAAATATCTGTATCCATGAATCTTCAATTCTTAAATCTATTTTGTCACCTGGTCAGAGCTAGGGCAGTAGTCTGTGCCTTTCTGTTGTGCACCTCTCGCATTGCCTGCTTTCAAGCTTCTCTTCGTCTGAAGAAGAATGTGTAATGATGAGCTTGTTTAACACAATTGGGGAACATATTCAATAAAGTTTAATTCTTGTTTTGTACCAATGTCTGTATTTATTTCATTGGTGCAAGTCTGGATTAAAA
>JALDNG010000027.1:2480000-2555651 GCA_024349245.1 Neodontobutis hainanensis
GCGCTGCATTCTGGACACGCACGCCATCACCAGTGTCTTTTAAACCGGGTTAAGACTAAAGCCTGAATACAATATTTATGTCTATTCCAACACAAGACAGTGTGCTCAGTGTAAGCTACAGACCTGCTGTAAAACAAACATGTGTATTTTACATTTCCTTAAATAAAGTCTATTTTTGAGTGTTTAAAACAAAGGCATACGAGTCATGACTGACTTGATGGATGCATGCGTACTGATGCATAGACAGCCTGTTGCCAGCACCAGCAGCTCCATAGACTCAGCTGCAGCTGCTTACCATAGGTTCTTCTCTGGTGAAGTTCAAGGAGCTCCTCATCCTGGTCCCATCTGCACTCAGCTCACGTACTGCTCTGTTCCCTAGTGTAAAGTGGGACAGGGGATTTCTAAAAGAGTTTTTTTTTCCAAGAAAAAAGAACTTGCGTCATGGAAAGAAATCCCTTTGAGATTTGCGCGGCAAAAACGTGCAGAGTGCCTTCATGGATACAGTAGCCTAAAGCAAAACTATGTTTTGCTAAACAATTAGGACACTTGAAAAGATGCTAAAGATTCGTCTAGAATTTACAGTTTTCGTATCTAATGATTTAGCAAGTGATTTTTTTTTTACTCAGGAAATGCTTAATTTTACTTTGTTACACTACATGCTAGGCAATAGTCTCTGTAGTTTTATTTTGAGTGAAACATTGTGCACTTTTCTAAATAATCATTAATAATAGTGAAATAATTAAACACTCTGTTCTTTGACTTTAATGGACCATGCTTTATTTAAAAACTTCTTGACTGACCTTTTTTAGCAGACAAGATGTCCATCGAAGCAACAGTGTGTTTCTGCCAGCAGGTGGCGCTTTAACCAGGCTACTCTGCAGAAGTGGCCTGGGCCTGATCCATGTCATAACTAACATGTTTTATCCAACTTAACAAATAATTTAAAGCAAATGTAAGTGTTGGAGTTGTTGATGGATTGATTAGAAAACAAGAAGTAAAAAAAAACAAAAACAAGAATTAGTTAGATTTTTTTTTATTCTTGAGTGGAGAAAGCAGCAGCCGGTGTTTTATTACACAGACAGGAAATCAATTCTTATTTTTGGAACATTATCATAAAGAATAATGATATATCTGTCTTAGACCAATCCTGCTTTAACCAGATGCTTTGTGTGGGACATTTCGCTTGAGGTGCTCATTTTTATTGTAGCACTACACTTCTCTTACACTCTCAGTAGGCTACAGCCTACATGTAATGCTATAGGCTAACCTGTAATAACACAGAAGAGGACGTGGTACTTGGAACTCAAGACCATTTTGTCTTTGAGGCGGTAGACTATGCAATGAGAAGTTACAGAATGGATATAGAAGCGTCTATGGACCGGGTTGTTGGTGTTTTCAGTGAATGAGCGGAGTTTTGCGTTTTCTACTACAGCCTCAGTGACATGCGCACACAGCCAGCAGCCGCGACCGACGGCTCGACACCGAAGCTCTGTGAAGACGAACACCGACAAACGACGCTACAGAGGCGGCGGCGAGGATGTAAACGAGAGGAACGGGTCACAGCTCCGGGACAGAGACGGATCTTGGTGCCGTCAGAGAATGCCACAGCAAACGGACCCGCCGTTCGCGTCAGGTCACGACTGTAAACAATTATCTTTCTCCTAACGACGCTTAAGCTCGAGTCGTGATTATTCATTTTTCCAGCACCAAGGGGGAACCTGAGGACCGTCCTGCAGTCAGTCAGCATGCCTCCTGCTCAGAGCCTGCAGTCCAGCGGGCTCACTCTCTCTGAGACAAGCATGGGTAGGTGTGTGTGCAAGGTCAACGGCGTGTCTGCCTGTCTTTAAATACCTCACCCCTCACAAAACTAGGCCATTTTACTGAATGTAGCCCATCTTTATTCTTTCTGTTTACCTTTAGTCTATGCACCAGTGTTTTGTTGGTCAATTAGATTTTTTTTCTTAGTCGTCTATGCGTGTCTTTGTTCATGAGGGGGATAGGCTAAGAAACACACGTTGCATCACCAGACATTTTTTTTTGTCGGGGGGGCAGCGCAGCGCGTCAATGCAGGTGAGGCGCTGAGGAGAACAACGGCAGCGTGGACGTTTTCCTCTCAGTCTGAACAGACGTGCTGTTACATGCACTAGAGCTACTGCACACAGCCATATTTCATGTGTTTTCACTTATTTATTCAGGCTTTTGTAGAAGAAGTCCCTGTTTCTGTTTAGTCAGTGTAGTAGACATCAGTGAATGCAGTGAGCAAGTCTAAGATCCAATTATGGTTTTATTTAGGGGTCATGTGTAAACAACTTTGCTTTAGGTATAATTGTCATATTGTGGAACAAATTGGCCTCCTGTCTCTGTTTTCTGGTTTAAATCATAAGTCAATAATGTCCTTTATCTATTCATATGTTTTTTTTTTAGATTTAATAAGCAGACTTTTCATAAAAGCATAATAGTCCTCACACAAAGGGAATGTTTTTTGTTCCACCACAGTGTGAAGGTGATTGATTGTGTCTGTGGTGCTAGTTTATTCAGATGATATCCTATAGAGGGGATAGGCCAGATTTGTTTACAAGCCAGTGCCTGTAAATCTTACTTAACTACACCATAGAGGCAAATGTTGTCTTAAATCAGAAAGTAATATGAGTGACCAGCTTTAAGCGCCTGTTTTATTACCATTCAACCAAGTGACTGTAATACGATCCCATTAACGGGTATGGTTATATACAGTAGCTCTGTTTCCTTTTGGTGTCCAATAGCATATATATCTTAGCTCATACATAATGTTTTTAATTTAATAGTGTCTCTATCTGTTATAATTATCTTCATTTTCTGTTTATAACAATCTTCTCTGTGTCTTCCAGGTTCCTTCAAAAGGAGGAAGAGAAAATCAATAATAGTCACAGGAATGCTTCTCGTTGTGTCTGTGCTCATCCTCATTTTCGGCCTGGCCGCCACCACCAGAACACAAAACATCACAGTCGGCGGCTACTACCCAGGAGTCATTGTGAGTGCATCTTCATTGACACCAGGTTGTGTTTGTGGGCCACATTCGCTGCACAGCAGGCCCGTTGTTGGAGTCTATATGGTTACTGAGTGAGAGTCACCATACTGACTCCAACAACAAGCAAATTCTCCCAGCATTCATTATTCAGCATCACACCATCATTAGTAGCTGAGTGAGGTGGAGTGTTGCTCCATAAATTTGTTTACTTTACAGCACTTAGCCTTTAGGATCATCGTCTGAATGTACCAGATTGAACTTTTATAGAGTGAGTATAGAGAGAAACCATCTGTTGCACTTGAGAGCTTTCTGTCATCAAGAACACTGTTGAATCAGTCTAAAGTTTATGTATAAAGAAAAGTCCAAAGAAGTGTCAATATTATATTAGGAAATAAGTTTAATTCATAGACCTTGATACACACTTTAGTTTTTATAAAAAAAATTATGTGTTTAGTGTAATATAAAAAAACAAGCCTGTCGAGTTGAATTATATTATGTTCTAACTGATTTATTTCTCTTTTCAGCTTGGATTTGGCTCATTTCTGGGAATTATTGGTGCTCATTTGATAGAAAACAAGAGGCAAATGGTAAGAAACCTCACATTTCTTCTTTGAGATGACTTTCAATACTTGTTTTGTATGAGAACATTTTTAATAATCAGCACATAAGTCCCGACTGCATTATATTATAATTCCACAGAGCCAGATTATGTTGTGTATCGGAGAAAGTATGCCCAGCTTCGGCGGAGATGCAGCCAGAAATAGACGAGTGTAAGGGGAGGAGGACAGATGTCCCTGCTGGAATGTAGGAGAAGGAAACTGCAGATGAGATAGGCTGGGAGGTGCTGGGCAGGGTCTGTCATGGCCAAAATGAAGAATGTGTTTGCACTGTGACACCTTTTTCCATGAGGCAGACAAGTTTGAATGCTTGGGGTTTGCATTTGTTCCAAACAAATCAGCTGTGTCAAGAAACACGACACGTTCGGTCATGTCTTTCCCATATTGTGCCTTGATTACATAAAATGTGTGTTGTAAGGTTTATTGCTTGGCTGATCACTGTATCGATGGCCATCAATGACAACATAATTGGACTGGAAGTCTAAATAGAATAGATATGGAGCCTGCTGCGTGAAGTAGTAATTCTATCAGAAATCCTCAGTGTAATAATACTGAATATAGCTGTGGTTATGTTCATTAATGTTAAGTAAAATTATGTACCACTGTAATAATTGCTGGATTCACTCATACCTGCAACTGTAGCAATATGCAGTATCTAAGTCTATAGCATAGCTACTCCTTGATTAGCCCTATAGTATAGTTTTACTGGGGTGGCTGCAGACAGGGTGGGGTGATGTGTTATTGAATACACACTGTCTCTCATTGAGGAATGAGGGGAGGACAGTGGGGAAGAATAAGCATTGCAGAGCCAACAAAGAGCTGGGCACTGTGCCAGCCACAGACATCACAGAAGCAAGGTGACAACCTGAGCCCTCTGTCACTCTGTTGTCCTTCATACAACCTACAAACCCCGAAATTATGCTAGGTTTACACATTAGGGTGGAAAATAAAGACCTTAGCGATAAAGTGGAGCTAGTGATGTTAAAATAGTGACATTAGAATGCATGTGTCAAAGGGAGAATGACAGATTTCCAGTAAATATGACGCTAACTGTATCTTCTTCTTTCACAGTTAGTGGCATCTATAGTCTTCATTAGTTTTGGAGTGGTTGCTGCCTTTTGCTGTGCTATAGTAGATGGTGTTTTTGCTGCAAGGCACATTGTAAGTATCACTTAATACTAACATCTAACAAACAGGTTTATGCTATATGTATGCTGTTTCTCTTATAGCCCATGAGGTCTCATCAATATAAAGTAAAATATATGCCCTTCTGCAAGGGCACTGCTCAAGCATAGTATGAGGATGTATCAGGTGCCCCGCCCTCTCCAGTGAGGTATTTTTTTTGTAGAATGAGAAGAGCTCTTTAGTTGCTTAGCACATAAAACAAGAGACCACAAACGAACTCTAAAAACAATTAGCTTTGAAATAATGGTGAAAACACTTTCATTAAACACTTCTCAGGCACTATAATTGACGTTGTATAAATCATATTAGGAAAAGAGAAGTGTGTTATACAAAGCCTCTAAACTACTGCCTAAACTGCTCTAAACTTTATTTTAGAGAAGTATACATTTGGCAAGAGAATCATTAATTATCCTCTTCCACCTCTGTCTTTGTCAAGGTATATAACGTTTATTTAGATGAACTACTAGAATGTATTTGCTCTTGTAAATCCCAGTACAAATAAAAGAATGTTATACTTAGGACCTCAGGCCTCTATATGCCGGCCGTTGTGAGTACCACTCCAGTGAGACTGCATCTGACCGAGATGTAAGGAACTAATCTTTCATATTTTACACAGAACTGTGAATGAACTTGTTTCAGTCTTAAATACAGACGTCAAGGCTACAATCATCCCAATCTGCTAGTGTTGTTGATCGTAGGTTCCCTGTTCATCACGTACAACCTGTAACCTCAGAGTCAAGAGCAACACCTGCTACTGCTGCGACCTATACAATTGTGGCAAGTAAGTATACACCTCAAGTATACACCATAAGTAGACACTTTGCTTTGCTGTGTTGCTTTGACTGTGCCATTTTTATGGGAGAATATTTTTCCACTGCAGTGTTGAATGTTTTCGAACAAGAATCTTTCTTTTCTTTTGACCTTTGTTTCAGAGAACATCCTCTTATGGGACTTCAGAATAA
This sequence comes from Neodontobutis hainanensis, assembly GCA_024349245.1. NCBI lineage: Eukaryota > Metazoa > Chordata > Actinopteri > Gobiiformes > Odontobutidae > Neodontobutis > Neodontobutis hainanensis. Next base: position 2,485,772 of record JALDNG010000027.1, read on the forward strand.
AGATGTTTTGAAAAAATTTAGGAAATCATCCATGATTTGGAAGTAGGTCTCTTCTTCTAGACCCGTAATGGCCTCAATGACCCACGAAATTCACGTAATAACTGTAATGTGACTCGCATCAAATTGTCTTTGGACTCTCATTAGACTGCATGTGCAGTATTCTGTTTTACCAAGAATCCATTAATGTCTTCATTTGTGTTTCCAAGCTTAAGCTGCTCACTTGTCTCTTTCAACTGTGTACTGAAAACAATATAATCAACTTTAGATTCCTCTTCATCTGTGAATCACTTGCTGTATCTTATATTATCCATTCCCTGAACCCAATGCTTAGAACCATATATTATGCTGTTTTCATACTTGGAGTGAAAAACACTTTTGTGGCTTGACCGTTCAATCTCTCTGTCTCACCCACTGGGCTAGCCGTGTTGAGGTTATCGGAGGCTACTACGAATATACAGATGTGAAAAGCTGCCAAGATGTGGTGCACCTGTACCACCTGCTGTGGTCCGCTACTATCCTAAACATTGTGGCCCTTTTCCTGGGCATCATTACTGCTGCAGTGCTCGGAGGCTTCAAAGATATGGTATTAGATACGTAAACAGTATACATATATTAGCCCTCTTCCATTTAACTGCCATTATTATTTTTTCTTTGTCAGACACCTTCCACTTCCTCAGAGAGCACATCTGAACCAGAAGCTCTCACAGCACCAGTCCCCTCAGCGCCTCCTGTCCCCTCCACTTCCCTGAACCCCTATTACAACACTGCCCCCTGTCTACCACCATACACAGCCTATGACTTCCAGGTATCCCATGAGATAAATGAAGCCAATTTAATACAAAAGAGAACCCCAAGTAAAAGTCTTTAAATGTTTCATTTTGCAGGGAACTTTTGGGTTTCCTGACTCTTCGGGCCTGTCGGATGATTCTCAGTCTGGAGCCAGCCACCTGTGGCCCACTATGATCCCTCCACGCTACTCCCCTCCTCACAACCACCCAGATGAGAAACCCCCGCCGTACAGCCCCTGAAAAGCCTGTGTACGTTGCAGGGACTTGAAACGGCAGCAGGGACGCTGAAAAATAATGCACCATGCCCATGTGTGGAATATCTCCTCCCTATTAAAATATAAAGGAGGAAAGATGGTCATGAGGACAGCCTCGGAGCATGAAAGACCAAGCAACATAAGGAATCAAGAGTTTGTCTACTGGGGTATCGCTCACTCTGTGGGTTAGCACTGATTGTGTTCACATTAGTAAATAGACTACTAGGAAGCCAGGACTGTTTACACACATCTATATGCCTTAATGTACATGAATTTTCAGCACTCAATCAAGCATCTTTCCTTCACCTAGACATTGAAAATGCTTTGTGTATTACAAAGGAAGGACAATGTTCAAGTTATGTGTATAGGAATCTGAATCTTACATGCTTAGATCTAGGGTTAATGCAGTGTAAATTGATAGCCATGGTGTCTTTAGTGAATAAACAGCCAGCTAACAATATGTTTGTAGGCCTCAGCAGCAGTTTGTTGAGATGTTAGTGTAACATAATGTACACAGTCAGTTTATAAGAAACTACCCTATTACTATTGCTCTTAATGTATATACAGCAGAAAGGTTGTTCCCTTAGTACAGGTCTGTAAAGGTTCTCGGTCATCCAGGTCATCTTTAAAAAAAGGTTAAAGTAAAGGCCTCTGGACTCAGTTTTCAAGGTGAAGACTTTATCAATTATGAATTTCAATTTCAGAATTGAAAAAGTCTCTTGGAATTAGAGATAAAACGTCTTCACCTTGAAAACTGAGTCCAGATGCTTTTACTTTAGCCTTTTTTTTTACCCCTTAGTACAGTTGGCTCAGGGGGTAGAGCGGTCTTCCTATAACCGGAAGGTTGGCAGTTCAGTTATGAGAATCTTCTCCCACAATTTCTTTTAAATACAATGTGGCGTCTTTTCAGAGCAAGTGATGTAACTGGTTGTGTACAGACGCATTACTGATACTGATACACAATACTGTTGAATCACAGAAATGAGCTGAATAATGGCATCTTAAAGGCTAAATGCAATCAGTGCTGGATTCACTGACATGAGGTCATAAATAAATAAAATAAAAATAATTCCAAGGTTAAGGTGTTATGTACAAAGTTCTGGCTACAAAAAGTATCAGCTCATTTTTGTCTTGAAAATAAATTGTTTTATCCTAATTACATGATATTCTTTCTTCAACCATCATTTAAATTAAACACAAGTCATAGACAAGATTAATTAAAAGAAATGGCACAAACTCCTGATTTTTATAACTCTGACAATTTATTCAACAAACTATCTTCATGATGTGGCTAAAGAAATAAAAAGATAAAGATAAATAAATCACAATGTTTTAAAACATTTAATGTCCATCAATAAAAATAAAAAACATCACATTAAAAGCATATACCTATTGTATATTATCTCAAAAATATACAATATACACACATTTGCTGTTTACAAAGACAAAATGTTTAGCTTCCATGTTAGAGCTACTTACTGACTACTTATCCCTTAATAAAATTATTTAAAAAATAATCTGCTTTAATGAACACTAAGTGCTTTCTGTAAAGCCTGATATAATTCCTAGTGAACACCAGTTCTGACTGTATCTGAAAACTGTTTGTACTATGTTGAGTTAGTATAGACAATGGCCTATAAAAAAATACATGTCAACTAAATTAATCATTACCTGCAAAAATTACATCATTGAAGATCTTCCCTGCACAGGACCCAAACATAAATGGAATTGGTGAGAATTAAAATGTAAAAAAAAAAAAAAAAAAGCTAAAAACAAAACAGAAAAAGGTTTGATTTATTCAGAATCATTAAATCAGCTTGTGTATTAAGGTGTGATGCTATCAGTGGTTGTTTCAATCAACTTTAACATAAAACCCAAGTTTAGATTTTTTTTTTAAGTCAGAGATGTTTTTAAATTGCTCAATTGTCCAACAAATATTGTGGAAATCTTAAAATAAAAAATTAAATTTGTTTTGCTTCAATTTGGGAACACAAGCAACATTTTATGTTTCGGTCTCCCCAAAAAATATTCACACACTAAAATGGATCCTTTTGTCCAAGAGTTCTAGCTGTAAAATCTTTATTCTGGACTGTAACCTGTCATGAGTATGTCATCTTATTGTCACTGCAAAGCCAGCAGAACTGATTTCACGATTCCCTTAATTTTCAGATCTGATTATTATTATAGACGCAATGTTAAAATATACAAGTGTTCACTGAAGAGTATGTGGAAGCATGTAAAAAATATATTGCCGTCATTGAAACTCGAAGGCACAGAGTAAAAATATCTAGTTTCATTCTCAGTACGTCTCTGGTATAACAAAGTCAAACTCTGTCTCCCTCTGATTAGTATTGTTTACAGAGCTCCCAGGTTGAGAATGTGCATCTGGCTCAATAAAAATGTCGTCCCAATTCAACATTCTCCTCTGTGTGGAGTCCTGTTCATTGGCATTTATTTCATGCACGCTGCCATCCTCAGACATTACAGTTGTCATGTCTGAGGTTGGCCTATCAGTGACCCAAGAGTATGCCTTCATTGGCACAGTCTTACATGGAAGCAGCCGGTATAGGTTATTGTCTGTGTCATCTTTTGCTTTTCTCCCGCTGGGATCCTGGTTGTGAATTTGCTTGCAGTGGTTGGAGAGAAACTGGTAGTTTATAAACATTTCATTGCACACCAAACACTGGTATCTCCTCTCTCCTGTGTGAGTGATTTCATGTTTAGTTCGGTATTCAGCTAGGGCAAATACCTTGTTACAGTGCCGACATGGATACTTCTTTTCCCATGAGTGAGTGTTGAAGTGGCGACGAAGACTAGTCAGGCACACATAAGGACGCTTGCAGACAACACACACATAGAAAGTCTTTCCATCCATGACCAACTCATAATGATCTTCAAGGTCTGTTTTGCCTTTTTTACCTTTTGGTCCAACCTTAACTGTATCAGGGGTTTCATCAGAGGGCTTGGTGAGGGTTGCCATGTATGCTCTTTTCCCTTTATTGGCTTTAGAGCCTCCTTCTCCTGGATCATCTTTAACGGTCACTATGTCATATGTATTTTCTCCAATATTGGCATAAACTCGGCAATCCGGTGATATTGAACCAATTTCTGCAGCTGTTTTAAGAGTTACGGTCTGTTGTGCTCCTTTATCAGATGTGGAACTGTTACTTTGATTTGATTTACTTTCAGACACATCAACCAGTTTTATTTTCAAATCCCCCTGCTGAGCTATGGCTGCAACTTGCTTCTTGTGCACTCCCATAATGTCATTATTTTCATCAGATACTGACGAACATGGGGGTTCAGGGGTGAGGCTTATGGGTATGGCTGTTGCTGTGGGCTTACGTCTTGGGGAAAACAAATTATTTGAACTGCTATCTGGACTCTGCATTGGGCTGCTGCCTCTGGTACTGGAATGAGAAGGAGGCCTTACAGAATAGGTTTTCTGGTGCCCGACTTGTTTTACATCTGCAACACTTGTATTTTCTGAATCTGCAGACTCTAAATCAATGACCTCTGCGTTCATTTTCTGATTAGCTGTTGTGGTTTGTGAGACAAACATAACATCACTGTCCGAGTCTTCGTCATTATCCTCAGGTCTTACAGTCTGATTGAATTCTTCAGCAGATATTGAGAAAGACTCTGAGATGATTGGCATCATTTCCGAAGATGCATCACTTTTGTTTTCTGGCTCTTTAGATAAGCCAGGGAGCCCTTTCACTTGTGATAAGGGTGATGCCAGGTTTGCAATAAACTTCACCCCCAGTATTTTTCCTGCTTGTATGAGCTCCTCAAGCATGTCAGATCGAACTCTGACAATTCTAGAGGTGTAAATGTAATTAAGAATCTCCTCAAATATTTCTGCTCTGATGAAGTTCAACTCAATTACTTGCCCAGCCACAGTGAAAAGCTGATGAAAGTATGTACTGGAGGCAGACAGGATGGTTTTGTGGGCTCTGAACTTCTTGTCCCGGATAATAATGGTGATATCACAAAATAATCCATGGCTTCGCTGCTCATTCAGTGACTTGAGCACACCCACAGAATACTCAGTGTCAGTGGCAGAGATCAACTTCAGACTGGGCATGTCTATAGAAAGACACCAAAAGATAATAGAACAGTTAGAGTCTTTTCTATTACATGCATTCAATTACAAATGTATAATGTTTAAATAGACAAAGGTTGGTAAAAGAGCTGTGCATAGAATACAAAGCTATCCGTCTACTTGTATCATAGCTTTTTTAAAACTGTAGTTATAATTTTATTTCATTTATATGCTGATATTTCACTAAATATATACAGTCAATGTCTATTATTCTCCTAGGTATACTGCTTCTCCAACTGTCCTTGTGAACCTAATAACAATTCTTCATACTTTCCAAATAAACATTTAACCAAACATAAACTGCATCATTTATAAAAAATTATACTGTCGTGGGATCCTAGATTATACACAAGTTGTACATTCTAGCATAGCTGAAACAAAATATGAAAAGACTCTCATACATCAAAGAATTTTGATCTGTCGTGTTCACAGAAGAGTGATGACTGTAGCAGTCAGGCATCACAAAACTGAGTTAATTAGAGCTAACTACGATGGAACTCAAGAGCTCAAATTTAACTTTTTCAGTGGAAAGTGGCTTCATTCTTGTGAAAGGGGCTACGACAACAAAAATATAATTAAGGCTATATATTAGCAAGAATTAATGCTAGTAGCAAACATTGGTGATAGCTAGCCGCATTCGGCTTCCTGCTTCAGCGGCCTACATTCATGCCAGTCCGAAGACCACAAATACATCACAAACACGCGGACATATAGAGCTTATAGAGTTATATTTGTCGTTAAATAATTACCTGCAAATTTGTTTTTGCCAAGTCTAGGCCAGATCTTTGTGAGGAACTGTGGCGTAGCAGACAAAAATCGAAAGTTAATAGACTGCTGCTTGAGTGCAGCTCTGCTAAGGCTAACTATACACATCCAATGGACGGATGAACATTGAAAGAACAGCCACAAGGAGTCGTGCTTGGTAAAATACCGCCTTCAACTGTTTGAATGAAACACAACTTAAATGTAGAAATTAGTCTATGATGATGTATGTTGGGTTTTCTATAAACTTGGTTGGATGTAACAATATTTGGCTGAGTAATACATGTTTAGACAGTAACAATGTCTTTGGTTATTTTAGATTTTTTCAATCTCGACCAAGCGGAACAATTGGAACTATTTGTTGACGAACACATTCGGAGACGGACCGACAGTCGTCGTACGCCTTCTTCCTGTAAACACAACACTTGAGACGTAAGTGAAGGGATGTCTGGTTTTACGGATATTGGTTAAACACAAATTATATTACTTTTTTTTGTTTTGATTTTTAACTTCCTTACAGCATGCCGTCGTCGGGCCGGTCCAGCTCTGATGAAGGAGGTGGTATGCGGAGCCCTCGGGTTCGGAGGCCGCGGACTCGGAGTCGCAGCCGTAGCCGCGGACGCAGTCGTGGACGCAGTTTGTCCCCTGATAGTTTTGGCCCTCAACTCCCTAAACCACGAAACAAGGAGCGAGAGAGGGAAGAGCGTGAACGTCGGTTCCGGGAGGCGAGAAAAATTAAACGAATCCGCATTGGAAGCCCCCGCCGCAGTCGGTCTCATTCTAGGTCTAGGTCTCGGTCTCGGGAAGGACACAACAACACGAACAACCATAGCCTCAACCATTGGCCCGAACAGCGGGACACTCCTGGGAAACAGAGCGGCCTTAGAGATGAATACTACTACGAGCAACAGAGAGACGACGCTCAAAGGCAGAGACAAGAGGCTTTTATCGCCAGGTAATGTTTAATGTTGACTGTAATTAATAAATATTTGGCATGTAATTCTAAACTCGCCTGGCCTTTGTTACAGGTGACGTATTACACTCACTTCAACTAAAAGAAAAGCTAACTGACAATAATAAGGGGAAACGCATAAATATAGCCTAAATAATTTTATTGGAAGTTGACTACAGTTAATTATTTTTTATTGATGGCTTTGTGTTTTACAGGCGTCTACAAGAAAGGGAACGAATTGGTGAGTTGGGTTGTCCTGAAGTTTGGGGATATTCACCAAGAGTAAAAGAGCCAGAGTAAGTTAAAACAAAACTGCTTACTTCACTATAATTTTTTTATTAAGAAGTAATTTATTTGTTGGCTGTGTGTATCTTGTATATCTCATCAGCTCTGATGAATTTACGCCAGTTGAAGATAATGGAAAAAACAGCAGCTCAGAATCAAGCTCAGAAGGTACTTGAGTTTAAAAACACAAAAAGCACTGGAATTACGTTATGTTAAAGTGATTCAGAAAACGTGTGGTTGTCTTTTTACAGAAGAAAAGAAGAAAAAAAAGAAGAAAAAGAAATCCAAAAAGAGGAAGAACAAAAAGCACTCGGAGGACAGTGAGCTTGAATCTGATTCTGATGGTATAAAAAGGATCCATCATGTCTACATATTTATTTGATCTTCTCATTAGTGTAATTAGATTGACCGTGATGCTATATTTTTTTTTGCAGAGGAATCATTAAAGAAGAAGAAGAAGAAAAAGAAGAGCAAGAAGTATGTCTTACATTTACTCAGCAGTTTCTTGTAAATGTCATAACATTAACCAAAACTTTATAATTCTTCATAGGTCTAAAAAATCAAAGAAAAAGAAGACAAAAAAGAACCGCAAGGAGTCCAGTGAGTCCAGCAGTGAAGAGTCGGAAGAGGAAGAGGAGGATGCCAATGCAGTAATGTGGGTGGAGAAAACCTGCATAGACGAACATATGGTGGGCCCCGAAGCTCCCCTCACACATTTGTCACAGGATGACAAACCATTAGAGTGAGTACATTTGCCTTTTATATAGAGAATTGTTATGTTTTATGTGGCCAAATGTTTGATAAATGTCCCTTTGTCCTCCAGCTTTGGACATGCACTGTTGCCAGGTGAAGGTGCTGCTATGGCAGAGTATGTTAAAGCTGGCAAGCGTATCCCGAGAAGAGGAGAAATTGGTCTTACCAGTGATGAGATTGCAAACTTTGAAAAATCTGGCTATGTGATGAGCGGCAGCAGGTTTGTGAAAAATATTTCTAACGATTAGAACTCTATACAACAATGTATTGCAACAAGAGTAGCAATATCTTTAAGAAAAAGGTTATTATAGTGATGATTCCTTTCCCATTACCGGTTTTGTGAACCAACCGTGCCTTAAGAGACTGATCTCTAAAAAAAGAGTTGTTCAAAGTAACGTGCCACTAGTTCTTTATCTTATTTCAAGACTTTTTTTTGCTCGAAGGACAACCATGTTGAAGCTAATGAAATATTGAATGTAGACATTTTATTGTGTCATTTAATTTTTTGATGCTGCAAATTACTCAAAAACCATAGTTGGTACACTGAACATAAGGATTGTTGTGCTGATACACCAATTTGTAGCTTGACTGGAAAATCTTGCTGTAGTAAATTAATGCCTAATTCCACTGTCACCCCACAGACATCGCCGTATGGAAGCTGTGCGTCTGAGAAAGGAAAACCAGATTTACAGTGCAGATGAAAAGCGAGCCTTGGCTTCATTCAACCAGGAAGAGAGGAGGAAGAGGGAGAGCAAGATCCTGTCAAGCTTCAGAGAAATGGTGTACAGAAAAACCAAAGGCAAAGACGAGAAATAACTTGTGCAAAGTTTTTTTCCTTTTTTGCATTTACGTTTTGCCTTCACTTTTTTGTGATCCATCATTTTAATTTGAAATAACACTTCTGAGAAAACTCTTGTGAATAAAATTAGCTAAAATAATTTTAAGCATTCTACTGGAATTAGTTCCATGTGGTTAAGTTCCTTTTGTAAATAATCTTGCCATAAACTGGTTAGACTGCTGAATAAATATTATCTACAATGTCTGTGTTGAGTATGCAAGTAATTTCCAACATTACTCTCTGCTTCCTCTCGTCATCCAAAGACATAATAAGCTTTATTTTATATAGCGCCTTTAAATAGGAATATCAAAGCACTTTACATACACTTACATGTAAAATTAAAAAGATAAACAAAACAATAAAATCAATTAGAAAGCCAAAGTAAATCAAGCGAAAATAATAAGAGTCACATAAAAGATATCCTAAAATAGTATGTTTTGAGTAAAGATCTAAAAATACTAAAAGATTCTGCATTCCTTATCTCAGAGGGCAGGGAATTCCACAGTTTAGGAGCCAAGGAGGAAAAAGCCCGATCACCCATAGTTTTTAACCGTGTTTTTTGGACAGTTAAGAGACCAGACATGTGAATGAATGGTTGTATCCCACCCCCCAAAGCTACTCATAAGCTCCAAGCCCCTGCAAGCCATAACAGGAGCCAATAAATTACATTTTGTTGTAGATCGTCTTTTAAATTATAGTAACATGCATTTTTGGCCTTGTAAAAATCCCTTGAAAGTCTGATTTATGATTCAGCGCATTTAAAATAAAAGCTACTTAAATCTATCCATAGAGTTTCTGCTGCTAATCCCAGACCAATGGAATATAACCACAAATCAGGTGTTGTTCACAGGTGCATTCATTTATTTAAAACTGTTAGAATTTGATTCTTAAGAAATTCTCAGGGAAATAAAGTAATCTTGAAAGATTTATAACATTTGTACAACAGAAATTTCTTCGCGTGAAGTTCTTTGAATTCAGTGGATGTTCTCAAGACCCTGTTAAAGCAAAGAACTGAAATGAGTACTTTAGACACTATCAGACTCAAAAGTCTAATTAGGCACTTCGTATTTTTTTTTTTTTTGCGAAGCAAATATTTATTTACATTCACCACAAATTATGGTGTCAATTATATCAATTCTAAGAGATAACGTGATTCACCTTGGAATCAAAATATCGCCCTGTTCCAGACACGCGCTTGTCTCTTTCCATCAGATACCAATGCCACGGAACCCGCGCGACCCTCTTTTCCTGTGTGAAAAAAATTATTAAAATTTGTTTTACTTCATTTAATAAATCATAAAAAATAGCTAACTCCTACTGTACGTATTAAAGCATTAGCAGGGGATGTTTCCATTACCTTTCCTCCGTTTGTGAACTTGTGGATTTGCGCTGTGGCGATACCAGGAATCATTAAACACACAGTCATGACGGCAAAGCTGGGCAATATTTCATACCACATGATGTGAACTTTTAGGCAAATAACTAAAACGACAAAATCATTCAAGATTCCCTATCGCAAGTCGCTTATTTTGCTAAGATGCTAACAAAATGGCGAATGTCCCGACGACCTATGCTCCGTCGGAAGTATGATGCTGTTGAAATTTTCAAATTAAAAATAATGAACGGTTGTAAAATCAAAATACAAACAAAATAAAACATAAATACACAAAGTATAGTAAACCTGTTGTTACTTTGTGTATTTAATTTTTAGATTTGACATTGTATATACAAAAATAACAGTAAAAAACTTGCAACTCTTATTTAAAAAAACAACCGATCAAAATGATTACCTCAATTTAGATGTTTTGCAAGTGTCATTTAAAAATGATTAAATTAATAAAAAAATAAAGAAAGTCTTTATTAATAAAATATATTAAAGTATATGTTGAAAAAAACGGAACATATTTTATTGTGGATTTGAAATAACCTATACCGACTCTACCACGCCGCCTTTCTGTAGCTACTCACACAACAGGTCCCTGACCCGTAATAGAGGAAGTTTGTTATCGCTAGTGCTACAAGCGGCTAACTAGCGAGGAAGTAAACAAGTATGAGAGATGAGATGAGCTAAAGCCATACAGACACTTAAGTGCTGAAACTATGAAGGAAGATAAGGAAAACACACGACCTAAAGAGAAAAAAGTTGAAATAAAGTGTGAAGATGGAGAAAAGACAGAGAGGTCTAAGGAAAAGAAAGAGGCAATGACAAAGGTAAAACTTGCTAGCTTCGTTAGCTCATGTCACAAGTAACGTTAGTTAGCGTAAAGTGAGTGGCAAATGGTTAAATCTTATAATTCTTAATTAGTACAGATCCATTTGCTAGATTTACAAAAAACTGGGGATGAAGTGATCCAAAGAGCAATTAATTTGGAAAATACTTCCCAATACGTTGTTCTTATTCTCATACCTTTTTATGATTTAACCATTTGCCATTTAATACCTTTTTTTTGTAAGATTGTCATCAGGCGTTTACCACCAACTATAACTAAGGAAGAGCTAGAGGAGCAGTTACAACCTCTTCCTGAGGTGGACTATTTGGAGTTCTTCTCTAATGACACCAGGTAAAATAGTATGGTGATAATATTAGGTTATTTCGGTTCATATTTTGTATTAAGTTAACACAACTAACAGCTATTTTATTTTTACAGCCTATTTCCTCATCTCTTTGCAAGAGCATATATAAATTTTAAAAATCAGGAAGACATAGTATTGTTCAGAGATCGCTTTGATGGATATGTCTTTATCGACCACAGAGGTATGTTAACATTGCCATCTGAGATGCTAAGAACGTTTAGTTTCAGTGTTTATGTATTAGTTTAAATTTCTGACAAACAGGTCAAGAGTATCCTGCTGTTGTGGAATTTGCACCTTTTCAAAAGACAGCCAAAAAACGAACTAAGAAAAAAGATGCAAAATCTGGAACAATTACTGAAGGTAAAGAATAATACGGCATTTCAATAAGAAAGGCAACACTGTACCTGATAAAATAACAATCACCTGTCTTCATTTGGTTTTTATTTTTAAGATCCTGATTATAAAAAGTTTCTTGACTATTACAATGGAGATTATGATAAACTGACATCCACACCTGAAACTTTGCTGGAAGAGATTGAAGCGAGATCCAAGGAACTTGTAGGTGAGTTAATGCCGCAAATAAAGCTTTTTGGAAAGTAATCATTTTTGAAAATTATGTTGATTTATAAAATGTATATTTATGTATTTTATGCTTAAGCCAAAAAAACAACGCCTCTGCTGGACTTCTTAAAGAACAAACAGGTAATGACAACTAAGCACATCTGTAGTTATCTGTGTTTACAGTTCACAAATAATCATTATAATGTTGTACAGAGAATCAGGGAAGAAAAGAAAGAAGAAAAAAGAAGAAGAGAGCTTGAGCGCAAGCGTCTTCGTGATGAAGAGCGCCGGAAGTGGAGGGAGGAGGAAAGACGAAAGCGTAAAGAAACAGAAAAAATGAAGCGACTCGAAAAACCTTCAGACAAGGACCATGTTAAAGAAGAACCGAAAATCAAGGCATGTACCTTATTTGACTGAAGAGTAAGAATAGACTTCAAACTTTTTACTTAGTAAACAATGTGTTATACCACTTTGTAGCTCCTCAGAAAACCAGAGCGCAGTGACGAGGTTGATTCTGAAAAACCAAAAGAAAAGTTCAAGAAACTGGAGAAGCCAAATAGGGAAGAAAGACTAGTCAGGCGTGATCACAAGGAAGATCGGGGCAGAAAGTGAGTTACTGCATCTTGCTCTTAAATGGATGTTGCATATTTAAAGATAAAAATCTTAACAGGTGTCTTTTATTGTGTTCTACACACAGAGGAGATGAAGAGGGGCGTAAAGAATTCAAGGATCGTGACACCGACCGAGACAGAGAACGTGATCGAGACAGGGAGAAAGAGCGTCGTCAAAAAGAGAGAGAGCGTCTCAGACGTCAAGATGAGGAGCGCAGAAGGAGAAGAGAGCGACAAGATGGAGAAAATGCCGGCAAAAAACGAGAAGATGAATTTAAAAAGGATAAAGAACGTGGAATAGAAAGAAAAAGGTCTGAAAACACAACAGACTGTACTCAGAATGAAAAAACAGGAAAGCCCACCAAAGACAACAAGAAGGAGGATAGTGTTAAAAAGGAGCGACTACGAAATAAGGTAATCATTTAATTACTTCATTGAATCATTTGTCACAAAACAATTGTTGTTTTACCAGTGTTGTCTGTTTGTGCATCAGGATCGTCCAGCCATTCAGCTGTACCAGCCTGGTGCTCGAAGCCGCAATCGTCCAGCTCAGGCTGGAGTGTCTGACCCTGCCGACAACAAGACAGATATTGAGACAACAAAGGTGCCAGAGAAGGGAAACGATTTAGCTCAGAGTACAGTGCCATAAGATCTGGGTTACTGCAGTGCATACTAGGGCTATATCTGCTCTTTTGGTGACTAAGTATTTGATAGCGATGTGACCCTTTTGTTTTTATTTGTTTGGAAAGGTAATCTTTGTTTTGCTACATGACATGTTAGGTAAAGCCAAAGCTTACCTGGACCATAACAATCAGTGACCTTATTTCAGTATTGTGTCTTTGACGTGAGATGAGTAACACATTACATTTGTCATCTCTGACGGTAATATTGTGCTGTTAATGTCACAAATACTTTCTAGGTGTTGCATCTAATTTACTTACCCAGCATTTTACTCTCTTCCACACTCTCCACATATTCAGCATATTTTCAACAAGACTATGCATCTGTAATGTTCTTCACATTTTGTTGGTATAGCTGGATAGCCTGCAACAAAAGATTCTGGTTATGACATCTTTATTGTGTCAATTCTGTTCCCAAAAATATCACAAGGTATGTTGGCATGTATGAGAAACAGCCATTCTTGATAATGGCATGCCTGCATGCAGATTTTTATTTGGGGCAATCAAACAGTGGCCTTTTACATTTATTCCCCAAAGCTGTTGCTGTAAATCTGTGATGCACTATACTGAACTCTTTCAAATATAAATGCTGGTAACATCACTTTAAAGTAATAAAGATTGCTTTGTAAGTGTAGTTGACTTTTTGTCTTGTGTAAAAATACCATAACTCATTAGCTGTCCTAGGGACTGATGCCACTTGGGATGGCGGAGTGAAACACACACTTCCATTCTGTCACGGTCAGTCAGTTCAGGAGGTGGATGTGCACAAAATCTGCACAATTTTAAACTTTACACAATGGAAATAATAATTTAAACCCACTTTAGCAAAGGCATTTACTCGCTCACAGTGTCTCACAGCTGCTGCTCGACCGTTGCGTGCATGGACTTGTCTGTCTTGTTAAGTCTGTGTCAGAGACTGAGCTTTACTCTCTCAAAAATTGACAAAAGTACCAAAAATGTCCTGTCACCGGTGGAGAACAGAGAATTTGAGCAGTAATCTGTGTTAGCAAAGAGGCCCAACCATCTCTTGAGTCAAAAGTTATTTAGTTTTTATTTTTATTTAACACAGTCAGGCCAGTCTTTGTTAAAATAGTTATTAGGTTCGGCATGAATTGAGATGCCAGAGACAGTCCCACTTGGAATTTGGAATAGTTGGTCACAGTTTATCATCTTGCAAGAGGAACACTTCATACAACATTTGGTAGTACAGCTTGAAATGGTTCAACAAGCATTACATATAGACAGTTTTTCTATGATTGGACACCCCTGTTGGAAAACAGCATCCTTGAAGATTGGTTTAGGTATCGTGGCACTGATTAGCCTGACGCCAGCAAGAATATATCTGAATTTATCTGGTGTCTGACCCAGCTTGATCAACACAATGTCACATAAGGATTTCACAGTTCAGATGTCAATATTCTCTTAACAGTCTTAAAGTGTTCACATGTTTGAAGCCCTTGTTAGAGAAAATTATAAATGTTCTGGTGGATCATGTGCTGCCTTCTGTGTGTCTCACACACACAAGAGCAGTGTTTTTTATTGGGTTTGATCTAAAGTGGTTTTAGGTCTCAGCTAAAGTTAACAAGAACTAATTATTAAACACAAAGTAATTAACCAGGGCTAAATCCATCAGATGCAGTTTTATTGGGTGATTTTAATTCAACATTGTTAATATCCACTTATTCAAAATACATAATCTATAAAATAACAACCCAAATATGCAAATTTAAACTGTATGTAAACACATGTAATTAGGTCTTATTTAGGTTTACGTTTATTTATATTAATGGACATACATTAGCCTGTATTTCCAATAAATATGGGGATAGTTGACATTCATATCAGGACAGTTGGAACTGGTTTTGGGACTGAGACAAAAAAGTTTAACTGGAGCCTTGCATTATTTAAATCAGAAAACATGAGAGAAAAAAACTTAAGTATTCAGTCAAAAAAAGAAAAACAAGAAAATATTTTTAACAGTAAAGTAATCTAATAAAACAAAAATATTATAATAAAAGCAAGATTAGGTATTTATATATATAATTTAGTTTGAAAGTCTGGCCCCCGCAGCACCGTGAAGAAACAACAAATTTAGATCATGAACAGTACTCTACAATGTAAGAGGCAGCTTGCTTGTTTCAGAAATGTTGGTAGTCACCACAGGGTGTCGCTGTGAAGAGACTACGAAGTGTATGAAGCGGCGCTCTATGGTCAAAGGAGCTTCCGTCACTTCCTTCTCTCTCTTTGACTAACGCCATTGTGGGGAAAAGATTGCGGACATAATGGTAAATAGAAAATCTCCAAACATCTAAGTGATACAGTTGAATTAAACTTTATAAATGTGCTTAATGCCTAGTAAATATTTAGATGTACTCTCGGAAGTTTGTATGTTGCTCAAAAGAGCGATGAATCAACACTTAACAGTAGTTAATCACTGGTAGCCGATTGATCATCTGTCGCTATCTTGTTCCATACGTATGTTACGTTTCAGAGTAAATACACTTTAAAATAATATTTGCTGTAGTTTAAATTTGTCGTCTTGGTTTTCAGTCGTCCCACAAGACATTCAGGATCAAGCGCTTCCTCGCTAAGAAGCAGAAACAGAACAGACCGATTCCTCAGTGGATCAGGATGAAAACTGGCAACAAGATCCGGTGAGTAATGATGTTTGTTATTTTAAAGCATGTGAGAACAGTGTTATTAACTGTGAATTCATCTTTAAGGTTAATAAGGGTCATGTGATAATGCATAAAAGGAGACAAAGTTTTGCAGAAATATTTGGTGGCCAACTCTTTAATTATCAGTGCATAGTTTGTCTTAGTGTGAAGAGGTAAAGCAGTGGCCACATGTGTTTGGATAAAAATTAACAACTTTGACGGTAAAAAAAAAACGGTTGGGAAATTTCCTTGTGGTATGTTACACGCTTGAAAAATGTTACAAAGCTAAAAACTGACCCTATGGAGCCCTCCTCATACAGTATTTCACAAGGTTGCTCTTTTTAATCTTGTATTGTCCTTTATGATCTACTTTCTGGCTAATGCTGAGTAAACTGTAAAGCTGTAATTCAAAGCAGGTCTGCAATTGCAGCACTTCATTGTGGAGTGTTGTCATTATCCCTGCTGAGAGCATCTTTCTGCTTTGGAGACATTACTCTTCACTGTGAGTGATTAGGAACCTTCATGGCTGATACAGTGGTACAAATCAAAATGTACTTCTGTTTATCAAAGTGCTTTGATAAACATAGAGTAAAAATTAATTGTAAATAAATCCATTATACAATACCATTATCTTCAGATCCTTTTAAGTTTTTCGGATAAACGGACACATAAGGGATAAGAAGAAGACATTACGGTCCACTTTAAACCTGGAAACACTGCGTTTAAAAACTGGTCCATTCTGATGACAAGATCCCCTCGCACAGACAGTTATGTGGTTCAGTGAAGAGTATAGTGACAGTTATATCGGAGAAACAAAACAGCTTCACAAGAGGGTGTATCAGCACAGAAGAGCCCACCCTAGTGGACCTGAGTCTGCAGTCCACCTCAAAGAGAAGGGCCATTCCTTTTGAGGACTTTGAGAAATTTCGGTCAGATGGTTCAAGAAAGGTTTGAGGGAAGCCATTTGTTCAAATGGAAAAGTCTTCTCTGGACCATTGATTGTTTATATAGTGGATATAATCTTCCCGTTGGTCCCCTATTTATTGATATTGTCATTATGATTCGTCAATAAAATGGCCGTTACCTCCGGGCTTTTTGGCTTTTGCTCTATAGTAAAACAATAGTTTTTAGATGGCATAAAGGGACGTAATAATCAAAAATTCAGAGGAGGTGGCCACAGATTTGTGTTACCAAGTATTTACAAAAGTGTTCTGAATTCTAAATCACAAGTTTCACTCTAGAACAACACCTGAATGGAACAGTGACAATAACGACTCGAGTCTTCAACGATGCATCAGGAGTCACACTGCCCTTTCATAATAATGTAGTCCTATCAGGTTTATTTAAAGGTCAAACCCCTCCCTTTCGAGCTTTAAGCTCAGCTCTACCAGATGAACTCAAAATTAAGTCTCATGGAATAAGACTCAAAATGTCTTGCCTTTTTAAAAATGTAGTCACTTAGCTTGTGCTGACTTTATTCTATTATTAAACCGAATTGCTCAATATACCCCTCATCAGTTACTAGATGCATAGTTGTGTTAACGTGCTGGTTGTCCTATTTCAGATACAACTCCAAGAGGAGACACTGGAGAAGGACTAAGCTGGGCTTGTAAACATGAGGGTTCCAGCATTCCTCCATCTGAACAAAAGCCAGGACCCCCAGCTGCTGGGTGTGACCACAAGGATGGAGCCAAATTATCTGGAGCAGCAATGTTTTTGTACAGATACTCTGGTTATGCTCATGTTTGACAATAAAAAAAAAAGTGATGAAAGTGTTTTCAGTTGTCCTTTTCAAGAGTAGCACTAAGGATTTTGTGCCCACACATTCACTATCTCTGCCATATTACTGTTTTGGAATTAGATTTAATGTAATGAGACGGCAATGTACATAGAACTGTAGCAGATATTTTAGATTGTTAACATTATCAATTTACAAATCATTCAACTACTGTTTCTAAGAAATGTAAAAGATTGAAGCAGTTTCCTAAAAGACCGAACTCGCCAACTGTCACTGCTTTGAGTTCTGAGAAAGTAGCTCTCATCTGCTTCACCTTCAACCTCATCGCTAGTCTGCAGCTCCATAGCCCTAGTGCAGTTATTGTTTTTGTTTGCGTGTTCGGCGCATCTGCTCCAGTGTTCATCGTCCCACGCTCCCAGCAGCTCCTTCATCTCTAGAGGGGCGTCTCCCTTCAGGTACTGCCACGCCCTCTTTCCGTTGTAGTCCATTACGTCCACGTTGGCGCCAAACGCGCCGACCAGCAGTTTGATGATCATGTACTGGCCATGCATACTGGCCAGGTGTAGCGGCGTGAGCCCTCCGCTGCCACGTACATTCACATTGACAGGGATGTCAAAAGTCTGAGCGTAGTGCAGAAGTTTAAGTAGGGTTTCATCCTGTCCCCTTTTGGCCAGCCAGTGCAGAACAGTATAGCCACTGATGAAATCCTTCCTGGTCAACAGATAAGGTTCTTCTGATATATAATCGACGATGGTGTCATAATTTCCTTCCACTGCTGACAGCATCCAGGCGTGCTCCATTGGATACAAAGCCCAGTCAGCGTCCTGCGTTTCCTCCGTTGAGGCACTGTCCGTCTGACAGGACAGCACACTGCTGAACCCACTGTGCGATTTATTAGTTAATAGCAGTTCTTTTAAGTACTTTTTACGCCTAGCCGGTGTCATGGACGCCCTCTCCGGAGCTTCGGTCTGCGCCAAGTCTGACGTCGGGCTCTCAGTGGTCTGTTGTTGCCTCTGCAGTCTTGTCCTACGCTGGAAAGCAGTGGGCATGACTTGCATGCCATATTTTGACAGTCGCTCGACAACACTGCCTTGTCTGGGGGTCTGGCCCGGGGCGTTTGTAACGCTGACAGTTTCTTTTCGTCCATTAAGATCTGCTGTGCCCTCATACATTCTGGAGTCCAAATTACTTCCTTTATTTTGACTACACCCTTGAAACCAAGTATCAAACTAAAGCTTTCCCGCTGGATATGTGTCAGCTCACCTGTTCCATGTGGTAAGTAAACAAAGCGCACATCCTCGTTGGTATAAAAACAAAACGTTAAAATGTCATACTTGAGCTAAATTAAGAGACATGAAATGTCTACATTAGTTGTCGGTGTGCTAAAGTGGACTCTTCCCGTTCTCAAGAGGAACTGAGACAAAGTTCATTGCAATCTCAAGCTAATTCCCTCACATGTGACCTCTGAAGGGCTGTAAACCTGAAGTCCTGCTACATGAATTTGGCTGAAGAAAGAAATAGTCAGCAATTAAAAAAAAACAAACTTTATTTCAGTAAAAACATAAAACATTTGAGCCTAGTCAGACTCATATTCCAGCGGTAGGTCAACAGTCAATTCATCCAGTGTCTCTAGAAAGTCATTCAAAGCCATGCAATAATCTAAAGTGAAACAAAAACAAAAGGTCATTGGCAGTTTGTTAATGAGACCCATAGTTAATGATTCTGTAAATAGTGTATGTGCAAGTTATCTGAAAACATGAGAATCAAGTTTATTGCTTGCTAAAGTGAAAAGGTTAGAGTTACAAGATAAAGACTTAACTAGCCGATCCCAAAGCCAAGACCCCACCCCATTAAAAAAAAAAAAAAAACATTCATTTAATATTAGAAATTACACTTTTTTTATGAACAGTTATTTACTTTTGTCACTTGGCTTTGACTCAGTTCTAGTACAACAGTAAATAAAATACCTGAGCGCGTTGGCAATTTAACTGGAGACATGTCGGGTAGAGGGGTTAACATCTCTGGTTCCTCCACAGGCAGACTCGACATTGGTGACAAGCATGCCAATCCAGGAAGCGCAAGTCTACTCAGCGGGAGCAGGTCCTCAGGTATGTTGTACTTCTCAAACTCTAGGTGACAAACACAGTACGTCTTCAATAGACAAGCACTTTAAATGTTATTAAATAACTATAACATTTAACTTGTCATTATTTCGAGCTAAAGTTAAATACAGGCAAGATTGTTACCTAGAGGATCATAAGTTATGAGTTTCTCAATTTCTGGATACTTGTCCACATCATTTTGTACAATCTTTACACTAGTTTCCTGCCCAAAGAAAAACAAGGACTCATTGAGTTGAATTGAGTGATTGATTTTTTTTAAAAGAAACAGTACTGCTACTACCTGTGGCTTCAGCAATTTGTGCACATTTATGGATGGAGTTGAAACATTGTTGACTGTTCCCAAAGGCTTGCGTCTGAATTGCAGAGGAGTATTGACATCTTTAGCACCAGCTGAGGTTTTCAAGAGTTTCTCTGTAGGCCAGCACATACATTTTTTTTCCACAACATCAATTGTGTTTCTTTAATTCAACAATGTATCATATTAGAGCAAAAAACAATGAGGATTGTCTTTACCTGGAGCCGACTGAAGCCGCTGCCTCATTTTCAAGCCTGATGGATGGAGGCATGCATTTTCCTGCTCAAGGAAAATGTGGGCCATTGTAACTGAAAATACATTTTCAAAATTAGTGGTCATTGCAACGTATAATATAGACAAGGCCAAGCAAAGTAAACCAGTAATGGTTCCGTTATTGATTTACTAAAACGGGCCAATGCAATCAGTAATATTTGTGCCTAGTCTCTCTGCAATGAAAGAGTACAAACTGGGAAAGTCTTCCCCCACTATCAAATCGGAAAATGGACTGTTTGTATGTTCAAGAGGTTTCCAGCAATAGTGGACCATACAGAAACAGTCGCATTCAATTTCTTTTGCAGCTAACCAACTCCTAACGTTAGCTAAATGTGATAGCTTCAAGCAAGATAACTCATCGAGAAACTAGTTAGCAAGATTAGCAAAGCAACGATAGCATTTACAATCTTTTCAGTGTACAATGATATTATATGATACTAACAAACTGATAAATGGCAAGACAGCGTCAGACCTGATCTAAACTACCTGTGTTTTCTCCGTGTCAGCCTGTTGTTTTGGTATGACAGTGTGATGCTGCTTCCGCGGTCACGTTTTTAAATTAGACACTTTCTTCCTATTGGTCACATAGACGGAGACGATTTTTGAATGGGCGTTGACTAAACTTTCCCTCAACGGCCAAATATGTATAACATCTTATTTGCAAGATTTACAACCGCAATCTTAAGTTTAGTATAGTTTACTTATTTTTTTTATTTTTTCAAAGCTTTGCTTTTTAAACTAAATATAAAATATTCTTGTATCATTTGTATTTTAAATATTAGAACGTTAATTTACAGGAGTTTTATTCTTTCTGTAACCTAGCTGTTAAATAGCCCATATTATGTTTGTAATGTATATTTGTGTTTTTACAAACATTCATCTTTTATTTTTTTATTTTTACAGGCATTGTAACTGGAAGGTTCCATAAAGGTAGTTATGGGGGGAATTACCATGGAAGTAGTTAAAAAGTAAAAAAAAAAAGAAGTAAAGTAATTGTTATTTTACAAGACTCTAATCAGCTTACTGATTAAATACCCTTTACTTTGGTATAACAAATATTCAAACAGAACTCGGAATATTTGTGTGTATTTAATAATAGATTATACTTAAAATGACTCAAATTATCCTGTTCTATAGTGGTACACTCCTGAAATGGCCATCTTTGAGCGTAACCTCAGCGGTGCTGCGTCTCTCGCTGAACACAGACAGCAGCCGAGGGTTGAACCTCCAGTGAAAAGCGATCACTATGGCGTCAACAGAGATAGCAAGGCAAGCGGTGAGTGGCTAATAATACAGAGTAGGCTTTGTCACACAAATGCCCAACACTGTCAAATGATACCCTAATAAGTGTAAATATAACATTGCGTTCTTGGATACATTTAGCGGGGGAGAGCATCCGTATACTTTCTCTCAAATTGTCCGTACAGACTAATAATTGATTAAACGTATCATCGGCAACTATTGCAGGATTAACCTATATGTATTTTATTCATCTTAGTATGTCGTTTATTTCCGAGTATTATTGGTACTATGCCGAGTATTTCCGATTTGTCTGTGAATTTCTGTTTCAGTGTTAAACCAAAGAGCTAACGTTAGGTTTCGATGTAGGCTAATTTCTGCGGCCGTGCAATACCTTAAAATATAAATTTCTGTGTTATTAGTAAATGAAATAACCATGAGTTGCAGTAGATTGGGTGCAAGATCATTTTGAGCTAGTGCTAAGCAGTCAAATGTCGTTTTCTTTAAACGACCCCATTTCAACGGAGTATGGTGCTCATTTCCGCTATGCAATTTCTCGCACGTCCCGTTAACTTACATTTCGGGCGTTGTCTGAAGATTTGTCGAAAATATGTTGTGCTAAATTAATATTGGTTGTTTAAAGATTCATTGCTGTGCGCTTGGTTATTAAATAAACACTAATCTATGACAAATATGGCTTAGAATAGCAAGGCTTTGTAGTATGTCTAGCTTGAACCTTTTGCAGCTCAATGAATGAATGAACCATGTGTGCAAATTGGCTATTACTATAATTTGCAATTTAAAGGAGTTGTCCTTACAGTTTATTACAGTTTCCCCAAACAAACTCAGCTGTTTAAACTCTATTACAACAATCCAAGTAATCTTCAGCTGTCAGCTAACTGGAACAAGTCTGGTTATTTTAAACTGACCCTAAGAAGCAATGTTTTTCTTCTCTCTCAAAGTCTATGTCACGTTGGAAAAGAACAGTTATGATAAACCACATAATAGTAGACTGGGTTAAGCTGGTTTAAAGCTTTTTTGTGGACATTTAATCTAAATTCCTCACTTTCCTGCACTTTATAATGGAGACATAGGCTGCAGAAATGTACTCTCAGAGATTGTGATGCTCGCCACCAGCCAAACGCCCACACACATGCGTAACAACACTTCAAACAGTGTTATAATAGAGTGAAAGGAAGTAAAGAAATATACTGTTATGGGTGCAAGCCAAATGTGTGTTTTTTTCCCACTGTTGGAAGTAGCAATCCTTACCTTATGCATATACTATAGTAGGTAGTCTACATTGAACATTGTGGTTAGTAACTGTATAGACTGTGGGAAGACAGAATATAATGAAACAGGAAGTAATTTACTTTAACCTGAAGTCATTCTCGACATACAGCATGAGCTATGTCATAAATCAGGTCATGTTCCGGTCTATGTAAATGATGATTGATGGTGTTGATGATCATGTTCACAGGGTGAAGGTGCTCGTGCTGTACCCCTGTCTGGCCATGTTGGCTTTGACAGTATGCCGGACCAACTGGTCAACAAGTCTGTTAACCATGGATTCTGCTTCAACATCCTCTGTGTTGGTGAGTATATCATGCATGAAATGTCTTTTTTTCTGAGGTCATAAGACAGCGTTGCTTCAGTGAGAGTCATAAGATGCAAAAGTGTTTCTCAGTATTTGGAAAAAATCAGGTGACTTGTTATGAATTCTGTATTTCGCTTCATACAGTTAATTTCTTATTTAGGTATAGTTAAACAAATAATCAATAAAAAGGTCAGATTCTTGCTACACTGAAAAATTTGCTGATTTAACTAATCAGGCTACAACAGCTGAGTGATTATCCACAGATAATTTAGATTTAGTAAGTATTTGAATGGATAGATACAGATGTGACAATAGGTGCCTGAGGACGGATACAGTGTTGCCATGAAGAAAGACTAAGGTAGTGTTTCTTTTTTTTTTTTTTTATTACTTATACCATATATGAGCAAAACCTGAACTGTAATACGATACCCACTTCCTCCCAATGCTATTTGCACTTTGGAGCTTCTAAGCACTTGACAGTATTTGTGATATGAGCTGTACCATTAACTTTCATATTCAAAACTATGATGTGATGACAAAATACCTTTAGGATAAAAGGTGGCTCATGTTGAGACCAGATGAAGATACAAATGTCTGACTGACTTTACATCCTAATGGGAAGGATGGACATTTGAACAGACGTAGATATTGTACAAAAATGGGCCAACTTGCCTGGCCTGCAGAGCAGGCAGTAGTGAGTAAAAATAGCATTTTATTCAGCGCATGCGTTATAACTGAGTCATCTTACAGCCCCTATAATAGAGTAATAGAGTATTTTTTGCTCTTCTTAGTAAGTCTTTTAACAATTATTTAAGCTAAAAGAATGTAATTTTCTATCTGTTACAAAATTGCAATATATACAATCAAGCTTAATGTTAGTCAATTCTTACTAAAAGCACAGGTAATTTAGATATTGTTTAATCTTTACATATTTTTTATAAGGCAGTACAATAGAATAAGGAAATACGCATGCATACATGACATATATTTTCTCTGTTTTTTGTAGGTGAGACTGGTTTGGGAAAATCCACTTTAATGGACACATTATTCAACACCAAGTTTGAAGGGGATCCTACCCAGCACAGCCAGCCAGGGGTTACACTTAAGTCAAACACCTACGAGCTCCAGGAGAGTAATGTGCGTCTTAAACTCACTGTTGTCAATACAGTGGGCTTTGGGGACCAAATCAATAAAGAAGACAGGTAACACTTTTTGGCTTGTTTTTGGTTTGATGGTTTTGCCTAATAAGGATTTATGCACAAAGACAGATGTCTTAAAAGTCTTCTTTTGGCAGCTACAAACCCATTGTGGAGTTTATAGATGCTCAGTTTGAAGCATACCTCCAAGAGGAGCTGAAAATAAAGCGTACACTACATAATTATCATGACACCCGCATCCATGCTTGCTTATACTTCATTGCTCCTACGGGACACTCTCTCAAGTCGCTGGACTTGGTGACAATGAAGAAACTGGATAGCAAGGTAAGCCTGTCTTCACGTTACTAAATAATACTGGCTTAATAACTTGTTAGTTATTGTTTAAAGTAGAGAGGCATTTGTTCATTCATGCAGACATTCTGTACATTCATGCTTTGGCACTGCATATCTATTTGATCTGTCCACTCATGATTGTTTTCAGTTTATCTGGCTTCATGCGAATTGGCTCTGGTCTTGTAATGAGTTGGTGTAGGTCATTTGTGAAATGCAGTGAGTGCAGCTGCTCCTGGCTAGCTCCTTTCCTCTGTAGCTTATTTGCATAGACTTCCTAGCTTTTGCACAATCTAACCACTCACTGTTTACCAGTGCAGCTGTGTCCTCAGGCAAGCACTCACAACACTGATTCACAGAGTTAACACATGTACCTAGGGGGCACTCAAACCATTTTGTGCTGATGTGTTCATGAGATAATGAAGCTCAAAATGGTTTAAAATAGAGCTGCATAGTATTAGAAAAACATTATTGAATATAATCAATATTACTGGCTATATATTGAGTTGGCCTATGGGAGTAATAATAGCAAAGCTGTCTGGCAATGTAATATCATACTCTACTCTATTTGTATGTCTATTCTATTTATATGTCTACTTTTTTACCATTATGCAATGTAATAACAATAACAGAGATGTAGTTACAGTATATCATTTCTTAACCTCTTTTCAGCAGGAAAGTGAAGTCTGCTGCACTTTCACATCTATTGCTATTACTATTTATGATCATTATTGGAAAAATATACTCTAGGTAGTTAATTTGTTTTATAATATTGTTATGATATAACACATACTATGACAATGATTCTTTCATTTTGTTGAGCTTGTATTAACCTTATTCTACTTGACCAAAGAGAATTAATGATTTGTTTTATTTAAACTTTTTTTAGGTTAACATAGTCCCTATCATCGCCAAGTCAGATGCTATCTCTAAGAGTGAGCTGGCCAAGTTCAAAATCAAAATCACCAGTGAGCTGGTCAGCAACGGTGTGCAGATCTACCAGTTCCCCACAGACGATGAGTCTGTGGCAGAGATCAACTCTACAATGAACGTAAGACTGGAAAGTGTATTTGAACATATAGTTGTTGTATTTTTGTTCAGTACAATGCATTGGACAATAAGGACAAGCATAATCTATACGTTTTGTGCGCAGAGTATAACCATCAGCCAACGAGTCTGGACAAAACTGGTTGTGTGGGGTATAGGCTGTGGAAATCCCTTAAGACATATGACAATTTTCATTAGCTCAGTGGGTTTTGTAACATCTAACCAGGATCACCTAAAGTTATCATACTTCATGATAATTATATCACTTTCGGTGTGTTGTTACTGAAAGATAAACAAAAACATTTAGGACAGGTCCAGAGCACAAAAACAGTAGCGCTGAGTTGTGTTTAATGTTGTAGAGATGTTTGATCCTTTGGTAATGGCAGCATGCTTTTGTGGCCTTTTTACATTTAACAGAGCCATTTGCCCTTTGCTGTGGTGGGAAGCACAGAGGAAGTGAAGATTGGGAACAAGATGGTGAAGGCTCGACAGTACCCCTGGGGCACAGTGCAGGGTAAGCCACTAGAACGGGAGCTTGCTCTCTGCCATTAGGACTGCTCCTCTCGTATTTCTCTTTAGAGGCTAGCTGATAACTTGTTATATAACCACATTTAAAAACCTCTCTGCTCCTACACGGCATGCTAGCGCCAGCTTGTGGCTCCATTAATTGATTTCTTCTTATGTTTTCAATAATGACAAAGCGTCAGTAAACGATCAGTGATGTCATAGTTTTTGCTTGAAGTAGTGACAGTTGTTTAAAGGGTTTGTCTCCTTTTTATCTTTTTTAACTATATCATTGTTGCTTATTGGCTTCTGGCATTAGGTCAGTTTACTCAAACTCTGTCTGTCACATGAGTCACATGGCCTGGAGTGTGGGGAGTTTTGATAAATATCCAGATAAATAAACAAGCCACAGGGCATTCAATCCTGCTCTTTTGTAATTATTCAGATTCTTTTTGTGCATGTTACTGAACAGCAGTTGTGCATTGTGCATTGTGCCTCCCACAGTGGAAAATGAGAATCACTGTGACTTTGTTAAACTTCGGGAAATGCTGATCAGAGTGAACATGGAGGACCTACGAGAGCAGACTCACACACGCCACTATGAGCTCTACCGTCGGTGCAAACTGGAGGAGATGGGCTTTAAGGACACAGACCCTGACAGCAAACCCTTCAGGTAACAGACTGGATCCATCACACAGCTGCCCTTTATCTTTATCCAACCTTTACCATTGTAGTGTCCCTCTTCAAACTGTATTTGCAATCTGTTGGAATATTCTTGTCTCTCAGTCTTCAAGAAACATATGAGGCCAAACGAAATGAGTTTATGGGCGAGTTGCAGAAGAAGGAAGAGGAAATGAGGCAAATGTTTGTCCAGAGAGTAAAAGAAAAGGAGGCTGAGCTGAAAGAAGCAGAGAAGGAGGTATTTCTATTCATCAAATAGAAATACAATGTCAATAAAAAATTGACATTGTCATATTTAAAGTCCTACAGTCTTTTAAGTAATTTGTTTTATTTGTAAATATCTTCTTTTCCATCACATAGCTGCATGAAAAGTTTGACCGACTGAAGAAACTCCATCAAGATGAGAAAAAAAAACTGGAGGAAAAGAAGAAGTCTCTGGATGATGAGCTCAACATGTTCAAACAGAAAAAGACTGCTGCAGAGTTACTGCAGAACCAAGCGCAGCAGGCAGGGGGATCCACCACGCTTAAGAGGGACAAAGAGAGGAAAAAGTAAGTATGGCTCTCTTTCCCTGTGTCTTTTGGTTTTTCCATCACAGGTGCAAGAGAAGAGGTAGATGTGTTAAGCTTTGAATAAAAAACACATTTTTCCATATTTAGTTGCCAGATGTTATTTACATTGTTGGTACCTTCTCACTGGTAATCCTGTGCTGGTCTTGTGTTGAAGCTGATGTGACTCGGTGCCTGTTAAAAAGGAAGACGACACTTGCACTGAGAAGGTTTCTTCCCTTATTTGTAATTATTTTTTTCACAGCCACCTCTGTATGAACTGTGCCTTGAACAATGCTTTCTTAAACATCCACCGTCTACAGCTCACTGAAAACCGTTTACAAGGTTTCTTTTAATCTCAGTCAGAAGTCTGCGCCAAAGAGGCTCTGGTTTTTACTACTGCTTGTGTAGATGTTATATGTGTAGTCCTGTGAGTGCATGTGTAAACCTGTATTGCATCCATAATGTTTTCCAGTTAACTTCCTCCAAACTTGCTGCATGCCGCATGAGCACCACCCTTTCTGGTAAGGCATCCCACACCAACAAAATAACATTGAAAATATACTATTAGTTGGCGAGAATATGGGTCAACACAGGAGTTAGTGCTTTTAAAATATAAACATACATTTTTATGGAATTTAATCATACCGTATAGCAGGTCCTCAATCCAGTTTTTGGTCTACAATAAAAAAGGAGTGTGAATGATATCCTTGAGCTGACAGTGTTTACCGTCCTTGTGCCAGCTTCTAAATCAACCACTTTATTAGACCTTCATATATGCCCATTTGAAGCAGTGCCCCCTCCGCCTTCCTAAATCCACAACGATGCTTTTATGTTAGTCTCTCGAGTCTTTTCCCCACCCTGCTCTGTGCTCGAACAAAGAGCCATTCAAGGCTGGACTGAGACTAATGGGTCAGAGCAGAGCAGCAAACAGCCTCTGGTCCTTTCCTGTTTATTGAGATGACATGTTTTGTTGATCTCATAGCCATATGATGACCCCTGCTGCTTCTCCTTTCCTCTTCAGTTAATACAAGGGCCCAATACACTGAGAGCGATGTTAAGATTGAGCCACTGTGGCGAGGTGAAGTGAATAAAGACATCTGTAAACTCTTTAAATCACTTAAGACTTGAATAGATTAAAAAAGGCGCAACTTTAGCTAAGAATTTTAGTTGGGACATACTATTTAAAAGGGTTTACTTTGTCCTATTGCAAAGCTAAAACTAGTTTGCACTACTTGTAAGCATGCTGACTAATTAATATCCATTACCTAAAGTTGAGATTTTAACTATGTGTGTCTCCTAATGATTATTAACAAAGAAAAGCAATAACAGGCCTTCTCTTTTATTTCCAGCATAGGATTCCTGTAGAACAAGTGCTCCCTTGTGGCCATCCTGCTGTGAATGAGTTACCACCCAATCCTCTCTTCCTCTTTCCCCCCTCAGCCTCACTCTCACCTGAACCCCCATAATGCAACCCTTCACATGCCCATTCCATGTGGAAGACTTTGAGCACAACTCCTAGCTTTTCAAATGCATCACTTAGGTTTGTTTTATGTTTTGCTCAATCAAGCTGGTCCTTTGAAGTTTTTATTGAGCAATTATATTGCTTACTTTTATTTAAAAACGAAAAGGCATTCCACATTTTTTAAAGTGACTTTGCATGGTTGTGTGTGCTTTTTGAAATATTAACATACATGACTACTGCTGTGATGGATAAAATGTGTTAAGGCTAAAGTGAAGCATTAGACACTTGGACCAAACTGTAAAGACATTAAATCATAAGCAACAAACGCAAGCAATTAGGAGATGTAAAAAAAAACTATCAATAATGAAAATGGTGAGGACGTTTTTATTCCACCCTAAAAACAATTACACAGCAAAAGTATTCATCAAGTATTATGTCCCTGTTCTGATGTCATTTCACTTTAGCCTGGTGCATGAATAGATTTGAGCCTAATCTTTTAGCTACTGCTATTATACCTCAATTATTGCCATGTTTTTTGTGCTTACTTGTATTAGCTTTCACATTTGCACTTTCTTTTACACAAATTTGACATTTTAAATGTTTTATTGTCAGTGCAATTGTAACTTTCTTTTTAATTATTTTCTTATAATGAAGGCACATTTAAAGTCATACATCATTCCTTGTGCAGGGACCAGTATTGTTTGTAACATGTTGCGCATAAAACTATTATTTTTAAAATGAAAATAAAGGCCAATTTTGACCACTTTGTATACCTCTGACCATCCTCATTTTGTTTCAATTAGATGCTAGGGGCATTTGTTTTCATATGATAATTGACTGTTTATTGAGTACAGGCAAACTGCACTAAGGAGAGCCATACCCCAGCTCAGCTCATTTCTCTGTGTATTCGCTTTTCTTTGCAGTAATCCCTGGCTCTGCACTGAGTAGGTCCTCAGTCCTCAAGCTTTACTGATGGACCAACTTTGTGGGTTCTGATTTGCCCAGTTGTAACCGGGAGTGTCGTGGACATTACCTTTCACGGTTTCTAACCTTTTCCCCTGCTTTGCATTATATGGGTGCAAATGTACTGTCTACTGCTGAAATAACCTCACACTGAGCAATCCAATATTTGCTTTAATGTGCACTGTTTTATTGTCTGCTGTTACTAACACCTGTTCACTTTTTTTAAGTATACTATCTGTGTATTTTTCTGTTTAGCCAAGCAGCATCACAGCTGGAGTCTGTATCATCTTATTGTTAACTCTAATCATATTGAATCCATATTACCTAAATCTGTTATCTCTGCTTCCAGATGCATTGTTCATTCTTTTCGAACTTAGAAGCTTGAATCACATTTCTGCTTTGGCTTTTCTAACTGCTGAATTTCTGTCTCTTTGTCTCCCTTCAGCTTCTTTTAATCTGTCTTGACCACTTGAAGATGGGATTTGCATCTTCAGCAAGAACTAAGCAAGAACCTTAACTCTTGTTTTTTCTCACTGTAACAACCTTTTTTATTTCCCATTGCGTCACCCCTGTTAAACATGGCCTTATGTGGAATCACATGGTATTTCTGACCACCTTAAGAAGCTATGGCTGACAACTAGGCACAGCTCAATCAGCTATTACTGTCCTAATGTATTGTATGTTAACAGGCTCCAGGTTAAAATCAATAGGAGTTCATTACAGAAAACGTGGGTGAAAGGATTATTTGATATGCTTTCAGTTATCTGCACTATGCACTCATATTTTCAGTGGAAATACTCTCCCTGCTACAAAGCACAGATAGTAATGTGCCACTAAAACACTGAGGCATACTGAGCAGGTAAACCCACCATCTTAGGACAGGAGCACTTAATGCACTATGTATGTTATCAAGTATGATTAGCTGATATTTTGTTTTTAACTATTGTATTTCAATTTAGAATCATCTGTATAATTTAACAAATAACTACATAAATAAGTAAATCATAATCATGCATAAGCCAAAGCAATATGATTCTTAGCACTTAACAGTGCCTATGTTTACTGTCGCTGTTGAATACCATGGAAGTCACATGAAATGGCCTTTTTAAATATTGTGCTTTAATATTTACCAGCCTTCTGTATTTTATTTTTATTTTTATTTTTTTTGCATGTGCATTATTTAACAGCAGCTGACCTTTTGACATGCTTGTTTTTGTCCCCTGATATAGTCTTACTTTATGTTACTCTTTTATTCAAATGGTGACTTGTGATTTCAGCAATCATTTTGCCAAATATTAGTAAACAAATATTGTTCAACTGAATCCCAGAAATGAGTATCGAGGTTTATGCATTTATATAATTTATAAGGATATATTTTGTGTATTGAAGTGAAGACTGGTTGTTTTATTACCTATGATCTGAGTGTAAAGTAACATTTGGTGTGAGAAAATGCCATACATCTGTTCCAAGTATCAGTCATTAACTCTAGTCAAATACTCCCACATTACCAACTCAGTTCAGTATGTTTCTTATATTGGATTCCATTGATGTACATTTTCAATAAAAATCGACCCAAACAAAAATGGTTGTGTCTTATTTGTAAAAAATGTCGGAAGACTTGTAACCACAACTGTATTACACTTTCATACGTTCTCTTAAACGGAGTTAATTATTTTGCAAATGGCCTAAATTTGGGGTTCCAGCGGCCACATCGTGGTACTTGTGTTATAATATCCATACCAGCTGATGCTCTCTAGCTGCACGTTGACTTAACACCGGCTGCAAAGGATTGTGGGCCATTGCGGCGAGGAGACCGGAGACGCCATGATTTTATCTTAGACGAGAAGATGGATGCTTTCTGCTAATCCCTTTAGGTATCGATAGTTTCTGCAGTTTTCCTGTGTCAAACTGGGTAATCTAACGTTTACTTTAGGCCACTGTATTTCTCAAAATACTGAATATCAACAAAATTTAGCGGACAATTTTCGGGTTTAATCTAGCCGTCTAATGCTACCACTAGCAGTCAAACGTCACAGTAAACGTTAGCGTATGCTATGAGAAACAAACTGAAATTGCTGTTTGTAAAAATGATGACACTGCCTTGCTGAGCAGCAGGACAGACTGTTCTGTTCGTCTAAGGATTACACCCTAAGAAAATAAAGTAATTGACAAATTTATAATGCTTATCTCTTAGCATTTTTATTGGACGTCTAAGTCACCCTGTCAACAACAATAGTTCTACAAGCTAACTGCTGAGCTACATGTCGGTGTACATTTACTGTCGTTTAAAAAAGTTTTATGTTTTGTCACGTAACAGTAATGCGAGTTGCTATTGGCTTTTGTCTCTGGTCAACATCATACTATTGTAACTTCTATTGTTTTCATTTACTAACGTCTTTGATTCTATCGGGCATGTCTTGAGGTGGTTGGCGATGGCAGGACTGTACGGTGGCGAAATGCCCTCCTTTTACCATAATCCAGGACCTGATGCCAGAAAGAGACCTATTTCGTCTGATGGTAGTAAGTTTGTTTTTCAGTATTGGCATTAAATGTATTATGTTTTGCTGGTCTCTATAAACTTTTGTGTTGAATTTTGAGGCATTATTCCTACAGAATAATGCCTCAAATATATAATAATAAAATATTTTATTACAATAAAATAATTACCTTGAAATCTTGAATGTAACATTGTATACATTTTAGACTATAGCCCAATGGTCTTGCTTCCTACAATTGTCCATATAATACATTTTATAATTTGTAATTTACTTTGTTACATTATTAACTATTTACTGATCATGTTTTTGCAGGAGAAGAGCCACTGAGGAAAATGCCAGCGTTGAAATGTGGCTTTGGTCATCAATTTGAGCCAGTGAATTTTGTCAGTGGTGGAAGCAGTGTTGGTGCTGATGAGAAGGAAAACGATAATGACCGGAGGAGGAGTCAGCTTTGCAGTGTTAGACAATTGGACCATGACCACTCATCCTACAATGACACCAGTCAAATCCATGGATTCTCCTTGCAGAGGCCTGCTGTTGACAGAGTGCCATTCTACAACACTGACTTTAAGGGTTTCCATAGAGATTGGGAGTTTTCTGAAGGTACAGGTTTAGGTTATGGGGGTTGTGGCTCCACATCTAATTTTCTGGTGAGAACACAGCAGGAGTACACAGCCAGATATGAAGCACATTCTTTCCAAAATGTAGACTCTTGTTTTTCTCAGCACCAAAGATGTAATGGCTTTGGTGGTGGGAACAGATCAGGTCTGGGTTACAGTCATCAGCCATCTACAAGTAGGCCTTTCAACACAGTCTATAACAGTTTGGGCAGAAGTAGTGCCATTATTCCTAAGCCTGAGGTTTCATCGGAGCTTCCACTAATAACTCGGGCAACACTGGATGAGAAGGAAAGACTAATTGCTCATGTAGCATCTGCACTGAAAGTTGCTTTAGGGGACCCAACATTTAAAATGGCCAACAATGAACCAAACTATAATTTTATGTTAAGTCGCAGCATCCAAGCTTGTAAGACAAATCCAGAATATTTTTATGTCAACCTAAAACAAATCCCCTCGGCTGACTTACCGAAGAACAAGAAAATGCCATCGGATGGCTATGCCTGTGAACTAAGATGTCAAAGGGTTTATCTTGCCACTGGATACTCTGGTAGTAAAAATGGAGCAAGGGACCGTGCTTCAGAGCAGGCTGTAAGACTTTTCCTGAGACCAGTGGAGGTTCGTGTTGTGCAACGCAAATACAGACACTCGGTATTAAATGACATGGTTGTGTGCCAGAGGCACAGCCCAACCCCAGTCTTTGTACCTGCTCTATGTATCCCAGAGGACAAGCCTTCTCCAAGCTCTAAAGACCCATTTGAGCCTGACGGAGGAAAACATTGGAGTGAGTTTGTGGTTGTTTATAATGCTCGTGATGCTATATGCATTCTCAATAATTCAGCAGCATATAATCGCATGAAAATAGACTATAAATTTGATATGCTGCCAAACAGTACTTGGGTTTGCAATGTTTTTCTGCAAGATGAGCTGCTGGGAACAGGAACGGGCACTAAAAGGATCTCTAAACATATAGCAGCTGAAGAGGCTCTAACTAAACTTCATCACAATCAGACAACGCGCCAACAACAGCAGCAGGAGGAACAACAATCCCAATATCACAGGGGAAATAATCAGCCAGATCATGGAGGTTTTGGACCACCAGTAAGCAGAAAAAGGCACCTAAGTGACTTGGTGATACTTGAGAATTCTGACAATTCAATTTGTATCATTAATGATACGGCTCAATTTAATAAAGTGACTGCTGATTACAAGTTCTCAGTTTTGCCCGATCAAAGCTGGAAGTGCGAAGTTTATTTGGAAGGACAGTATGTTGCAGCAGGAGTAGGGCCCAAGAAACTGGTAAAGCACATTGCAGCAAATGAGGCCCTAAAAACACTAAGACAAACACAGGCTGTAGTTAAATCAAACCTAAGAAAAGAAGGTAATGGTGACACCATATCACGCTCCCAGATAATGGCTCGCTCAGGTGAGGAGGCCACAAGGCAGGAAATTAAAGAGGACAATATTGGAAACCAGCTGCTCCGAAAAATGGGATGGAAGGGTGGTGGCCTGGGTCGTGATGGAGAAGGTATAGCAGAACCTATCAGGGTAAAAGAGCAGTTTTCCAGAGAAGGTCTGGGCATGGACACAGATATTCATCTCAACAAGCGTGATATCGAGGAGATCCTTCATAACTATGCCACTTCAGACAGGCAGGATGATCTTCGCTTTTCCTCTGAACTCACCAATGATGAGCGCAAGCAGATCCACCAGATATCTCAGAAATATGGCTTACGGAGCAAATCATATGGACAGGGGAGACAAAGGTTTCTTGTTGTTAGTCGCAAAGTTCACAAAGACCAGTTGATTGGTCAGCTATTACAGGAAGGACAGGTGGGACGATATGAGCTTATAAAACCTCAGACCTCACACTAATTGGCATGACACAATAACATTACAACAATCTTCTGTCATTGGTCTTTTCAATGTCAGCAGTTGTTTGTGTTCAGTAATTTTGAATATCTTCTCCAGAATGTACCTCAGTAAACTCTAATTTCATAAGTTTTATAAGCAACTGTCTTTTGTTATGTACAGTTTTATTTTATTTGGAGAGCTTGGCATAAAATGAAGCTGTTTTTCCTCATGGGAAAAATGTGATAACAGGAAACGGGGCATTGACATTCAAATGTAGCTATTGTCTCAGTTTCACTGTGGTTAAAACATCTGTAATAAATAAAGATTATTGCACCGACATTATGGATTCAAAACTGCATTCATCATTGTGAATTTTTACTATATAGAAACTTAACTGTGATCCTGATTTAGCTATATAAACTAATCTTCCAAAACGGTCAGTAATAACCCTCAACAGATGGTTTGTTAAAATGAGATTGAACTTAAAAGAGCAACTGATTTATATTTATTTTATTTACAAGAAAATGTACAGTTTGTTACATGGGTTACCAGTGCAAACTTTTTTCTTCTAAAAACAGACACCATCCTATTCAAACAGTATATGTTTAAGATTGTAAAAGAGCATAGAAATATTCTCACAACCTTTCCACATCAGCTTTATGATGTCCAGAAAGGGTCTAAAAACATGGTTTCTGTGAGCAGTAGGGGACAGGTCTGTTCACCAGTATCTGAAGTATTCATTTAAAATCAGAAGGCTTGAAGAAGACTCCCAACGTCATTTGTTTTAAGTTATAAGGAGATGCGTGTTCATGCCAAATTATTCTTGTTCAAGGATCCCCTAAAAGGCTTTTAAAAGGCAGGAAAAACAAAATAAGAGCCCACAAAAACAGATAAAACACCCATAAATGTCTTTTTGAAACTACTTTGTTGGCATCTACACATCAAACCACACACTGCAAACATCTAGGAAAGGCTCAGTGTACCATTCAACCAGTTTACTTTGTGTACAAGTAAATGAGTAGAAATGTGACAATTGAGAGACTATAGCCTTTTTATAGCAAGGAGCTGGGGCATGTAGCAAGTAACCCAGGTATAACAAGGTACATTAACTTTTAACAAACACACTATTGCCCGACAACAGCATTCATCAGGAGTGAATGCCACAACACAACAGCATACAAACTTAGCAACATTTATGGGACAAATATACTGAGAAGGATATTACACGTGTCATATTATTTTTGTGAGATCAATTTTCTTGATCGATGGTTCCTTGGTTGTGGGCTGGGCACTGGTTATACGTGAATGATTACAAGGGTCAACAGTCACGCCAACTCTGTTCAACAATAGCAGAAACCCTCTTCTCATACTCCCGCTTGTTTTCCTGGTACAGTTGAGCTGCTTGACTGTTAGCTGGACTGTTGGGGTTTGGCTCATCCAGTAAAGACTAAAAGAAAGGAGCGCATGCAATAAAAGAAAAACTATATACAAGCTCTGCAGCATTTTTAACTTCAAATTTGAGTATTTATAACTAGGCTACCAAAATGATCTTCTACAGCATTTTAAATCAGTAAGTACGCCCGATAGGTTACCTGTATAGAGGTTAAAATTGATGAGACATCATAAGTTGGACTCCAGCGATTCTGAAGTATATCTAAGCATATGCTGCCATCAGCGTACACTGCAAAAAAAAGTACATTCATTAGACAAGTAATCCTGAAGCAAAATCTTTTTCCTAAAAATAAGATTTTGGAAGCTATATACACATACCATTTGGATGAAACATTTTGGAGACAAATCGAACTGTAGGAGGTTTATTTGGATACTCCTCTGTGAATTCAATGGTAAGTTTGAAAGTACCTGAAAGTATCAAATAATCATCCAAATAAATACACCTGGAAAAAGAACTGTAGTAATTTACCAACTCCATATCTTATGATCTTAAGTCATTGTTATTCCACTTCCAGGAAATTTCTGGAAATTTTTACAGTACAATAAATAAAATAAAAACATCTAACATACTTAAATCAAGTGGCACTGTGCAAACAGTCCAAATTCAATTGAGGTATATTAAACTGACAAAGGTTTAATAATGTGGGCATTCAAAGTTTGAAGGGACTTACCGTCTTCAAAAGGTGTTCCTTCCGGTCTGAAATAATGAAAAAACATAGATTTGAGTCTGTATATGTGATCTTAAATATTTACCTACTCAACAACCCTTTATCTATTGTGTCTTACCCAAAAATGACAGCATTCCAAACCATAATGTTGTTTTCTGATGGGGCACCACTTACACCAGCTGGAGGGTCCTCTTGAAGCCTAGAAAACAATGCCAAACAATGCAGTATAAGGCAATTTTCAGAATTGTCTCAAGGAGAGTTGGACATTGAAAATTAGGATTTATGGATGGGCTTACAGTCCAATATAAAACAAGCCTAACTTTCAGAATTCTAAACTAAGTACCTCAAACCAATTGACTATAAACTTGAACCACTGATTCCAGCCTAAATTAATAGTGGGCTTTTTTCTCTTTAGACCAAAAGATATAGTGCAGTTATACTAAGTCACAGTATATCTTTGGCAAATGGTAAAAATTGGATCTCCATAATAGTTTAAGAAGTCCTATGACCATCCACATCCAAAAGACTAGCCATGGAAAATAATAAATGAAACCGCTCACCAGTGAGAGCATACCTGGCCGGTCTATAGCTAGGTTCTAAATGTAAAACATAGGATTTTAGTATTTTTGTCAAAATTATGAAAACATCGAGAACACGGTCTGGAGCACAGTTAAAATGGCATAATCGGTACAAAATTCGCTGCAACGTTGAGGGTGCCGTAAAAGCCGGGTGCCACCGACCCACCAGTAGCGTCACCACTCACCAGGATATCGTTACCTGCCAGTAACCTTAGACATTGCCTTACAATCAATAACTAACAGATGAGTTTCCCCACCGAGCATACAACAAACTCATTACCGGCGTTTTGTGTCTTTTGATTTTGGCTTATTTAGTGTCTTTTAAAGCGTCGTTTAAGGAGATGAGAACAAGCTAATTTGGGCTAGCTAACGATAGCTCTCGACTGTAACTCTGTTTTGTTAAAGCTTACCTTTTAAAATCTCTCATCAAACGTCTTCTAGCTGGTGTTGACATCCTGTTTGTAGATAAACTTAAAACCTTAGCATATACTTAGCGACTGGAGATTAAGAAGATGTGTTTAAACGGTCTATTCTTTAAAGCTAGTTCGCTAGCCAACGATGGCTAGTTTGTCAAATATTTGGATGTCTCTACTAGTCTAAGGGAGTTACCACTTGCAGCTAAAGAGGGGGGTGTAAACGCCGCACAGAGCAAAACGTGTATGTGTCTTAAAACGACATGATCACAAAAGGATTCTACTTGACATGTAATTATCACCAGACGATCACCATTAAAGTATGCTAAGACTAATTGTAGCTTTAGCCCCTGCCAATAGTAGGCAAGAGCCCCTCATCTCATTTATGTTGGGTCATTCCAACGAAAATTACGTCATATGTTTAGCACATTTTTTTTATGAACGTCTTGGCCCATGTTTAAGTTTACACGGTGCTCTCACTAGTTCTGTTTATTTCAAGTCGATTTTAAGCTGTAAGATACACAATGCAACGCCACTAAAATGTGAACATTGATTGTTTCTGTGTCCGGTAATTGTTGCAGTTACTTAGACATACCACTAGATGGTGCCTGATAGCCAAGGTTTAAAAGCTAGGACCTGCTGTTAGTGAAGCATAAGTAGATTGTCTATGATGAAGGTGCAGTTTGTTCGTACAGTACTACGTCCTAGGAAGGTTTAAATAGTTTTGCTCTGTTTA
The DNA here is from genome assembly GCA_024349245.1 of Neodontobutis hainanensis. Taxonomy (NCBI): domain Eukaryota; kingdom Metazoa; phylum Chordata; class Actinopteri; order Gobiiformes; family Odontobutidae; genus Neodontobutis; species Neodontobutis hainanensis. The sequence goes on from JALDNG010000027.1 coordinate 2,524,368, forward strand.
TATATAAAAAAGTAACTGGCAGCATCAAATTCATAACTGTCCCATATGGTCTAGCGGTTAGGATTCCTGGTTTTCACCCAGGCGGCCCGGGTTCGACTCCCGGTATGGGAACAAGTGTTTTACTTTACTTATTTAATGTATATCTCTTCTTCTGTTGATAGGATGTTGTGCATGCCAATTAAGTAGAAAATATTCATATAGTAACACCCCCTTACTGATTTGATTTATTGTTGTAATAAACTAAGTACATTATTTTACGGTAATACTAGACCCCGCCCGTGTAGGAGCTATCCTCAATTGCTCTCATCTCACAAGGGCTTGGACTATCCCGGAAGATGCCTCACTCCAGCCTTACTCGTTTGTATCTTACACAGGACCAGAATTGACTTCAACCAATCCTCAACAGATACTTTTGGATTACTATATAGCTGTCAGACCGGTGATCATACGCCCTAATGGTCAGTGCTAAAATAGCCTGCACAAACTTTTTTTCCACACTGAAAACAGTTTGTATACTACGAGAGACTGTGATTGTACGGAATGAAGGTCCACGTTCATACTTGGGTTTAGTCTTGTTAATACCAGAACCAGTCTGTTAATAATTGTTGAGTATGATCTATTCCCTTGCTTACCGAAAGCAGCTCACTACTGCCAAACTTTGGTGCCGAGCCAATCATTTCCCAGGAAAATGTGACTAGTAGGAATTCCCCACGCATCAGCTCTGTCGGAGAAAACTGCAACCTTGTGTCAGGAAGACTACGAGAGCTGCGGCAGAGTTACTGGCCGGAATCTGAGCCATGATGATGGAGCTATAGTGCCGTACGCTACTCCACAACCGGTATAGACATCTTTTCGTCGAACTTTATGAGGAATGCCGCCAACCCACTGCTTAACCCCCCTATGCACTAAAGACAGTTTCACCTGGGTGAGTTTATTGTAAATTGTGCTTCTAATCATTCCCAGTAGCCTATATATGGTCTGAAGTCTGTGAGTAGAAGACTAGATAGGATATACTAATAAATAAACTCATAGATTAACATAAAGAGGATTTCTACAGATTTTGTAGCAGAGGACAAATATTGACAAGTATAAGGCAGTTTAGCAAGCTATGGGCTGAATCTAAAAAAGTATGACTTTACCCATGTGAGTGGTGGCCGCAGGGATCCAACTAAATAAAGTCTGAGTTATTAATAGAAAACTCCCTACAATACTTAGAAAGTGATATTAGAATAGTTATTTACTTTTACTAGCATTCATAGACCAATAATAATTTGAACTCATGCACATATTTCAGTGTGTTATTAAGGAAAACAGCAAAGCGTAAAGGCTCGACAGAAGAGTTAATCAACCCTGTTCTGTGGCAAGTCTAAATGTCTGCCAGATGTTTACATTTTTGGGCTGAGAGATGCTTGTATCATGGGACGGACAAACACAGCCTCATTGGTGGATTGCAGTTGTTGCCTTCGGAAGAGGAGGCGTGACACACAAGGAGACCCAGTTACAATTTTCAGCCAGTCCCCATAGAGACAGGACCAGCTGGACCCATCAACCTTTTACCCACCCCTCCACCTTGGTTTTCCCATCGTGGAAATGCTGGCAAAGACTAGATAATTGGAAACTTCAATCCAATTATCCAGAACAAGACTTTCCAAATGTACTTTGCTTTCAACATGGAGTGCTTGCTTGTTTAGACGGTATTCTTACTTTGAGTATATCTAACATCTGTGCCTCTGTTTTGGTATAGTCTGTTGTATGTGTGTACTGAGTGCCTGATTTAACACATTGTGACTGGTGCTCTTCCCGGCAGCTTGCTTAGCCTGTGACCGTGATGTCACAGGCAGCTGAGTGTGATGGTGACCAAGGACAATAGAGAGCTGTTTTACTCACATTAGTGAAAAGAGCTCCTCAGACATCACTCACTTCTCCTTGGTGTTGTTCAAGTTCAGCCCAGCCTCCCATAATGGCCTCCTAGATATTGATTTGACTATACAAAAAAGAACAGAGCTTTTATTCTATTTGGAGAGCACTTCAGTTTCTCATAGGTATTCAGAGTGCCCTTCCACAGACACAAGGAATCTACATAGCCAATGACTTTTGAACATTGGTGCGTGTGCTGTCACTTACCATGAGTGTTGTTGCCATTGAAATACAGTATATCACTGTTTTCAAAGGCTTTAGCTCTAATTTTACAGTGCGATGTAGCCACACATGTACTAAAGTGATGTTTAGTTTCCCACTTGTTTACTCCTAATGACATCTAAGGCTGCTATGTTTCTGTAATGACCCTCTCTTCAAGGTGTAAATGAGTGTAATTTTGTGCATTTGAAATAACCACAAGATGGCAATGTTCATATGCTTTGACTAAACAAACAATTGAATGAGCTGAAACCTCGAATAACTTACAAAAATGCAGGAACCTCCTTGTAAAAAAAGAGAAATAAAACTAGTGTAACTTCCCTTTTTGCTATGTTAAAAAAAATATGCCGTAATTGGCTTGTGTACTGTTGCAGACTTTCAGGGTAACTGCCCTTTGTGGAGTTCCTGTTTCCCCACCTTAGTCTTTTGACACCTGAATATCACCTTGTCAGACATGTTTGATTGCTATGTAGCGGGCCCTAAACTGCAGCCACTGGACATGACGTCAGGTAGAAAGGAGACGCGGAGGGAAATTCCACCTGTAACCTTATTCGGCCTTCTGCCTCACCAGCATGTGACTGTGGAGTCACTATGCCTTGACTTTTCTTCATGAATTTGTGCGTTCCTGTGATGTCATCTACTGTTACAGCAGAGCTATTTTTGGGACAAAGGAGAGCAAAACTGTGTTAGTCTTATGCAATTGTGATCATTGGCCATCAAAAAAGTCAGTACACTGTTAGTACATTTCAGTAAGATGTAAAGAAGCATAAACATCTATTATTTTTCTGTAACTTATTAACTTTGTGTCCATCACAACTTTAGCTAACCAGAATATGTTGATTTTATGGAGCTTTGTGAAGTGCTCTATGTATTTTATGGCTTAAGTGGGCACTGGTGGTTGTGTTACAACATTAGGGAGTGGCTTTGTCACAATGTTGACCACATGCTTCTTAACATAAATAGGAGCCTGCACTGTCTGCAGCTTTAAATGTGTCATTTATCATTTCTCCTAAAGTTAATGAGCTATAATGAATGGTCAGCTTACTTGAGACTCGGTTCAAGAAACCAAGCAATCTACACCGCAGTGTGCTGATCTAACCTTTCAACTGACTGTCAAGCATGAGCCAAACAAGGGAAGAGAGAGTTTACAGAATCTGCAATTTGCTCTCACATCTCTTTATTCTCTTACATACTCTCAAAGGCAGTTGTCTGTCTCCACCATCAATACTTTTTCATCTGAGTTCATTTTAAAGGGACAGGCTGCCCTCAGGCCTGTTGAATTATTTAACTACATGCAGATGATGTGCATTTGGATCTAGACTAGTGGTGGGTAAACTAAGGCCTGGGGGTCACATGCGGCCGATGGGCTGTTTAATACAGTCCTCCAAGCATTTACTAATATTTTATTGATAATTATAATTAAACACTGCATATATTTTTTCTTCTTCCTTCAATATTCTGCTGTGATCAGTCCACTATACAACATGCCCCAAACGGGAACAACCTTTCTTAAAGCTATCAGCTCTACTCAGCAAGAGATAGTTTTCACTGTAAAGAGTGGATCTAATACTGAGGACTGACACACACATATATATATATATATATATATATATATATATATATATATATATAAAACCCGGCCCTCTACGAGAGTCCCATGTTCTAATATGACCATTGGGGGAATATAATTTCCCAGCCTTGATCTAGATCCTAGGAAGGAATATTCTCCCAGAGCCTTGTGGTACTTTATTAGCAATGGTTTAATCTTAGGTCTTCTTGGGTTAAATGTTAATATCAACTGGGGGTTTGTAACTTTATTATGTGCAGCACTTAACTTAGCCTATGTTCTGTTTATGATCTTCTTGATTTCGTCAAATAAATTCATCTTTTAACTTATACTCACAATGATGTCTCTGTAAGTTAAAAGGTGACGTCATCTGAAGACATAAGACTTTGACCTGAAATGTTGACCTTCTTGATGCGTAATAAATTTTTTATGCATTGCTTTGTAACCTCTGTAGCTGGAGTGCAGACCCTCCCATATTGGACAACATGATCATCAAGTAACTTTTTCTCTTTATGATCTTGTTTGCAAATCCACAAACTCACATTTTTGCGATGTTGATGTCAAGCCTCTCATTTCAAGTCTTCCGAGAAGTTAAAGCAGTGAGCATACAGCATTATCGGTTAAAGACCTGTAGTGTGCTAATTAATCAGTAACTCACGGTAGGTTCTGCACACTGAGGGCATTGTGTGTCTAGTTACCTACAGTGCACTTGTTAAGTCTGGCCTCTGTAGTGTTTCTCTGTCACTCTAAGACAGCTGACATTCTGTGTTCACTGTCCAGTAATGATAATGCCTTTGTTGTGCACATCCTTCATTGTTGCACCACTGAAGAAAGTCATGTCAAGCTTTTTAGATTTTTGAGTTTTACCATTGTTTTTTATCTTTCATGTGGCCTTTTTACTACAATGATTGTTTAGCTCCTCTGTGTGTGTGTATGGTTCCATAGGTTGACACTTGTGTCCTGTTGGCTGGCGTGTGACAGTCTCAGTTGAAAGCCTCTTTATGGTTGAATGGCTACCGGACCAGCCATCAGATGACCTCTAGGCTAGACAAACCGTCTTGTCTCTCTTCAGAAAAGCTCCAAGCCTCACCATCAAGGTTTTATGAATCCTCTGCATTCCACTGCGACTCCAAAGAGAAGGATGTGGAGTTTGGTGGTGTCTTAGCTGAGTGGCCTGTTTGGTTCTTGTTTAAGCCCGGTGAGACAAAGTGACCTCTGACCCCTCTTTCTGACTGACTGCTTTTCTGCCAGTTTTTATATTCCCAGCTGTCTCAGAATATGCAGTGGCTAGAATACTACATTTACACTGCCCTCCACATATTGATAGCTCATTGCAGAGAACAGAGAGGCTGTCTGTAGCAGGTTGTGTTAGACCAAGACCACCTCTTTTTGCCGAACCAAAGAGCAGCTGTTTAGTCCAAACCATGGTCCACTAGTGCTTTTACATCTGATTTGGTTCAAACCAAGTGGGAAAGTCCGAAAGTCTCCAGCAAACAGTGCAGGTGTGAAAGCGCCATTAAATACCCAATACAGTGTTGTTATATCAATATTTTCACTGTTTGCATGAATTGTATTTTCATATATCATGATATCATTTTGAGGCTATAGCTCCCATCCCTAATAGGATTAGGATGTATTGCACTTGTTAACCTTTAGCACCAGTATGCTAACATTAAGCTGCATATTTTTTTTCTTCAAAGTAAAAGAAGCATGTGCTAATGGGCAGCTTTATGTCTGACCAGTTAAATGTTAAATGGAGTCAAGGACTTTTAGAAAAACACATGGCCTTCCAATCTTATTACTTGAGTCAAACAATTAAAACTCCAGCGCTGGGCTGCACACTTCTGCTGTGGCCTGCTTTGTAATTAGGGCCTATTACAGTAAATTGGGTCTTTGCTGCCTGTTTGTGTTGTTGTTTCCTTCTGTTGAACCAACACCTGAGAGTTCGGCGTGACCCTCTTTTTATTCTCATGCTGCAGTACAAAAATGTGTGTCCTTTCAGTGACCAGTCTACCATGTTACAAGTCATTTTCAGCCACTTTAATACACCACAGTGTCATACAAAGGATTAGAATGTGTTGTGTAAATGCAGACAGTGCTACATTTAATTTTATCCTGGTGACATTTCTTTCCACGTCTTCATTTTATTGCTATCCCCTGGAGTGGGGATGTGATTTGTTGTGAGATTCTCCGTGTGTTTGCTTTCAGTATTACAAAAGATAATTGCAACCTTTATGAATTCTTAGGGGGGATACAAATGCAAACTTCTGCTCAGTTCCAGTAAAAGGCACAATAACAAATTATCTACTATAGTGGGTTTAGTATACATCTTGTTTTGAAGTTTTTTCATATACATTTCTATGCAAGATATCAGCCATGTTGTTGTGTGTTTGGTATATAGGAGGACGCAACCTTACCTTTAGAAGCTCCAATTCTACTACAAGTACCAGGCCAGCACCTCTGGGAAAAGTTATATGAAACAAGTTTAACATGAATGTAGGCGTGAACATAGCTCAGCCTTTTACAAACAAAGGGTTTCTCATCAGTTAAATCTGATGAGAACATTACCATTAAAACATTAAACATTTAAACAAGGCAGGGATATAGGCTAGGCCCTACTGCTTTTATTGTAAAAATTCTCTTTCTTCCACATTAGTTGTTTAATAAGGAGCTGTACATGTGACACAGAACAGGATAATGTTGAATAGACTGCCTCTGATCAGTTGAGACAAAACAATGACCTTGTAACTAAAATAGGGGCCACATAGTTCATTGTTTGGCATAAGAAATTTGTTGAATCGTGACACAGACCAATACCAACAATAGACTCACCTTGTAAGGTTTTAAATTGTAGAGAAGATTAATTCTAGATTGAATTCCCTGTTTACGTGGATGCGGAACATACAGCCTTTTCTGGCATTTTGGACTTCTGTTCACACAGAAGTGTTTCTGGTCATGGGAAATGCTAAGGAGAAGTTTCTGGTGGAATTGTGAGTGGGTTTCCAGTTGTGTCATTCATAGAGATGATTTGCAAGTCATTCTTAGAAAAGTATGGGAGGAGTTTTTAGTCCTCACTCATAACCAACCTCTGATACTGATGCTGAAAAGAAAAATCTAGCTAGCTATAAAGAACTATAAAGAAAGAGTTCAATCAGTCTGTGTAAATTAACATATTACTTGACTTTTTCCCATTATTCTGTCCTTGTGCTACAGCCTTGTGGTAAATTAGCTGTGGAGTTTCCGTCTCAAGTACTTAGCTACATTCTCCAAGGCTTTATGTTTGAGACAATATTTCCAAAGGCAGTGATAAATGGACTGTGTTTGGTGTAACTTTCCTTCACAGCGAGGGCATCCATTAGCACCAGAGTAAACAGCTGCTTTCTACAGTGATTTGGGCTGCTTTGAACAAAGTCCAGCAAGAATTAACGTGATGATGAGACCGAGAGGGGGATCTGGGGCTCCACGACAAACAGAACCTGCTACAGTTGCAACTGGGTTTATTGGCTTCATTTTTCAAATATCAATCTGGCTGTCTTTTGGAAGTTTATGTTTCTAATTTTGTTACCAGTTCCCTTTAAAACAAAGTTGCAATTAAATATTTAGTTATAAATGGTACAAAGAGTGATTAGGGGCTGTAAAAAAACTCACAATTTGATGCTTTGCTCATCTAAACACAGACCACAGACCACTTCTTCCTGTTAGAGTCATTTCTGTACAAGATTTTTATCATTTACACTGAAACTACAAGATGTCAGTAAAAAAAAAGAAAAAATAGTAACCATCACACATTTCACAAAATCTTACATTTTAATGCATATTTATAAAGTTGTCTGTAAAGGTACTTTAACTTGGGTGGATCTGTTCTGATCTTTGTTTATGCTAGCGTTCTCATCATCACTAGGGGGAGGGGAGATCATCTGAGCTGCACTGCGGTGAAGCACTTGCCACACTCGATCTAAATGTGAACTATGTGAAGTTTCATTTCTTCATGGCTCGTACTGGTTCAATTTTGTCTCTCTCTTTCTGCAGGGTGTAAAACTCACCCACATATCAGCCTGCTAAACTGGCACCAATACAAGGAATTGACTCACGATTCATGATACACGCTTTAATGTCGTGCATGTTTAATCACCTTGAATTGCTCCATATTGTTTGGTCAAAGTCTAAGCTCAGTGCATACCTGCCCTACTGTTTACTCACTTCCAGCACTCCTCCTCCTCAGGAGAAACCAGTCTATCATCTTTCATGGTGCTTTAGGTGTGGCCCTTTGGTTGGACCTTTCTTCTCTCCCCTCCCCTGCTAAAGCCCTGTCCAATCCCTGTTGTACCTGCAACTCACCTGAAAAAGATTTGCATGAAGGGCCGATACTCCTTGCTGATTGGCCAGGTAAAGGCTGGCTGCCTCAGGGCCCCCCTACCAATGGCGACAGCGCTGCGTGACTCATAGGGAGAGGACAAGTTGCTTCACTACACTTCTCCTTTTTCTGTTTCTAACAGCAGCCATTGCATTGTCTTTTTGCCTCCCGGTTTTGTTTTTGCCGCTGTAAAAAAAGGTGTGCTTTGGCCCTTCTGAAATGCACCTTGGAATATTCCTGCTGGCCTTTGTTGTTTAATATTTTTTTCTTGCTTTGGTTACTGACACCGACACTAGTTAAGTTGCTATTATGGACGCTGTCACCCGAATCGAGTTTCTTTAAGGTAATTATTTATTCTCCTCTAACTCTTCATGCTTTAGTTTTAGATTGTTTTTGATGCACACATTTTGATAGAAACTACTTGCAACATTTTACAAGAAACATTCACAATAACAAGCTTGTCTGAATGCAATAATATTTTCATTTGCACCTTGTGGATCATGTCTGCGATTTGAGTAAATGAGTTTTCTCCTCTAACCACTTATACACACTGATAGTACATTTGCATCAAAGTTCATGTTATCAATACATGTGTCTAAGTGTTTATTTTAAGTTTTGTTCACTAAAAGTTTGCCTGACAACATTTGAGACGCCAAATGGCTTAGCATTTAAAATGGAACATGCTAAGCTGTAATATAAGTTTTTGCTGATACATGTGGTTGTTGTTTTACTTTTATGAATTGTTGCCTTATATGGCCTGCATGAGCGAGGGCGTGAACAGTGTTTTGCAAGCCCCCTAACCAAGCCCACATGTATTTTAGTGAGTTTGGTAATCAGTAATTAACAATCATGTCAAATTCGATTCAGGATTGATTAGCAGACTCTGTACAAGTGTTAACTCTGCAACAAACTCAAACCACTCTGCTGCTGTTGAATGTCAGCATGTGTGGCGCGTATAATCTGCAAATGTTCAGAAGAGAATGTTGCTCATCTTGTAACGCACCAGACCAGCTTTCATTAAATTTCAGAGGGAAGTTTACCATTTGAACCAGTGCACTTTACTTCCTCTTTTGGGCCGGTTTTAGTTTTAGCTAGCCTTCCCTTAAGTATTTTATTTTCACCCTTTTACTGGATCAGTCAATGCACTGGATGTAGAGAAAGTAAGTCATGATCACTGTAAAAGCCTATAAGCACACTTCCTGTTTCTGTAGAAATTGTAGTTTGTGGGCCACACTTGACATTGTGCACATATTTTATTGTTGAACAAACATGAGTTTCGATTTGAGCGACATCCCACTTTTGCCATGTGCTTGGTTGTACATGAAAAATCCTGAAAGTGGGCAGGCCTGTCTTTTTCATCCAGTTATGGTCAGACTCTTTAAGATCATTACATGCAAAATCCCAAAGTGTGGGATTGTTTCATCCCTTTGGTATTCACAATTGATTTTGTGGAGTTAATGTCTGATGTAACCTGCTGCTGGGCCCAAAAAACATGCAGCTGGAAGCACATTAAATATGGACAAGACAGTTTGCATTCATTGATAAGGTGTTTTTCTCGTGCAGCATCACATGACCCTCTGCAGTGAATAGCTCTGTTGTGTTGAGCAAAGACGAGTTTGCATTTGACCTAACTTTTAAATCATACTCCGCGCCCCCCCCCTTATTTGGATTGTAAATGAGGCTCTCGTGGCTCAGAGCCTGAGCCTTTAGGCTGTGGATGCTGTTCCGAGCAGCTCTCATTTAGCAGGCTCACAGACTGATGAAGAAACAGGAGTGGGTGGACAATAGTGTGTCAGGCGGGCTCATCTTTCAATACAAAGTCAACAAGTCTCAACCTGTAATTAGATCATTACATTGGGCAAGATGTCGGAGGCATTCTGTTGAAGGGCAGTGGGGTGGGGTTTATTACCACAGTCTAAGCACGCTGAGATATGTAAAAATGTAGGACATATTCAGCGTGTTACATGCCAGATACTTTAAATAGAAGAGTCTAGGAAACCATTTCATGTGCTAAGAAAGACACTTACTGTTAAGCTTCATAAGTTTAAAAGTCACAATAAGAGTTATATAGTAGCTAACATTTACTCAGGGAAAATGCTGTAATGCAATAATTCAAGTTGAAGTAACATAGTTAACTTGAGTAAAAGTAATATGAATAGTGGAAAGGCTGTAAATGAGTAGTAGTTGTTGTAGCACCTCTGACTATAAATATTCAAGCTACACTTATAAGGCCTTTTGCACACTATGTCTTATGTATCTTGTTAAATTAAGTGAGAACTATTTTTGCCTTAATTACATGCTTTAATTCCCTTAGAGAAGTACATTAGCAGGTTTGTGTGAACTATTTTCCAAACAATAAGCAGGCGTGACCCTGCTTATTGTTTGCTCAGTCATGTGACCCTCACTTACTTCAGCTCTTATTTACAGCAGCGTGGAACACTACCGATCTCAAACTGAAATTAGTCATATAGGTTACTCGTTGTGGTCCACCATCATGGAAACATAGATGTGAGAGTAAATGCCCTTTTTTGAGCGCTGTCCTGTTTTGTTTGAAATTGCTCAAGGATGGATTTGCATTAGGTTTTTGTTTCTGAAACATTTATACATATTTTGTTTAACTCCAGTGGGTAAGTCCTAACCCAGCTAGGAAAATGAGTGGGGAGAGTTAATGTGTAACTTTCTCCTTTGTCTTAATGCCTACTGTCTGGGTGCCACTGAGCAAGGCACATACTGTATTTTGAAATTTAAAAAAAAGCAATGCAGGACTGTTTGTGTATTTTAGTATCTTCCAAGAAAATTTTAATTTAGAATGATTGTACAACTGAAATCAAGTGTTGTAACTGCTTACAACTCGACATGCACAGACGGGCACACTATTTTTTCTACACTACATTTCCAACCAGAGCTAAGAGCTTCACTTCTCACCATAAACCCAAGGCTATTTCTCCATGCACTAAGCTCAAAACAGGCCATTAATCTCCATTCATATCAGTGTCTTCTCTCTTCAAACTCAAAAGATTGTGAAGCCATCCTTGCCTTCTCTGTGATTACGTGTTCCAAAACATTAGCCGCTTGGGACCTTGAGAGACTTTCAGCAAATAATAATTGTATATTTAAAATCACATACATCACCCACGTCTAACCCTTCCCCCTTTTCACATTCAATCTGAAACTGTGATGATCTTACGTGTTTTCCGGGAGTCTCCAGATGTGGGCATGTGTGTGAACCTGAAAATAGGTGAAAGACAAGAGAGTGACTGTGCTCTCTTTCATAGAAAAGGGGCGTGAGGAAGACATGATATGTGGAATATCAGGTCCCACCTTCTGATAATACTCACCGTTACATAACTTTTACTTGCCGGTAAGAACACATCATTCTGGTCGAGTAAACTACCAAACTTACTCAATGTGGTGCTTGAGCAATGATTTTTATCGCACCATCACTTAACACAAGGTGGACAAACAAGAAGCAATACCAGTTATATTGCAGTGAAGAATTGCAGTTTTATTAAAATGTCATTCACATGAGCTACTTCATCCTCAGTTGTTGCATCTTGATAGTAGTCGATGGGGAAATAAGGTGCAACACTTTTAAATGTTCAAAGCAAACTTTTTGTGTTTTATCTGCATTTAAGACAAATACTATATGAGTTTTCCTACAGCAACGTCAGCTGTAAATGGAAGTATACTATGCACTGTCCTATTTGCAGTGTGTTTGCTTTTGCAATTATATGGGTCCCACCCTGCATGAGGTAACAGTCCCTAAATTAGACTCCTGCTGCGAGATGCATGTGAACATAAACTGACATCTTCCATAAAAAACTTTTAGCTGCCCTCGTGTGTCCTTATGCTAATTTACTCATCATGTTGGCTTTAATGCAGCATCACTTGGTACAAAGAGGCCATTCTGACCCAAGCACAGAGAGAAATAGATTTCCCACATGGTTTTCAGAGACTTTTGTCCCAGACACCCAGCTGCAGTCAGCAGCAGGCGGTCGTATGGAAACCTGGCCGTGACTATACAGACTACTCAACAACTGAGCCTGTGTCGAGTAAAGGGCCAGAGTTAGACTTTTGTTTATTTCTCCAAAATTTAGTTTTACACTTTACTTTCTTTCCAGTCTTTTCTATTATTTACAAGTCACACTTTTTCTTTTGTTTCTTGGTGATGATCACTGTTTCATTGTTAAAATAGTGGTGACGTGGTGTATGCTTAAAAAAGATGTGAAGACATGTGGCTGGTGTGGTGGGATTCTTTTTTAAAAACAGAACTACTAAAGCACTGAACTGTTCATTAATCGTAATTGAGGTATAAATGTTTGATTAAGTAAAAATACCATATCACCCAGCCATAAACAATAGATGTCTATATTACCCGTTTAGATACAATTTTCTACCTCACACAAGATGTACTCAGCTACAACTAGTGTAAAGACTGACAACAAGTGTAAACTGCCTGCATGGCATTACACTGGTAACAAATACTAGACAAATTCTTTAGCCCATACAGAAACCAGAAAGGCACTGTTTTATTGTTGTTTTCTTAGTAGCACAGATAATGTGCATTTGACTCACTGATTACTGTAGGGTTCATGCTGCGTCTTAGCTTGGAACTTTGGACATTAGGCCTCTTTATATTGCAGTGGTGGCAACAGAACATTTTCTCTTACCTACTTTTGCATTTTCCTTTTGCACAACTGACCTTGATTGTACCAGAACTATTTTCCCCATGCCTTTAATTACTACTAGAAAAAGAAGTAATCACCATGTTTGAGGCAACATAAAAGCTCTTTCAGTCAACTTCAGTCTTTAAACATGTGTCCTTGCGCACACTCCAGGCCTTTTTACACAGCAGAATGGGGCCCACCTGCTCGCTCTTCTCCCTGTAGCGCAGAGCCTACTTTACAAGCCCTCTCTCTCCGCCTGTTCCTAAGCAACAGCCACTCCTTGTTTACCTTTACGTTTTTGCATTGTGAGAAGTTCTCGTCAGAACAACATAACCCCAGCCCCTCCGGAGAGTGATTGTCAGGCCTCTTTATTCAAAGTAGCACAGCCGCTGAGGTTGCCATGCACGGCAATATATACTTTAAACAACATCTCTGTGAAAAAGCAATATATTTATTTGCTATTTTTCATTAAACAAATGCACTTATCTCCTACTTTTCATTACCAACACCAACATGTTCAAACATTAACACAGTGCAATTATTTTCTAGATCCTTTTTATTGTCCTCATCTCCTGCTCCCATGTGGCACCTTCCTCATCCATCATAAAAGGGCCTCTTTCATAAAGCCTTCTCAAATATTGACAGGCCAGAGCAGACTGTTCTTCTGCTTTTCTGCACACAGCTCAAACACTTCTCCAAACAGGTGAAATGAAGCTTTGATTGATGTAGACGGCAGCAGAAATGATGAAAAATGAGGTCAAGTTACCTGTTAGCGTTAATAACATTAGCTACCATACATTATTGGACTTTGTCCTGAATTGTATCGAGTATCACTGACTAAAAAAATCCACCTTTATGATTTATAAAATCAATAAGAAAGAAAATTCCGATTCCAACTGCTGAAGCAACATCAAGATAAACTTGTCCAGTCAAACTGTAGCATCTAGGGTTAGTCATGTTAGCTACATTTCACCCGTTGGACGGTTGAACCATAGACATACATAAGAAAGGCTAGATGTCTCGTCCGCGCTGTCGGCCAATGGAGGTCGACGTCCGCAACTGGCGGCCATCTTGTGACAGGCAGCTTGCTCACTCGTAACATTGTGTTTTAATGGTGCATGTACTTTTTAAATAACCATAACTTGCTAAATTTTCTACCGATTTTTAAACAGTCTAGTTTGTTATAAACGTCAGAGATATACTTATGACACTGCATACTTATGAATAATTATAACCATGGACTTCCATATGAAAATAACATTGAACAGAACATAGAGATGCAATGAATATACACACGCCCAAGGAATGAATGAATATATATATATATATATATATATATATATATATATATATATATATATATATACACACACACACACACTTTTATAACGTTAATATTATAATAAAATAATTTGAATTATTATGTTTATTTTAACTTCTTGAGGATTGGGCCATTTACTAGGCTTTTCCCTTGACATTGCACTGCGCCTACTTCAGAGATCACTGTTCCCAGCTATTTTTGCCTACCATCAAATGCCTGACCTCTTTAGAAAACTGAGACCCTGTAGTTTCTTAGGAAACAATCAGAATAATTATGTGAAGTACTTGCACAGAGTTATAGAGGCTAGAATATTGTTTTTCTTTCTGTTGGATAACAAGCATCTCATCTGACCACATTTCAGCTTCTAGGTCTCTTGATATGACTTTAGAAACACAACTGAGTCCAAGCACCAGGTCTTGTAAAGCTGTGTACAAAAGCAGATCCATATAGAATGAAATATGAGTACTTTAGACCATTGATTTGCCAAGGTATGCTCATGCGTTTTGTAAAATGCCCTATAGAAACTCCCCATAGGACTTTTGGTTACCCAAAACATAGACATAGGCTACATAATAAAGGCTTACTGTGTGGTAACCTCTTGGTAACACTCTGAAGTTTCTTGTAGACTATTTGGATTGTATATCAGGGGTTCTGATATAGAATTACTACACAAAATATGGAATAATTACACAAAAGTCTATTTATTCATTTGTTGCAGAGGACATATCTACAGCTGACAGGCTTGTAGAGGTGACAATGACAGCTGGGAGGGACTCTGTGTCATCCTGTGCTGTCACAATGCCTCTGCATGGTTTAACAACCCCACACCGGGCCATCAGCTTCCTGAAGATGTACTTGAACTGGCTGGCATTAGGGTTGTTATTCCAGCCACCTTAAAAAAAAAAAAAAAAAGATATATGGAGTATAGTACACAGATATTAAATACATGCTTTAAAAATGTTTTATGCTTAAAAAAAAAAAACTAGAACTGAACTAGCCACCCCTGAATGATCTTTCCATATAAATTAAGTTGCATCTCATTATCATACAGTTCAGACTGTATCAGTGGTGATAAATTCGGCAAACAGATACAAATACAGGCATTTTTCTATATACTCAAAATGGTTTGTGACACTTCCAGGTACTGTGTATGTCTTAGGGTTAGGGTTAATGTGCATGTCTTCAGAAAACACATTTTACAAAAAATAAAAATAATAAGATGTTTTTAACAAACCAAACCGATTGGAAATCATGTGCAACTTAAGTTATATTGAAAAGAAAGAGCAATTCTGCCTCTCCCACTGATGTAAAATTGCTGGGTAGCAGCTAACCTGTAACTACTAACGTTAGGTCTCACTCAAAGCCAGCTAATAACTACAACCACATTCACAATGACTGTAATATAGATAAAAAAAATTGGTTGTCATAAAATCGTTATTGGTGTCAGTAAAACTATAACTGAACAGCTCGATGGTGGTCTCAGCCTTGATAACTTGCACAAGTAACGTTAGCCGTGATACACAACTATGCTGCACGATTAAGTCGTCTTCAAAAGAAAAGCTGCAATTTCAACATGTTCACGCATCCAGAATTATAGCCACATTATTAACGTTTGTAAGAAATCAAACATTTTGTAAATCCGTCAAGATTTCAGCGAGATAAAAGTATTTATGTTCGTGCAGATCACTCACCTTACATCAGGTACCATGGAGTCCGATAGGAAGCTTGCCTGCTTCAAGATGGCCGCCGGTGATGCCGTCGGAGACTGCGCCGTGAGACATCTAGCCTTTCTTATGTATGTCTATGGGTTGAACCCCATTACACTGTGTTGTCATGTAAACAGTTCAAGGAGTTAGCATCTAGGGCTAGCAAAATTGTTGGCAGTGTAGTTTAAAAGAATTCAGCTGAGTGAAAAATACACCACAATTTCACCACTATTCACTTTTTTTAATATAAATCGCATAAGCGTCACTAGACTATATATAATAGCTATATTGTAAGAGGAAAAATATAAAATACTGAACCAAATTATATTTTTAGCCACTCTCAAACATTAAATTACTCTAGTTATATCAGCCATATTATTACATGTTAACAGTCAGCTGCCACTCTTATTGACCTTTTTATGTCAAAATAATCCAAAGTCCACCAAAATGCAGTCTGTCTGTTTTAGCGTTTTAGTCATTGATTTTATAGTATAGTATAGTACTAGTATAGTTCCCTTTTTAGTGTCTCTTCAGTTATTCTTTGCATTGTCTCTTTCCTGACCAACAACCACATTCAATAGCATTGAATTTACATTCAATGCCTTTGACTTTGACAAACATTCAAAAGTTTTGAAATGACTGAGTTTAAATAAAATAAAATCTCCCACGACCTCCATTTGGGTCTTGACCCAGTGTTTAAGAACCACTGCCTTGGGCTTTATATACAATGCTTACAAAGTGTTATTTTGAGCCTTTCCAAAACACATTACTCCATGCACAACTTAAAAACAGTTAACAATTATTCATTCATTCATTATGACAATATAACAATTATGTTGAAGTCTAAAACCACCCCTATCAAAACCTATTAAATTTGGCACAATTTCAACTGACTTGAATGATTTTTCTTCAGCAAAGTATTTACTCCACTAGTCTACCTATCTGCTAGTGTCATATGGCATGCATACTTCTATGACATCAGGTGCAAGTAAAACCATTTGACATGACTTCATTCTTTATTAGTTCAGTCACTAATCGCCTGACATCATGGAATGACTCAGCGTTTCTGTCCTCGGAGCCAGTAATGGGGCACACGTTCACTGTCTCCAAGATTAGATAAAAAACATTGGCAACTGATACCTAATACTTCACTGACCCACTATCCAATTGTGTGAAATCAGATAAGCGCTCTTGAAGGGGGCTAAGCTGTCTCAGTGTGAGTGGTCCTATCTGTGAGGCTTTGCTAAGGATCAGATGTGAAGAGCCGATTTAGTCATTATAAGCTATTAAACACTAGCTTAAGCTGTTAAGATGGTAGATTTGTTTTGCAGCGTGAAGTGTTTCCATATACTCGAATGTCAATATGGCTTGTTATGTTTGATGAGACTGAATCAAATCACTTTGGGCATCTTGATTCTGTCTTTTGGCGTGTTGTTTGTTACGTTTGCAGCATACCTCTCGATGGGTGGACACATCAGCATGCTTATGTCCAGACCTGTTTGGTATGCAGTTTCCTCTGAAGCAGCCCGGTCCTCTGTTCCCAGGATTGATAAAAACTCAAAGCCCCCGTTTCACTTTTTTTTTTTTTTTTACCAGAACTTACAAGCAATAGGGGCTGTAATGGGAAAAAAAAACGTCTCAGTTGCAAAAACAAATAGTTGTATAATGTTGTGACAGCTATCTGTGGTAAAATCTGCATGATGGTTTTTGAATTGTAGCCACTTCAGCTAATTCTTCTTTTGCTTGATAAATGGCCCACTGCTGATACACAATCTTCTCTTGCTGCGACTTTATCTACACTATGACACATTAATATTAAACATAACAGAAACAGGCGTGTGAACATGTCAGAATGCTGCATATACTCTTACCATAACAACACCTAAAGAAGATGAATAGTAATAGTTATGTTGTGTCCTGCAGTAAGTAAAAAATTTACTTTTCCAGTCTAGTCATGCTTCAGGTTGCTCCCACACAGCAGCCAAAACAACATTCTGCATAAAGTATCTGAACTATTTTAGCGAGAAAAGAAATCAGCATGACTGCATGAGGCAACACACACGCTCAGACTTGCATGAGTTTTATCTTCCACTTTTTCTTTTTTTTTACTTGGAATTGATATTGAAATAAAAAGACAAGTATAGCTCAGACATTTAGAAACACAGATATGTCAAGAATGAGCAGATTATGATCTTTTTTTGAAGTGTCATGTCACATTTGACTTAACCAAACGTGGACTCAAACTGTCATGGATAATAAAGTGGTTAAAAAAAGTGTGCTACTTTCACTGACATCTACTGCCGACACTGCAAGGCTGTGCAAAAAATTACCTGAACACATAGCATTGTCACTAAGAGGTTTGTTTAACTGCAGAACCCAAGTGTGCTCTTTGACTGCTTTTGCTGCACGTTGGTGAGGATTTTTTTTAAAAATTGGCAGTATTATTTTAAGTGTTCTTTTTATGCTCTAATTGGACTGTATTATTGTTGCCTAATGGCTTATACAATTAATGACTTGTTGCTTAATGTTTGTTTGGTGACATTTTCCGTATTGACCTTTCTTGTTTTGCAGTACAAGATAAGGCCGCTGATTTCTAAAGGTGTAGTAGACAGATTATGAAAAATAAAAAATAAAATGAATCGTGACTTGACTTGATGTCATAAATTCAGTGTCGCGTACAATTAGAGAAATTAGAGATGACGCGCACCTTGAAAAAGAAATAGAGAGAGGGCTGGTTTTACTTTGGAGTAGTGGAGCAACAGACATGAAACAGGATGGATGCTATACTGAACAACAGACTAGCCTCTGCAATTGGCTTGTTTTGAAGAGACCTAAGAACTGAAATTCCCCTCGGTGATTAATAAAATTGAATTTGATTTTAAAGTTTGGAGCCACAGAGGGAAAGCTGTATATGCTCCCTGGTGTGCCACAAGCAAATTTGTTATAAAGCACAACTGCAACAAAATCAAATATTGAAAGATTATCACGGATTTAGGATTTTCCACTGTGACAACAATAACCCACTCCAAAGTTAGTTATGAAAGGTACTTGAGTATTGATAATAAAACCTGCCTCGTGGACATGTAGCACCACACTCTATAGGTAAACTCCTCTGTTTTAGATGCAGATGTCTTTTAAAAGACTTTGCCGCAATTTCCTGTCCTGTTTTCACAACTCAAGCGCTTCTTCCCATCAGCGACATGTGGCCTGTTGCCACATTATAGAAACAGGCCGCTGGGGGTAGTTTTGACAAATGGGCTGCATCTGTTAAGTTAAAACTGGCTTCTCTGTGACAGATCCTAGTTTGGGATTCATTATGCATCTGGTAAGACAACAATAACAAAGTTGAGACAGACTTTAATGGCACTTGTCTAAGATTTATTCTGATGTGTGCTCTTGCAGGGCTTATCATTTGTTCATATTAACTAGAAACAGAAGTAGATGCGACAGATGGGATTTTGTGCATCGTTAATGAATGGCTCGGATGTGCTTCAGGGCAGTTATTCTTAGTGCTTTTAAAGCGTTTCGGGGTGTTCTAGTTGCATTTGTGAACAGCGTGTGACAGGAACTTTGCAGTATCTTCTGAGATTTTTTTTATAAACCAACTCGGGGGCCCACTTTGGGGATGTTATGTGTATGCTAACAGGGGTGGGGGTTAGTCACGCTGTCTGTGTTTGTGCGCTTGTGTCAGCACTGTGGGGATGAGATGTCTGAAAATGGCAGGTGTGGCTTTGAGAGTGCCTTTGTAATGCTTTTGAATTAACCACCTTTGTCATTTTGAATTTAACACCTTTGTCATTAAACAACCTGAGTGAAAGTCTCCTAAATGTTAGGGAGGGAGAGATTGTAGTATGTAGTACAATATCATTTCTCCATTAAAACATTTAGTATTGTTATCATTAATTTTTTTACCAAGGTACTAGTCTTTATCTAAATAGTCAAAAGTGTTTGCGTCACACTCTGTAGTGTAACAAGGGCCATATCTACAAGCATGTTGTTTAAGAAGGAAGGAGGGGGAGTTGAGAACTTTCCGCTCTTTCACAGAAGAAGAAATTTTGCTCAGTGTGGTTTAACAGACAGGAAGTAACGCGCTCAGTGATGCTGTTCCTGTGAGTGCAATATTCACAGGTCAGTTTGTGGCTGTGCTTTTCTAGCCACTTTCTCAAATATGTCACAGCACAGCTATTTCTGGTGATCAGCCTTAAACTGGTGAGTCTGGTTCATTGCAGTGTGTTATAGGCCAGATGTGAAACCGTTTCTCTGGATAAAAGATACTGGTTTCATATTTGAAGACAGAACAGCTTAGAACTAGTTCTAGTGTTACTCTATGAACATCTGTTTTCCAATAAAACAGTACCAGTCTCTCTCTTAGCCAGAAGCTAAATGGAAAAGTACAAGGTTTGCAGCAGATGAGATTAAATTCCATAATCCTTCTAATGGCCCATGCTTGAGGTGACGTTTTCCTTTCATTCTTCCTTCGGCCGTGGCGTTGCAAAGCCAAATGCCTCCAAGTTCAGGACAGATGCCATTGGTGTTAGTGGGCAGTAGAATGTCTGTGTTTTCTAGTGTCTGGTGTTGTGCCACTGAGTACTATTAGTGTCTGCTTCTGTCGTTTTATCACAGCCTATATGGTGTTATGTGAAAGCACTCCCTTTATTTGGCTCAGTAAATTGCACTGTGAAACATGGTGAGACTTGCTGCATTGTGCAACACTGGGTGGTGAGTAAAATGTAGGATGCACAGAGGATAGTGTGTACAAAACAGTTTTTATGACACTGACTTACTGTTGTATCTGGGGTTTACGGCCATTCTGTTTTCTGTATGGCATTGATGCAAATCCTTAATGGCTGTTATTAGCATATTTTCTTTTTAGCGCTTTGACCTTGTGTACATTTCAGACACATTCCACATTCCCTACATTTTTATCATTGCAATATCCAAGACATTTGTTGCAAAAACAAATAAATGTAAATAAATGCTTCCTTACAAGGCAAATTTGTATTCATCTACAAAGCCTCACAACATGGAGCTGTTTATGTTTGAACTCACACCGTGCAAGTGTAGTTGTATAGTTGCTCAAAAAGGGGCTGCTCTTCAAAATGATGAGCCCACATGGGCTATCACAGCGCTCCAGGAATGAGCTGGGCTTTGTATCACTGACTCATTTCCTTTACAGGAACCCAGTAGATCCTGCAAAAACATTGTGTTGCTGCTGACATTAACATGCTTGTGTCAAGCCTACGCATTTTCTGCCATCTTTGCTGGATGGTGTTTTACTTCAAAACTGCTTTGGGAGAACCTGGTACAGTTAAAACAAAATACATTTTTAAACTTTTTAAACTGGTGTTTAGTTACTGCAAAATAGACAATGTACTATGCATGTTTCATCGTCTACTACTCTTGTTTGTATTTGTGTGGGAAAACATTTCAAACACCAGGAATACTACTCTCTCTGTGACATCTCTCTTTGTCTTTAAGCCCAGTGACGGCACATCACAAACAGCCAGTGCAACATTATTTTGTAACCTGAGCTGAAAATGGCTGACAAACGAAGTTTGCACTGGTCATTTTCTTCTATCTCGCAATGTTTGCAGTCACCACATGCAGGGTGAGTCATTGCATAGTCATTCAATTGGCTTAAATTACCTCCTTTCATGGTCAACAATGAGCTCAGCAGAAGAGACTAAAGCAGGGGAAGTGGGGCCTTCTGGGAATGGTCCATTTGTTCATGAATCCAGCCTCTAATTGGTTGTTATTGCGACTGGCAGTCACCATACTCTAGGGGTGGGGCAGATCAGCGCCTGCCTCATGCTCAGCAGGCTGCACATTAGGCTGGCATGTGGAAGACAGTCGGAGGAGAGCGGATCAAATCAGAGTCACATGATGGAGGCTGTGATGGAGCCTGCTACATTACTTACTTTACTAATATCTTTGGGGCTAGAAAGAAAATTTGTCAAATTAGTAAATTATTTTGATTTAGAAAACTATCTTTATTTATTTAAAATATATATATATATTTTTATTTAACCTTTATTTACCCCAGGAAAGTCCCACTGATATTACAAATCTCTTTTTCAAGGGAGTCCTGTCTAAAACTGCAGCCCAAGTTCAATCAATAAAGCAATTAAAACACAGAGGCCACATAAAACACAATAAATTATTCACCTGAAAACAGTGACAAACTGAAAAATGTTATTATTTAGCCTAATTATGTTGTGTATGTTATTCCAGGTTGAGAGAGCAGAATATTAAAATGCAAATACGTTTCAGTACAAACACCAGGTACAGAAAATAAAGTTTTGTTTTGAGCTTTTGTTTTGTTTCTTTTGTTGAATATATGCACACAGATATGAAGAAAGTAGACTAATAATGCTTTTGTAAATAAACATGTACCATTGGTTTTGCCTGCAAATTTTAAGAGCTGGCCAGCCGTACACATTTATACAGTTCTGATGCAGAATCTATAATTAATCAGATCTATCAATTAACCCTGTGTTGCCCTGATTATCTGAGAACAGTATGTTCATATTTACAAGCATGTCAATGGATGTTGGGGTCAACATAACATCAATTTAAATATTATTTTTTAAACATTACATTTTAAGTTGCATACTGCAATTTAAAATACAAAATGAGCAGGCTGAGTCTTGATAATAAACTTGTTATTATGGCTTCTATTGGTTAATATGATTAAATAAGACTCCTTAAAGCTAAGATGCCATTGTTTGAGACTCCATGCCATACTATTGTGGTTATCTAGCAAACCTCGCCTGGAAACCACACTAAAATACTCAAGTCAAAAGCTGTCCCCACCCAGAGCAAGTCAGCGGCCATATATTTGCTCTGTGGACCATTATGCATTGACTAACATCCCAGTAAAACCCTCCCTCCACTGCTCTGACGTAATACGTGCAGTTACAACCCTTTCCCTGTGTTGGGACAAGGCAGCTGCTGTCATGTGCTCTGGGATAATGTGCAGGCTGCGTCTGACTAATGGCTGCCTCCCTTGTGTCCCTGTCTGCTGCGAGCATCGTGCCAACTGGGCCTTTCAGATCAATGGAGCACTGACAGCAGGGATCTATAGGAAACACAGTCACACTGGGTGACAAGTTGTAATACACCACCACTGACAAATCTCTCAAAACTTTTTGTCACATTATGTCACTCCAAGGGGATAAAGAATGTGTGGAAAGGCAGTTAGCTGACTTATCTGTGTTTGAAAAACCTCCTCCCCTCAGTGTAAACAGATAATTTTGAGCATTTAAACGCTATAATGCTTCATGTAAAGATACACTATTCTAATGACTGGTTTACAGACGTAAATGGTAACCCACTTCTTTACTTTTTGTCCTCGTATTTCTTTGAGCCTATAAAATGTTTATGTTGTTAAAATTTACTGTTACTATTTCTAACCCATATATTAGCTATAGCCTCCTGGTTTCATTATCATTCAAGCATTATTATATTACTCTTATTTGTCTTAGTAAATATCTGTAGTTATCAATATGAAAAAAAATATGTTGACGTCTTTTCCTCTGCCCAACCTTCTAACAGTTTATTTCCCGTCATGCAGATTATGACTTGATAATCTAGTTTGTTCATTAGTGACAACATTAACACTATGCCTTCGGGCTTGCAGGCTGAATCCCAAAGCTAATACATTTATGACTTCTAAGTATAACAATGTGTTGCAGAGAAAGCCTGGTGGTTTAGTGTTATGTATGTGCCCCTTTAGTTCTGGAATAGCTACAGAATGCCTCACAATAGAATATTAACAGCATTTGTGTTCAGTTAATTCACAAAATGTGTCTAAAATGAGGATAAAGTATATATTTGTACTACTAGATTATTCTAAAATGGTTTCTTCCGTTAAATGTTTTGTTAAAAACTGTATGTTTTGTTAAAAACAAAACATTTAAAAAACAAAACATTTAACTTAGCGTTAGCAATTAGCATTTTATTTAGCCAGTGGTTTCATTAGCCAGTGGTAGATGACAATAACAAAAACTTGAATTTAGGTGCACACAAGCGGAAGGGAAGCAATTTTGCTATTATTTAGCTATTAGGAAAGCTAAGTGCTAGGTCATGCAGTGCATTAGGGCGTTTCTCAGATAACATGAATATTTATCACACCATATAACTTTGCAGTAATTGAAGTGAAACAAATATAAATGTAAAAGTCGGTTGGAATGTTTTTGTCCTATGTCCCTCTAGAGTCATTAATTGATTGTTTTTGCCTCTAGCATGATTTATACAGCTCTCTGTGGAAGCCTCTTAAATCCATCTATTTTTCTTAGTCTGGTAATGGCTTGTCATCATCCTCAGTGAACATGCCAAATCGAGCCGGGCCCCAGACAGATGGCAGAGTCCAGCTCTGGCATAGGTGGCCATGGACATTGCCCGGCCGAGGCAAGCACATAGGGATAGACTTGTGTGAAGCACCATAGCATTAAGATTTGTTTTCCCCATCTTGCTTCTATCCGTGCCCCTAACAGTGATGCTTTCCAGACCTTGGCCACATGTTACTGTTCTGTCTGGACGCTCTACAGAAAATGTGTTTGGTGTCCATGCCCTGCAAGTTGTTACATCCCTTCTTCAAAGTGCAATCAGGCTCAGTGTACTACTTTTTCAGGTGTTTCAGAGCAAATATACTCCACCTAAGAGCAAAGGGAAAGAAGAGAAGGTTTACATTGGGAGGTGTATTAAACCTTGCCATCTTATACTTCTCTTTTGCTGACAGTTCTTTGGTGTCTGAGTGAAAAACGGTGGGGGTATTTTGCCTGGGGGTCATTTGCCATTTGTTTTTCAACCCACTATGGACTCCTCCCATTCTGAAACTTGCCTTTGGGTATCGGGTTGTTGTGACACACCTTAAAGACCACCATCTTGCTTCCCCCTCTGCCTGACTGAGATCACAGTAACTCCCTGAGGGTTAGCACTAAGGGGCTTGCAGAGCATCATCAGACAAGTGATCTCTTGCCTGTGATTGTGAGTGCAGGGAGGGATGGTTTCTTTCCGCCTAAGCTCCGGCTCATGTGATTGTAATGTCAGCCCCTTGAGAATGGGCTATCTCTAAGACGGTCTTGCAAAGAGAGTGAAACAAGAGGTGCTCATGATTCAAACATCTGACTTGTGCAGAAATTAGATCATTAAGTCTGTCTTTTGCTTTATCACCTAAAGTTGTAATTTGACGGTTTAACATTGAATCTTGTATGGATTAGGTTTATGGCTTCAAATAGTCTGGTATACTTTGAATGGTAGGTGTTTTCTCAGAATTACTCGGCTATTGACCTGATAAGTAATTTTTCTCAGCACATATCCATTTATTTAATGTTTGTGTACAAATGTCAGATAAATGTTTTCTTCATCCTTGCCAAGTCAATGTCTTCCCCACTTTCCTTTTATAGTACCATTGTAAAAGTAGACCTTTCTAATCATAACCTTCTGTTGCCCCCTTTAGGTGTAGATGCTTCAGACAGAGCGGGACCCAGCCTCTGTGTCAGAGAGGGACGAGGCTGTTCCCACCTGGGCCACAGCACTCCCCTGAAACTCTCTCTCCTGAAGATTTAACTGTCCACATCACCCTCACCATAGGCAGAAGGACATCTTAAGATTTTGAGTTTTTGTCTGAGCAAAGAAGAAGTCATTGTTGGAATATTTTAGGCTGCACCCTGACCTCTGAACTCTGCTGCCATGACGACTGCAGTGCAGTCGGGTGAACTGGTGTTTGAATTTGCCAGCAACGGGATGGACGAAATCAATCAGGTAGCCATGGCATTAAAGAAACAGCTACATGTTTAAATGTTTTAGTCACCACATGACTGTTTATCCAACTGTCTGTCACAACCAGATATTGTCAATAAATGTCAGACTTTTCCAAGCTGCCCATGCAAAACTTTTTAACAGAGTGAAGATAGCATTATCCCTGGTATATAGGCAGTGATCTTTAGCTACAGCATGTTCAGGGGATAACCATTCTGGCTGGGAATTGTAGTGTGGGCTGCTGGGAGCTCCTAAATGGAAAAACTGCAGTGACATTAGGGTGCGTGGGAGCGAGGGCGGTACTTTGCGGCGTCAGAGTGACTGTTTGTGCATATCATGTCAATCTCTCCCAATGTGCTTTTTCATTACATGGTCAGGTGTGCAGTTATCTCTTCCCTGCCCCCACGTTTGAATCCTGCGGAGCAGGATTGATTGTAAGTGTGGACGTGTCTTGTTTTTGGTATCTGTATGTGTGTGTCTAGAGTTGTCACTGGATCCCTGAATAGCACCGGTTCAAGCCTAACCTGACAGACCAGTTACAAGGCTGCTTGGAAGGGATAGGATAATTCGGCTAAAAGGTCTCACATTGTTCCAGCTTTGTTCCTTGCTGCACCCACTCTGCCTGTTATACTGGGGCTGTGTCTGTATTTACTAAGTTCTGGAAATACCCCTAAGAAGGAACAAAGCATCAACATTTTACCACAGCAGCCATTTTGTGTTGTTTGGTTGCGTTAAATATTTGCTTAGGCTGCAGCAAAGGTATTGGCACTTTGTGTAAATACAGTGCCCTTTGCATCAATTTACTTTTTTATTAAGTCCCTAACATTTCAAATTAGAATTGAAAATGATATATGGGTCACACAAGATAGTGTCCTTCAACTACAACCCTTTTCCAAGGTGTATGAGATGAACACTGTTATACAATCCGCCCTTAATAAATATCACGATTATCTGTTAGTGTAGCACTAAAGCTATGAGTTGCTTGGTTTGACAAACATGATTACTGTGAGGAAATTTAAACTAGTGTACATAGAGTTAGGTGTGTTTGTGGCTGACCAGGTAAAGCAGAAGATAGTGGCTTGTGAGAGGAACAGCCTGCCCAGATGCAGTTGATTTCAAAGCCAGAATAGGGAACTCAGAAATGCAAATTAGCCCGATTCTTATCTAACTTTACCTTCCCTATACTAGAAACATTATTCAAGCCAACAAAGAGGAATACACTGCTGAAACCTTTTTGCTGTTGACTGTGAAACTTTGTATCATTTGTCCTGAGAAGACTCAATGTATACTTTTCAACGTACTCTTTTGTAATTGTCATCAGCTCATTGCTTGGTTTACATGACAACACTCCTCACTTGTTCTCAGTGTAAACAGAATCAAGCTGAGATCTAAACAACAGCAGAGACAGCAACTTCACATGTTGTCTCATCCTCTGTCAGCAAACTTTTTAAGAGTTTTTTGAGGGTTTTGAGGGTTAGATGTCTCAGTGTGTTCCCAGGCAGTGGGACTTACCAAAAATCTACACACATGCTTTAGTCAAGGACCGCAAGCATCAATACGGCCAGACAAGCTGCTTTGGTGCCTTCACTGTCTACTTATCTGATAATATGTCTACTAAAGTCTCCGTTAATGAGAAACATTTGGCAAATGTCAGTGAGACATTGATAAAGTTTGGAGTCAAAGCAGAACTCAGGGTTTTATTAGCCTCAATAGACCTTGAGATTTTTTAGACTGCTGACATGATACACGCTGTTAATTCCAACTTTATTGTTGTCTGAACTTATACCGCACATATGTACCTGTTGAAATGTCATCTGTAATTAGTGTAAGTGATGTGTAACCATTTACACTGTGACCGAATAATGAACTGGTCTGTTAGTTTATGAGTTAAAGTGTAGCTGAAGTGGGAGGGCAGCCACCATCCCCTCGGCCCCCACCCCTGAAGCTCAAGGCCCAGACACCTGGTATGCCCTAGAGGTCTGAAGCCACAATGGACATTTGTGCAATGAGACAGATAAGCCTTTATTCGGATTCTTCCTGCTGCACCTTTCCCCAACATTTTTTCAGGTCGTGACCAAAAGAATGATAGATTTTGAATTAAATTAATCACAAACTGCTATTATTATCACATAGCGTAGTAGATGAGGATTCAGTGGGATATATGGACTGTGTTTAGCTGGAGAGTTGAAGTGCTCGACTTAGTCATTCTCTAGAAAGGTAATAGTCTTAGTGGTTACTGTTATTTATAAATCTGACATGAAGATTAGAAAAAGGTTTGATGATACAACAGAAAAGCAATCTTACACGTTATCCATGACATGGCAGCAGCTATTATTTCAAGCCTACATTTGATGCGTGTTTTGCTGCCATCTTCTGGTCATTTAGCTACTGAGCTGTTTTGTTTGAAAATACCCCAAATGACCCTCTAATTTGAAGCAATTGCCATGGTCACAGTAGATGGGATTTGACCACTAGATATTCCACTTAATTTTACTGCCTTGTGGTCCCATGTAACACTTGCATATTTCCATCTGTTTTGAAATAAACAGAACTGGACAGCTGTCACTCAAGACCCCGCAAGCCAGCCAACATGGAAAAACAGGCTTAGAGGACCATCTGATCCACTCATTCAGAGGATGAACTCAATTAGTCTCTGCATTTCTCCCACTGACACGAACCAGTGAGGGCTCTCGAACACAGGCTTTGTCTGAGGAGCTCTCTGATATGCCAAGTTTTTTTGAGTCGCTCTCATGTCTCTCCTCAGTGGTCTGGTCCAACCCCGAGTTATTCCCTTTGTCCCCCTGCTCCTTTTGGCCTTTGCTGGTGCCATGCTTGAATTGAGATGGCGAGCTTTGAATTCCCAGTGTGAGTTTTCGCCATGATGAAGAGGGTGCTTGCCTGCAATTCATGATTGATCCATTAACATTCATTTGGGTTTATATAATTTTTGAGCATAAGATTAACTTCTCAGTATAGTGGGCTAAATCAAACAGCTGGTTCCTGTCTTCCTCGGCGGGTCCCTGCGGAGTGCTGCAACACCACAGAAATGAGCTCCTCCATGCTATGTGCCTCCACATTATCACAAACTCTATATAAATCTGCAGTTTTTTTACCAGACAATAAAAGTTAGCAAATTAGGTTCACATTAATCTGTTGTAAAGTAGGATTTCAAATTGCATCTCTGAGGTTTAGTGGGGGAACTAATGGTATTTTTATTACATATGCACAAGTGTGTACTTAGACATTCATCCTCTGCCTGCCTCCATGTGTAAAGACTGATTTCTTTGTACTAAAGTGCGTCCTTTCTGTCTGCAGTTGGACGATCCTTCGGTATTCCCAGCCGTGATTGTGGAGCAGGTGCCGGCAGCTGATCTACTGCAGGTCTACTCCGGCCTGGAGTCGGATGATGTGACCAATGGCATAATGGTGGACACCACTCTACATGTGGTTGAGGAGCCATCCATGCTCGTGGGAGGAGTGGACCTCACGGGTAAATTTAATTTATTATTAGTTAATATTTCTAACAGCCCATGATAGTCTTGTCTATTTTCCAATGCAACTGCTAAAACCAAGCCTCTAAAAAGGGTCTCGAGTAAGGGCGCCAGCATACAGCGATATACCGCCGTCCACCAGAGGGCAGGCTCCAAAATCGGAAATATAAGGAGAAATCCAATGGCGAATTTACAAGTGTAAAAATCATGCGTACAGCCTGGTACAAAAGCTATCTGAAAACTATTGTTTTACTATGTAGTAACAGACAAAAAGCATGGATGTAACCACCATTTTATTGACCTGTGGTAAGGCCAATATTGGTGAATGGGCACACCACATCCATGTTTATTTACAATCTATGGCTAAAACTGATAACGATAATACTGACTAGTGCTTTTACCTACCTGTCCACACAATTTTTAAATGTAGAAAGAATACAGATACATCATGCAATACAGAATATTTCTCATTCACATTAAGCTCTGCCTTCTATCAAGGACTTTTCTTTTTCACTAGAGTTAATCATCTAAGATCTAATTTCCAATAAGATGCTTAGTATGATATTAGAAGAAGTGTACCTAAAAGAGATGAAATTAAAATGATTAAAATTTTAAATTGTGTTAATTCCTGGTGAAATAAAACAGAAGCCAGTTGTCATGGCAGCATTCAACTGGATCCCACAAGGTCCCCCACATACAATTAGTGGCAAAGCACTAAAATGTTTTTACTTACAAGAATCTCACGGTCGTGAATTTGTGTTTACTTGGTGAATAGAAACAACGGTTTCTGGCGCAGAGGACAGCATGGAGACAAATGAAGCGGCAGCAGCTCTCCTGAACATGGAGTCTCCAAACAACATTTTGGATGAAAAGCGTATGAGTAAGTTGTTTTGTATGATGGCCATTATTTGATGCAAATCACTTTTTAGTAATGTGTTGTCTATATCAGTTTAAAAGTTACAGTTTATTTATTAATAAGTCCTCTGCCATGTTTTCAGAAGTATAACAAATGCATTTAGCTACATCATGGATACTGAACGAGACACATTAATTGTATTAATATCCCTTCTGTCATTTTTAAATCTCTTTTTCATGTTCAGTTCACACTTATGGCAATCTGCTGGAAACAGACTTGACATATGCCCCACTTAGACCAGACCAGATCGATAATAGTGGCCTTGACATGTCCTTAGACGAGGACACATCATCAATGGACGAGATTCCACAAAGGTGTCCTTTGAAACCACAGAAGAAAACCAAAGGTAACCCTGCAGTACTCTTTTTGCTTTACAAAACATAGTGATTATTTTCCTCACCCCAGTGTTAGCAGTAATTGAGAGATTTTATTATGACTTTGGACCCACTAACACACTACCCCACTATTTGATTCATAGTGCGGAAGCCGCGGCCGGTGCGTCCCTGCTCCCCCATCACCACCCCTACCCTGCCGCTCAAGAAGAAGAGCAAAGAGGGCAAAGGTAAGCCTCGCTAACTAGTAGTCTTCTTTATAATGAGCCAATAAAAGCAAGGTCTTCACTCCTCTTGTGTATGCTGTTTTTCCTCTTGTGGACTGCACATACAGCACAACTCAACCCCTGCAGTCCAGTGGGGGAGACACTGGTTGAGTTAATGGATGAGAGGCTTTCAGAGTGCCTTGTTTCACAGGGAAACACAAGTGATTGTAGGCTGGAGGGCACATTGATGCTGGACTGATACAAGCAGACTAGTGCTGCTCTGTTTGAACCCTCATCGCACCTTACAGTGTGACAGTGGGGGGGGCAGGGTGTGTGCAGCAGGTTCAGCTGCGAGTAGATACATCACCCTGTCACGGTGTTTGGGATTTAAAACACTCTTGGGAATGTTGCTGTTTTTAACCACTTCTGGTCAAAGCATCTCACAGATGAGAGTAATCTACTTCTAGCCTTGCTATAATAGATTTCCCTCATAAACGTACAGTACACACAAAAAGATATGCAGATAATATGGGTTTACAAAAGCACAATTTTTGTGTGTTTTATCAACCGACACATACCTGCAAAATGCTACATGTCATTCTTGAAACATTATTTGATGTATTTTTCCTTTTATGCAGGCAACACCATCTACCTGTGGAGTTCCTTCTGGCTCTGCTCCAGGATAAAAACACCTGTCCCAAATACATCAAGTGGACACAGCGGGAAAAAGGCATCTTTAAGCTGGTGGACTCCAAGGCTGTTTCAAGCTTTGGGGCAAACATAAGAACAAGCCTGACATGAACTATGAGACCATGGGAAGAGCTCT
>JALDNG010000028.1:0-297500 GCA_024349245.1 Neodontobutis hainanensis
TGAATAAAAAGGAATGCAATAATTTACAAATCTTATAAACTTATATTTTATTCTCAGTAGACTATAAATAACATTTCAAATGTTGAAAGTGAGACATTGAAATGTCATGCCAAATACTGGCTGATTTTAGATTTTATGAGAGCTACACATTCCCAAAAAGTTGGGACAGGTAGCAATAAGAGGTCGGAAAAGTTCAATGTACATATAAGAAACAGCTGGACGACCACTTATTCAAATGGAAACAAAAACTGACAAAAACATTTTGTCAACAAAAGTTTTTTGCGGACGAAAACTAAACAAAATCTAAATAAAAAAAATACTTCATAATGACTAAAAGGATAACTAGATAGACATTTTTCTCAAAAAATAAAAGACGAGATGAAAGCAACTTGTGACAAAAAACAGTCAGGAGAAAGGAAAGACCAAGCCTCTCTCATGGAACCTCTTAAACGGTCCTCGAGTGAGGGCGCCGCCATACAGCAAAATACAGCCTTAAACCGCCGTCCACCAGAGGGCAGGCTCCAAAAGCAGAAATATAAGGAGAAACCCAATGGCGAATTTAAAGTGTAAAAATCATGTTTACAGCCTGGTACAAAAGATCACTCAGTCTCTAGAGCCAAGTTTTTACTAAGTGACAACGACGACGTTATTTTTGATTAATATGTTCGTTTATGCTATCTGAAAACTATTGTTTTACTATGCAGTAAAAGCTGAGAAAAGCCCGGAAGTAACCGCCATTTTATTGCTCTTTCATAACAACAATATTGGTAAATAGGGAACCAATGGGCAGATTACATCCATTTTACAATCTGTAGGAAAGGTGAAGTGGAACGGGTGGGATGAGTCAAGTAACCATCAAAGATGGTTTAGATAGTACGTTTAATATTATTCTTTAGCTTTCTTGGGCTATAAGGGCCTTTTAATAATTGCACATTTATTTAATTAAATTAAATTAAATTAAATTAAATTAAATTAAATTAAATTAAATTAAATTAAATTAAATTAAATTAAATTAAATTAAATTAAATTAAATTAATTTATTATACATTTTCTCAATTTAAACATTTGATATGACATTTATTTTATTCTGATTAAAATATTGAAATTTATAACTTCCACTTCATTGCATTCCATTTTTATTCACAATTTGTACAGTGTTCCCACCTTTTGGGATTTGGGGTTGTACATTACATTTATGTTGCCTTTCAAAGCAAATAAAACAAATGTATTCTAACAAGGGTTTTTTTGTTTGTATCGAGAACTTTTTCCATGTTGGTTTCAAACACATTGCTGTCACGATAAATGGAGATTAATTATTTTAACACTTGCACATAGCTTAACTCAATATCGATAAAAAAAAGTCAATTCACACTAAAGCAAAAGCATCAAATAATTCCTTCTTACCTGTGAAGGCGACAAAGATAACGCAGAGTAAAGTGAACCGAGCCATTTATTTTGTGTTTGAGGAGTAAAGACTGTCAGTGCCGCTGTGGCGAGAAGTGTTCCGCGTGAGAAGTAAAGGAGAGTGAAGGTGCGCGAGGACCTGAACTCATTTAAGATGTAGCGCAGGAACAATGCAGCAGACTGACGCCCCCTGGTGGTAATACACGGTCACTGTTGATTGGACTCTTCCTGTAAAATGTTGACTTTGGCCACGTTCAAACAACATCTAGATCTAGATAATCTATAGTGACACTGTATTGTAGTTTACTTCTTTTAGTTTTAACCCAAATAAAATCCAAGCTGTTTTGCTTGAATAAAATCCTCACTAGTGTTCATTATTGTTGGAGAATATTTAGACGTGTAACATTTAAACCTTCAGCTATCACTACATTGTGCAAGGATTGCTATAACTAGCGAATTTTTTTATTTTTTATGATACACTTTATAATGGAAAACAGAATAATTTAAATCTAGCTGTCGGGCTGACTCTGACAGTGAATAATAGACTAAAGATATGACTGAATACTCTGATAAATATGTCTTGTTCAAATATAACACAATATAAACATTGGTTCAAACAGTACATTAATACATTTTACCAAATTTGCTCTGAGCCACCTTTTAGGCCTGTTACTTGTGAGAAATGTTTATGACTTCTTTCAAAGAAGGAGAGCACATAGACAACAATTAATAAAGGTAGACCATGTGACACACAGATAAGGCTTAGGGTTGTGATTGTTGTTAACACCACCACAGGACTTCCTTAAACTGAGTTCTTTCACCGGTCGAGACCATGTCCTGCTGAAACTTGTAAAGCATGAGGAAGAATCGAACAACGATGGAAATGACACATGTGATCATTCTTGGTGTTGTATTTGGTAAGACATTACAGTGAAGCCTGTTTTTATCTGCATTAAATGGATTTAAGAGCAGTGTATTATTGTCCTCCAGGTTTAGCCTCAGGAGCTGGTGTGTTGCCTGATTCCGTGGATGCAGCTTTGGGAGAAACTGTAGTGTTCAACACAACACTGGCTCCAACACAAACACCATTTACAACTGAACTTAACCTGTAATGCCTCTGGCTCCAACTTCACCAGAGAGTGCATGAAGGATGGTCTAAAACCCTCTGAAAATATAGTGTTTTTTAAACAGAATCAAGTGGTGTCTTTTAAAAATCTGAACAGAAAAGACACAGGGACATACACCTGTAAGATCAGCAACCCCATCAGCAGTCAGGACGCTCCTTATGTCATGAACGTGAACTGTAAGTACCAGTGCAAATATTTACTGTTGCTTTAGTTTACTGGACCAACATGTTTTATGTGTTTGTTTTTTCAGATGGACCAGAACATGTCCAAATCTCAGGTCCAAACGAGGCACAAGAGAAAACATTATTAAAATTAATCTGCTCTGCTGACTCTGAACCAGCCGCAAATTACGCCTGGATCAAGAATGAGACAACTATAGGAGATACATCTGAATATATTAAAGACATAACTGAGTTCTCAGACAGTGGAGACTACATCTGTCGAGCCATGAATTTCATCACTGGAGGAACATTTGAAGCATTGCACACATTGGCTGTAACAGATAATATCTAAATAAGTAACTTGTTAGAAGTGCTTTACAATATTCTCAGAGATCTTTTAAAGGATTGTTGTAGCAACTGTTTAGGTTAATAGCACATAAGTAATTGTGTTATGATAAATTAGTGAAATTATTTTAACATATTAATGAATAATTTCTATATACATTTTTCTATCCCATTTTCTCTATTATGCTTAACTTACAAAACAAATAATTACATTTTAAAATGCTTCAAAGTTGTTGTTGTTTTATAACTTTATACATTTATGATCTGAATAGAACCAAGATAATTTTTTGCAAAAATAAAAGTTTGACAGAGTTGGTAACCCTTGTCTGTGTAATTATTTTTATTTTTATTTGTTTTATGTTTTATTCATACTTCCACAATATCGGTGACCAATGGGTGTCTGTTGTCCATATTTATACAGTTAGTGGACAGAGCACATGGTGAC
This sequence comes from Neodontobutis hainanensis, assembly GCA_024349245.1. NCBI lineage: Eukaryota > Metazoa > Chordata > Actinopteri > Gobiiformes > Odontobutidae > Neodontobutis > Neodontobutis hainanensis. Next base: position 3,483 of record JALDNG010000028.1, read on the forward strand.
TGTCCATGATGTTATATTGTGCAGGTATGTTGTTGTGTGTTGGTAATGTTTCATTATGCTCTTGGGTTTTACCATTTCCCTAAAACTCTTACTGACCCTTCTGACTTTGCTTTTAATCTTTAAATTTATATAATATTTGAGTAAGTGAGAACTTCGTGGGAACTATCCTTCCTCTTTAAATGTTGGTGTTTGTGAAGAGTCCTGTATTTATGAATGAGATGATCAGTGTATTTCATCATTAAAGGCATTATTACTGCATTTGTTTTTTCTTGCAGGCACAGAATACTCTTCTTGATAAATTTATAATCTAAATCTGCAACTAGTTACAAAATTCACATGAAAGCTGCTCTTACGTTATTGTTTGCTTTTACTTTAGTAGGACATGTGAAAATCAAGGCACCGTGGAAAGTTAACACAGTCAGTAAATTCATTTAGTATTATTAATATTGAGTAATAAAGTTATAACACAGCCTCTTAACTCGATGCATATGGGCGTTTGTTCATCGATGGATGGGACGCAGCAGAAAGGTTGTTGTTTCGTTGCTCGTCTGCATATTTATTCTGTTGTGCCCCTAGATTTACTATCCCCCCGTCCTTCTTCATAAACATGACATCAGCATAATTTACCTCCTACAACGAAGAGGATGAGGGAGAATATAAGAAGTCTGAGACGTTTAGGATTATGAATTGTGTCAGAGGTCCTACATTAGAACTGCTGTCACACAAATCTTTATTAAAGTCTACATCCAGTTATGGACTCAACAAAATACTCATTGTTTTGTAAAAAATAATCTCTTCCTGACTGTGTTATTGAAATAAAACTGTGTACTATTTTAAAACTTGAAAATTATTGAAAGCATAAAGTACCATTTACAAGCACCGTGTGTGAGGCGTTAAATGTTTGGTTTGTGACGTTGTTTGTTGCTCGACAGATGTAGTCTCCACTGTCTGAGAACTCAGTTATGTCTTTAATATATTCAGATGTATCTCCTAAAGTTGTTCCATTCTTGATCCAGGTGTAAATGGCGGCTGGTTCAAAGCAGAATAATTCTAATTTTGTTTTGACGTGTATCTCTTTTGGACCTGAGATTTGGACATTTTCTGGTCCATCTGAAAAAACAAAGAGGATGTCCAATTCAGGGACACAGCATATTTTAAAGATTTTAAGCATTTAAAATGTTTTACTATCAAAAAGTATATATTGGTGAGAAACATTATAAATAAGAAAATACAACAAAAGGGATGTTTAATATTTCTTACTTTCTTGCTGTTGACGCTTCCTCTTACATTAGACGGTGGCTCTGAAGGGACACACAATGTAGTTACTCAAACCAAAGAGAGAGGTCTGCAGAGGAACAGCTTCTACCAGCGTTAAACCAGAAAGATGACCTTTGCCTGTATCTAGAACAAAGAGATTATAAAATGCAATTTTTTTAATAAAGGAAGCAATTATCATTATTTTATAATTATATTATTTCATATGACCTTTATAAAAGCACACTTTAATGAATTAACAAATATAGTGTAAGTTGTTGAACAGTAATGTTGAGGTGATACATGTTTCCTTTAAAATGTAAAACTTCACATTAATGACATAATTCCAGCAGGATTGTGGAAGTATAGATAAAACATAAAACAAATAAAAATAATCACACAGACAAGGGTTACTTACTTTCACCCAACTCTGTCAAAGTTTAATTTCTGCAAAAATTTCTATTTGGTTCAAAGGTTCTATTCAGATCATAAATGTATAAAGTTATAAAGCAACAACAACTTTGAAGCATTTTAAAATGTAATTATTTGTTTTGTACGTTAAGCTTAATTTTTGTAATTTAACACAATCACTTATGTGCTATTAACCTAAACAGTTGCTACTACACAACTTTAAAAGATCTCTGAGAGTTTTGTAAAGCATTTCTAACAAGTTACTTAGTCATAATAATAATGGATTGGATTTATATTGCGCTTTTTTCCCGAGGGACCAAGGGACTCAAAGCGCTTACAGGCCGTCCTTCATTCATACACAGTCACACACTGGTGATGGTAAGCTACAACAGTAGCCACAGATGCCCTGGGGCAGACTGACAGAGACGTGGCAGCCATTCTGCGCCTACAGCCTCTCCGACCAACACCACATACATTCACTGAACATTCTTACACATTCATACGAGGCAAGGTGGGTTAAGTGTCTTGCCCAAGGACACAACGACAGTATGAACTGTGGGGAGTGCGGGAATCGAACCCACTACCTTCCGGTTGAAAGACGACCGCTCTACCCCTGAGCCACTGCCGCCCCCTATTTAGATATTATCTGTTACAGCCAGTGTGTGCAATGCTTCAAATGTTCCTCCAGTGATGAAATTCATGGATTATATGAATTTTATTATGATTAATTATTCTCTATGTGCTCTCTCAATACAACCATTGACTCATTAAATGTCTTGCTACGTGTCACTGTGAGGTGAAAGTATTTGACTGTAGATCACACACAAAACATTTACCTTCATTAAATGATGTTCATGACCTTAAAGGTCAAAACACTAAAAACACTAAATGACTTTGTTCTTAATGTGACTCTCAGGAAATCTTTATCCAGAAGAGACACATTTCATTCTCAGTTTTTATTGCAGAGTATTTAAAAAGAGTATTTATCTCACATTTCCTCCACACAAGTTGAAAGAACAGCTCGGCCTGGACCAGACCTCCTCCTGCTCTTTGGTGATGATGGAGTCCAAAGAGTTTGACTAACATTAACTCAAATGACAGCATTTGTTACTCTCTCTGTGGATGAAGAAACATTCACAAGCTTTTCACAGAAATAGACCATTTCTTAAAAGACAACACACACAGAGCCTAAAGTAAGAAAACCATTCGATGTGAATTTGTGTCTCAGTTTTCAACAGAAGTAGAGACGCAATAAAACTGTTTTATTCTTTATTTGGAGCTCCCAAAAGATGGTTGATAGTCTTTCTGACTAGAGCCAGCTGAAAGCTGACTTTTTCAGCTGAAAAGACCTCCAAGGTTTCACTTTAATGCAGAGTCAGAATAATGCACAGATTTATAAACTTGACATTCATGAAGTAAAAGATCAAAACTTTACATTTATATTGTCAGCATCACACTTTTAGCACAACACCTGCAGTGTTTTCATTCGACACATCAGTCAGAACTAATATACGTACATATTTTTTTCTTGTAGCTTTTTGTTTATATTGACAGCATTTCACAAAGTCAAGCCTTAGAACAAACACAGACTGAGACTTAGAGACATAGTGCTGCAGATTTATAACTGCAGGGTTCAGTCGGTGATGGACAGATTTATAAATGTGATTAGCTTTAAGTTTGGACGCTAACCTTTCATTTTCAAAGATTGTAAAGAAAGCAATATTTAAACAAACATCAATTCCACTTTTTGTTTCTCGTTTTTGGCCACAGTGTTTCTGAGTTTTTTAGTGTTGATTTTTTACAGTGTTAGGTCTTTAACGGGATAAAGTTCTGTCATATATATGTGCAGTGTTCTCATAGATATGTTTATTTCCTGTGTCTGTGTTAAACATGCACACATTTGAAGTGTTCTCATAAACAATTCGATCTTGAAGACCTGTGAAAAACATGTGGGATTTAATTTAACAACAACAACAACAACAACAACAACATTGCTCTTTTTCTCTGTATTTAACTGGATTCAAACTTACTGTTGTTTTGCTTTTTGCCATTTCTAAAATAAAATAATACAAAAACAATATTGTTCATAAGTCTCTATTTAAATGTGCTGTGTATTCAAATAAAGTATTGTGTTGATAACTCACTTGTTTTTATAAAGATAGAGTCCTCCTGCAATAGCTCCACCAACAACGACTAAACAGACAATAGTTATTCCAGCGATGGCTCCAGCTGAGAGGCCGTCTTTAGGAGGTCCAGAAGGAAAATAAAAACAGACGTTAAGAGTGTCTTTGTCAAGTGTAAAGATTTATATTCAAGCTGAGTTCACACTGGCCTCAAACGCCTCACAGATCAGATGGAGTCAGAAATTACCTGTTACAGCCAACGTGTGTGATGCTTCAAATGTTCTTCCAGTGATGAAATTCATGGATAGATTAATTTTAATAATGTTTTCTCTTGTGCCTCGTTTGGACCTGAGATTTGGACATGTTCTGGTCCATCTGAAAAAACAAACACATAAAACATGTTGGTCCAGTAAACTAAAGCAACAGTAAATATTTGCACTGGTACTTACAGTTCACGTTCATGACATAAGGAGCGTCCTGACTGCTGATGGGGTTGCTTCATCCACTCTCTGTTGAAAATGGAGCCAGAGGCATCATAGGTTAAATTGACCAAGGTTCCCTCAACTGGTGTTGGTGTGGACGACTTAACAGAAACATCTGAAATCTTCTCTGTAGGAAAATATTAAACAGATGTAAAAGAAGTGGGAAAAAGTGTCAAACATACTATTAAACAAACATGTGTGTGTTTACCAGCTTTAATAAGTCAGTACAAAACTGTCCATGAATAAAACTAGTGCGTAGACACAAAAGCTGGTCTGTAGTGTTTTCAGAACGATCTGAGTCACACAGAAACACTCAGGTGTTGAGAACACTGTAGTATTCTGTCAGGTCAGTCTTAAACACAAGAATACTCCTAAAAATCCTTTTAAATCCAGGTTTTCTGGGGCAGTGCTAATAAACTCTAAAATATCTGTTAGACTTGCTAACAATATATTATCAGAAGACAAGTTTGTGAATCTCATTTTAATTTGACAGCTCTTAAGCACTGTCCACAGTCTTTGAGTGGCTCCCCTCTGGACCCACAGGAGAGGCCCTCTCCTTGGGACAAATGTTGCCCCTCTCCGAGAGGGGCAACATTTGTCCCAAGGACTGTCCTGAACTGAAACAGCTCCTGAACTCCCAACACTCCTGAGCCCTGCCTCCCAGAGACTAAAGTAAAGATGCACTTTATAGTTTATTATCTAGTCTTCTTTTAAACATGCTACTTTACCTCATGTCTTTTGTCTGTGTGTCATTGTGTTCTACTCAATGTGCTTTAATCAGCACTTACTCAGTACAGAGATGACTGAAGGCTCAGAGGTTGTGTATCTCAGAGTTTTGTTGTTAAAGGCCTGACAGCTGTAGATCCCACTCTGATCCATCTGAATGTTCACCAGTGAGAACTGTGCTCCAGTGAAAGACAACAAGTCTCTGTTTAAAAACCATTTAAATCCAGCTTCAGGTCTGGAGTCAGCTGAGCAGGACAGAGTGATGTCTGACCCTTCCACATAGAATTCATTTGATGGAAAAACCATCAACATCACATCATCAGGACCAACTAAAAGAAAAAAAATAGTTTGGTTTGAAATAGTTCTCCCTAATTGTATTATTGTTTGTTTAAATTTGCCTGTAGAACAGAAAATGACACTCAAAAATCATTAAATGTCACATAATATTTAAAATCTCATAACTCAAAGGGGTAAATTATTTATAAATTAATAGATGGTTTGTATTGTTTAATCTTTACATTTTCATCAGAATATTTAATGGATTTATAAACTCTTTTACAGGGATTGTAATTTTATTGAAATGTTTTTCATTCATAATTGTTGTCTGTCAAAAATCTGTATGTATTTTGTATATTTATGATATTATTATGTTATTTCATTGTATAAAATGTTTTTAAAGAAGGATTCCAGGAAGAGTAGCTGGCTGTAAAGCACAGCTAATGCAGATAAAAAAATAAAAATAAATAAAAGGCAACTGCCCCCTAGTGGTGAAGGTTGCTGTATAACTCGTTGATGATTTTAGAAACCAATTAGGCCTATACATCAATTAAAACACACAGCACAGCTTTTTAGGCGTGTTAATTAGTAATAAACAATAATGTTCTTATTGACTGACAACAAACGTGACGTGACAGGTGTAGTCATGGTGATGCTGGCTTTATTTAAGCGCGCGCAGTCTAACGTTCTTTTACATTTCTCGTTCACTTGAGCGACCGATTGCCACGCAGACCCCGACCTCTCAGCTCGATCCTAAATTTTCTTCGTGAAAAGTCCCTGACTTCACTGAAAGTTGAACCAACTTAAACTGAACCATGGCTCATGCTGGTTTATGGCGCGAGACTCACCTGCTCACCCTCAACATCCGTAGCTTGGATGTCCGCTTTGGTAAAATATTAAAAGGATTATATTTTCTTTCTGGCAAACAAAAACGTATTTATTTGAATAATAATAGTTAATACAATTGGGCATTTATTTATGGTAAGAAGTAATAGTGGAAAAATGAGAAAAAAAAGTTAAATCTGATGATTATTAAAAGTTTGCAAAACTTGTTGAATTTAACATTAAAAGTATAGAGCCAAGATGGCGCCGAGGAAAAAAATACGTCATCAGTTTTGGTTACGTGGCTCCTGTTTGTAGTGTTTTGACTGAAATTCCCAGCTCACCTCTTCTACAATAAATGTCTTCAATCAATTTTATGACTGATTATGTGCTATTATTGTCTAATTATGTCCTCATTTGCATTGCTCCATGTCTTCATTATTAAGACATGGTGCAGTGGCTCAGTGGTAGAGTGGTATAATAATAATAAGCCATATTAATATGATTAAAAATGTTGATGTGTTGTCTTGTGTTGACTTAACTGTATATGGCTTGTTTAGATATTATAATACAATAATATGATCCCTAGCAATTAGTGGACTCATTATGATTTCTCATGAGAGCAGTCATCTTAAGTGTCATGTATTTAAATACTTAAGGACAATGTTGATGTGCTTTAGAGTTTGATGGAGTGCTGTTCAGTCTGTAATCCAGTCTCTCTGACCAGTACTTGTTTGTTTCTCTTTGTAGCTACTCTTCCTCTGCTGTCTACAGTTCTGGAGCTGAGGATCACCAACCTGAGGAACCGTCCTCTGAGCAGCACCGGCATCAGCTCCATGAGGAACACTTGCCTGAGCCTTTACAACAGCTTTTTAACTGGTTCCTCTAACTTTCCACTTATTCCCTACAGAGGCTCCTTCCGGACAGTAACCCTCTTCTCACCTTTTCAGGTGGACGAGGCTCACCTCGAGAACACCAGGCCATCTCCTCTGATGGAGCAGCCTCCCGGTCTGGTGCATCCCCCGGTGGCCTCTGCTTCTCAGGCTCTGCTGATGCCTTCTCACACTGAGTGGCTCTCAGGCCTGAGACTCACTCCCTTGTGCCGCCTCCGCAGAGTGACTTGGGAGGACTGGAGCGTGACCAGAGTCATCTCTCCTGTGTACCACACTGATGGTACCAAGCGGCACAACCGCTGGAGAGTGTCAGACTACCACCCTGACGGTCACATGCTCATGTCTGTCCTCTGTCGCTTTGTTAATACTTCTTGGCGACTTGCAGATAAGCCAAAGAAGAGGAGACGCTCTGAGGAGGACGACAGTGACTCCACTCCACCTCAGAAGAAACGCATCAGAGTGTGAAACCATATGTTTGTGACAAACAAACATATGAGAGTCAACAAAAGTGTTTTTGATGTTGTTAATTTTATTTTGCCAGGTGTACTACACAGAGTCAACAGACAGACAACAAGGACTGGAGCAGGTGTCGGCTACAGTGAAGATACAACATGGAAAAAGAAAATCCCTCTCACATCAGTCCCTCTGTGCATTTGACCCTTGTCTCTCAGTTTGTGTGTTATCCAGAGAGAACAGAAAGAGAGACAATGAAAAAAATGTACAAACAGGTAACGGATGTAATGATGGTTATTAAATGTTTCTAAACTTGTATTTATATGTCTTTAGGTCCAGTGCCAGTCATCTGCTGTTCAGCGCCAACTCCTTGACAGTCATGATGCTGCAAAAAAAGCAAAAGTAAGAAACTACCTACATTTGGCAAACAAACCATGAGCAGTCATTGGACTGATTGACGGATCTGATTTAAGCCTTCTTTTGTGTATTACAGAATACTTACAGCCTCCAGTCTGCATTCCCAACATTACATCTGTTTGTTTCAAAACTTCACAGAAGTGCTGGTAAGGTTTTAATAATGTTGTCTTAGTGTCTGTGAAGGTTCTTATTATCCAGGACATCTTAAAAAAAAGGTTTAAGTAAAAGGTTTAAGTACAAGCATGCTTTTACTTAAACCTTTTTTTCAATGTTGTCTTAGACCTATGTTTTTTCACTGGTAATACCTACATCTAATAAAACATGTATTGTTTGACAGGAGGCCGACTCAAACATCCTCGGCCAGCTCCGGTCTTTCTGTGAGAAGTCTGCATGCCCTCCCCGTGTTACCTATCTACCTTATCTAAGTGTCCAGTGTGTACCCCGCCTCAGCCCCAAACCTGCTGGGATAGGCTCCAGTCGACCACTAACTGGACTAAGCGGAAGAAAATGAATGAATGATTGAAGGAAGCACTGAAATGTTACCTGGATTTGTTTCCAGAACCAAGAGGGAGGAGCACAGTGCGAAGGAATGCTTTCTTTAAAAAAAAGGTAACATTTTGATAGCTGGTAGTAGTTCAATATGTTATTGTAGAGTCTCAATATGTTTATGTATTTTTGTCTTTGTAGATTTTTGAAAGCTTTCTGCAGCAGAAGCATGGGGCACTGAAATGAACACTGCCAGAAGAACAGTTTGGTGCAAATAAATCTAACACATCTAAGAAGAAGCCAGAGCTAACAATTTTAAATATTTAATATAGTAAAAGGAAGTTTGAGATTCAATACAATTTGTCTTTCTTCAGAGTTATCACAATGTTAGATAATGAAAACGTCAAGACACTTTCAAATCATACATAACTGGGACTGTAACAAGAATTATAAATGTATCTCTTTATTACTACTACATGTATAAATCCCTCAGGTCTGAACAAATATTCAGCAATTTTATTATGACATTTATTTGTAAACAGATATGTATTATTGATAGCAACACCACTGACTAATCATATGCATTGTAACTGTTAAAGAAATGTTCACTTATTTCACCGCTAGATGGAGCCAGTGTACTTAAGATACATGTGAGAATGTATATTTGGCTCATATCCTTTTTGTAAATTTAGATTTATTTTCCTATTTATTTATTTTACATGTACAAGGCCATAAGAGTCATAATAGTTAATTTTGAACAAATATTAAAATTATTTAGTTTTTTTACAAGTACAAGTTGCAGTTTTTCGGTTTGTTTACTGGCAGACCAAAGTGGTATGTAAATGTTTAATGTGTAAATGTGTAATTTTGTGTTTATTTGCTTATGAAACATGCTTATGTTATATTTTGTTTACTAGTTCTACGGTGTAAATTGTGAATATTTAAGTGAAAGAATACAGTAAACATCAGTAAAAAGAACTCGTCTCTTGTGTAACAGTGGACAATCTGGCATAGTAGAACACTACGCTGCACAAGTCAAGATAAAGTTAACAAGTGAAAACTAAGCAAGCAAACACTCAAGTTTGTGTCTTGGAAGTAGTACAAGCACTTGTAAACTAGATTTAAAATCCAACAGATAACAAACGTAAAGAACAAATAAGTAAATTCATATTCTGCCCAAGAAAATTAAAAGCTGCAATTTACAGTGAAAATGGCAGATGAAGATAAGGGCACAGTACAGCCAACTGATGAAGACAGTGCAGAGCTTGATGCTCATGATGATGAAGATGTGGAGCACACAAACAAAGCTACTCAACAGTCCTTAGTATCAACTAATAACACACATCCAGAAGATTTTTGCCAAAGCCAGCGAACACGCAACGCACACTCACTGAAAAGGGTAAATCTACAAGAAGCTAAGTAAGTTAATAAAAGATTTTGATCATCTTTACAAGAAATGGAAGTACTATATAAACTGTTTCAGAAGATTTATAAAAGGTAAAGACATGGAAATAATTGCTGAAGCTGTGAGTACAATAGATGCATTTGAGTCAGACATCTGTAAAACATATGTTGAGATAAGAAAGATCGAAAGTCCTCACATTGAAATAAGAAGAAAATGTGATGTGTGCTGCACTATTAGTCATGCTGCCAAAGCTAAGGCAAGTGTCTTCTAGAACAAGATGGCAATCCAGAAGATATCTCCTGGCCAGATTCGGAGTCAGTGTTTGAAAGCAGTGCTAGCAGTGTCTCTTCAGGGACAACCTGCAAATCAAAGGCCATGTCTAATGTGTCTAAGCGGTCATCTTTAGGCACAATACAACAAAGGCAAGAAGCTGCAGCTGAGGTAGCAGCCTCAGAAGAAGTCATTAAAATAATGAAAACACAACATCAACCTGAGGAAGAAATCAGAGAAATTGAAGTAGAGGATGCAAGGAAAAGAGCGCAATTCCTAACAGAGAGCACAACAATAAAAACAAAGTTGGAGGAAAAGAGAAAAGAAGTAGAACTTTTAAAGGAGAAGCAAAAGCATAATGCAGCACAAGCAAGGCTAAAGGTGTATGCTGAAAGCATTAACAGTGAGAATGAAGACAAGTCTGTTTTACACTCACATTTTAAGAAAGACAGTTCCATCTTACCATTAAGTTTTCCAAATGTTTATTCTAAACCATTCTTTCCATCTGAAGTTCCTACAAGCTGTGACTCAATCTGCAGCTCCCTCTAAGGAACAAGAAGCCTCTATTGATCTGGTGAAAACACTTGCTGAAGCTATAACTGCTAACAGAATTCCAGTTCCTGAGCCTGCAGTCTGTACAGGTGATCCACTGCAGACATTAGTTGATTGTAATAATCTGCCAACACAAGAAAAGCTATTCTTTTTGAGAAAGTATGTTGGAGGTTCAGCAAAGCAAGCTATTGATGGTCACTTTTTAGTTGGAACAGACTCAGCATATCTTGCAGCCTGGGAAATACTTGAAGATAGATTTGGAAATCCCTTTGTAATAGGCAAGTCATATTGTGACAAGATACAGCTGTGGCCAAAAATCACCACCAAAGACAGTGAAGATCTACGTGAGTTTGCAGACTTCTTAAGCAGTGTTGAGTCAGCAATGCCCTATGTACAAGGTTTACAAGTACTGAATGACTGTGTTGAAAATATGACAATTGCAGCAAAGCTACCAGATTGGCTAAGTGCACGCTGGAATAGGACAGTGACAGAGTCCCAAGATGAACACAAAATGTTTCCTGACTTCAGCCATTTTGTCAAATTTCTAAACAAGGAAGCAAGAATTGCCTGCAAGTATGGAATGTCTTTTTTGTAAGAAACTAGGTCATGCACTTCACAAATGTAGAAAGATAATGGAAAAAACTGTTGAGGAGAGAGTTAAGTTTGTTCAGTCTAAAAGGCTGTGCTTTGGCTGTCTTAAGTCTGGCCATAAGTCCAAAAATTGTTCTCCCAGAAGTGTATGTGATAAATGCCAAAAGGCACACCCAACATGTCTACATCAAGACAGAGAAAAAAGAGACAAAGAACAAACCCCCCAAAAAATTAAGAACATCCACAGAGTAGTCAAGAGATAGTAAATGTGTCTAATCCTCAAGAACCAGAGTCCAAACATGTCACATCGAACAGAGTTATACAACAAAAGGCACAAGGTTGTACCTCCTCAGTCATTCCAGTCTATGTATCCACTATAGACAACCCGGAGAAAGAGAAGCTGGTGCATGCCCTGCTTGACACTCAAAGCAACACCACTTTCATCTTAAAAGACACAGCTGAGTCACTCAACACCATTTCTGAACCAGTAAAGCTCAAAATTTCCACAATAACATCCAAAACAAAGATTGTTTCCAGCCACAAGATAAATGACCTACAAGTGAGAGGCATAAACTCAGAAACAAGAATCAAGTTGCCAACAACCTACACCAGAGACTATATTCCTGCCAACAGATCTCATATTCCCACACGCAAGACGGCAGAGAACTGGTTTTATCTGAAGCATTTATCAAAGGAAATGGCTCCCAAACTTGATTGTGAAGTTGGACTACTCATAGGCTATAACTGTCCTCAAGCTCTACTCCCTCTAGAGGTGGTCAGTGGTAAAAGAGACCAACCTTTTGCACAAAAGTCTTTGCTAGGTTGGAGCATCATTGGTTATAGTCACTCTGAAAGCAACTATGAAGATGACATTGGAGTAAACCATCGTGTCATAGTGAAAAAAGTCTTGCCAACTGTTCAGTCATCTCAAGAGATTAAAGCTGAAGTCCTTTTTGTGAACAGAAACAAAGTTAAAGAAGTGATTACACCAGCAGAGTTAATGAAGGTGCTTGAAATGGACTTTGTAGAAAGGACCTTTGAAGAAGAATCAGTGTCACAAGAACACTTTATGTTTCTGTCTAAAGTAAAGGAAGGCATAAAGCAGAAAGAGCCATTTTGAAATGCCATTACCCTTTAAAGAAAAAAGACCTGACTTGCCCAACAATAACCTTTGTGCAGAACACAGGCTTAAGTGCCTGGAAAGAGCTTAAGAAAGGACGAGCGCTACTACAAAGACTACGTGGCAATCTTGCAAGATATAATACCAAGCCACAATCCCTAAAGAAGAATGTGCAGCAGGAGCTACTGATCTGGACCTGGCTTTAGGAGAACCAAAGATAGAACGGGCCTTAGGAGTCCAGTGGTGCGTAGCATCTGACACGTTTTGCTTCAGAATCGTTATCAGGAACAATCCCTTCACAAGGAGAGGAGTGCTCTCCACAGTGGCGTCCATATTTAACCCACTTGGATTTGTTGCGCCATTCATTCTTTTTGGCAAAAGAATATTTCAAAGAATGTGTCAGGAAAAGCTGGATTGGGACGAGCCGCTTCCACAAGACCTCAAATCACAATGTGAAGTCTGGCTCAGAGACCTCAAGAACCTCTCCAAAATAAAGATACCACGTTGTTATGTTCCATTGACGTTCAAACAAGTCCAGCATGAGTTACACAGTTTTTCTGATGCTAGTGCGTCCGGCTACGGCATGTGCTCATATCTCAAAACTGTGTCTAAGTCAGAAGAAGTGCAGTGCACCCTTATAATGGGAAAAGCCAGAGTTGCTCCCACAAAAGTGACAACCATCCCAAGATTGGAGCTCTCAGCCGCAGTAGTTGCTTCTTAAAAAGAGAGTTAGAAATCCAAGATCTGCAAAAAAGATGGAACAGAGTGCAGTATTTGACAAATATATTTTGGACCAGAGGGAGAAAAGAATATATTTTAAACCTGCAACAGAGAAGTAAGTGGAATAAGACCAGAAGAAATACCAAGATAAATGACATTGTTCTACTACAAGATGACTGTGTTCCAAGAAATCAGTGGAAACTCGCCAGAGTCGTAGAAGCCACCCCAGGAACTGACGGGAGGGTCAGAAAAGTCAAGCTTCTTCTTAGTGACTCGACTCAAGACGGCAAAGGGACATACAACTAAGACTGTTATAGAAACACCAATTCACAAGACTATTCTTTTACTTGAAGCTGAGTAATATTGGAAAATGCTATTGTGTTAACTTCTATTTTTTATTTCTCTTGTGTAACAGTTGACAGTCCGGCTTATGCATTATTCATTTCATCATTTTCATTCATTTTCTACCGCTTTGTCCCGTTAGGGGTCGCGGGTGACTGGAGCCTATCCCAGCAGCTTTGGGCCTGAGGCGGGGTACACCCTGGACAGTGGCCAGTTAGTCGCAGGGCTGACATTTAGAGACAGACATTGACAGACAACCATTCACTCTCACATTCATTCACTAGGGACACTTTAGAGTTGCAGATTAACCTATACATGTATAGGTTAATAGGTTATGCATTATTATTATTATTATTATTATTATTATTATTATTATTATTATTATTATTATTATTATTATTATTATTATTAGAATAAACTGAATGCAAATGATTTAATATATTTAAGCATTATTATACAAACAATATATAATATTTGGGATATTAAGACTTAAAGGTTTATGAAAGTATTATCTCTAAAAGTCTCAAATGCCATTTCCTGTGAAGTAAATATTAATATTTGTTGGAGCTTTCTTGTATGAATACTTCAGTTCTCTTTCTAAATTAAGACACCATTTAACCATAAGACAAGATGTGATTTCATAATCACTGCATTATGAAGGTAATTGTTCTCAAAAGATAAAGATTATGTGTGAAATGAAGTAGAAACTTTTAGTTCCAATCTGTCACCATTAATGTTATTAGACTGCTTCATTGCATCTTTCTGTGTTTTTATTTGTGACCTACAGATGGCGGCATTGAACCAAAGTTTGGTTCATCTCAGTGGGTAGTGCAGTCGTCCTTCAACTGAAAGGTAGGGGGTTCGATTCCCACTCTCCCCACAGTTCATACTGTCGTTGTGTCCTTGGGCAAGACACTTAACCCACCTTGCCTCCACTGGCTCTAACACTGGTAATTACTGTAAAATGCCTGTGACGCCTGTTTTTATCTGCATTAAATGGATTTAAGAGCAGTGTATTATTGTCCTCCAGGTTTAGCCTCAGGAGCTGGTGTGTTGCCTGATTCTGTGGATGCAGCTTTAGGAGGAATTGTAGTGTTGAACACAACACTGGCTCCAACACAAACACCATTTATAACTGTGACATGGCTGTTTGACACTAAAAATATAATCAGTTCACGACCTTTAGAAAACAATACTGCTCCAGAGTATAAAGACAGGATCTGTTCATGTCGACTGGATCTCTGGAGCTCAGGAGTGTGACTCTGAGTGACACTGGAGAATACAGAGTTAATATTGTGCCAGCATCAGGTCCACATATGGCCGGAGCTACAAGACTGAATGTTTATGGTAAGTGATAAAAAATCATCAAAAACAAATGTACACAGTAAAAGAAGTATCTTCAGTAGAGGCTTATTGATTTAAAAGAACATGTTTTAACTTGAAAGCCATAGATGTTTTTACAGAAAAGTGAAGTATATATTTGTTTTATCTTGATTATATTTAATAATTCCTGTTTACTTTCTTTTAAACATGAAGTTGTATTTCTCTGCCGTCACTATCAGAATTTTTTATGATCATTTTGCAAACTAGACAAAGCATTCAGTGAGACTCCCCGACCGTCCCAACCTGCACAGATCCATGTTTAATGGCCACAACAAACTCTACCAATTTAGAAATTTTAAAAGACATAAACAAGTCATTAGTATTAGCTTTGAACATGCTTTTTAATGCTCAACCCCAGGCTATTTACAAAATTTAAACACTTATGGTTTAGTATGTGTCTGAGTTCTTCTGACACTACCTCATCTTCCTCTCAGAGTCAGTGTCTAATGTCAGAGTAAGAGTCAACAGCACAGACTTAGTTCAACAGTTCTGTGAGACTGTCCTGCTCCTCGTCTGGATCCTCCCTGTCTTTCCTCTGGTTCAACCAAAGCTCTGAGCTCACAGCCAATGACAGAGTCCATCTCACAGATAAAAACTCCACTCTGACTGTAGTCAGTGTGAGCCGCTACGACCAGGGACCGTTCAGGTGTCGTGCCTTTAATCCTGTCAGTAGCAGCAGCAGTGAAGAAGTAAACCTCTCTATCAGCTGTGAGTCATGAGATTTTAAATATTATGTGCCATTTGAGGATTTTTGAGTGGCATTTTCTGTTCTACAGGCACATTTAAACATACAATAATACAATTATTATTATTATTATTATTATTATTATTATTATGTTTTTATTAGTTGGTCCTGATGATGTGATGTTGAGGGTTTTTCCATCAAATGAATTCTATGTGGAAGGGTCAGACATCACTCTGTCCTGCTCAGCTGACTCCAGACCTGAAGCTGGTTTTTAAACAGAGACTTGTTGTCTTTCACTGGAGCACAGTTCTCACTGGTGAACATTCAGATGGATCAGAGTGGGATCTACAGCTGTCAGGCCTTTAACAACAAAACTCTGAGATACACAACCTCTGAGCCTTCAGTCATCTCTGTACTGAGTAAGTGCTGATTAAAGCACATTGAGTAGAACACAATGACACACAGACAAAAGACATGAGGTAAAGCAGCATGTTTAAAAGAACACTAGATAATAAACTATAAAGTGCATCTTTACTTTAGTCTCTGGGAGGCAGGGCTCTGGAGTGTTGGGAGTTCAAGAGCTGTTTCAGTTCAGGACAGCCCTTGGGACAAATGTTGCCCCTCTCCTGTGGGTCCAGAGAGGAGCCACTCAAAGACTGTGGACAGTGCTTAAGAGCTGTCACATTAAAATGAGATTCACAAACTTGTCTTCTGATAATATATTGTTAGCAAGTCTAACAGATATTTTAGAGTTTATCAGCACTGCCCCAGAAAACCAGGATTTAAAAGGATTTTTAGGAGTATTCCTGTGTTTAAGACTGACCTGACAGAATACTACAGTGTTCTCAACACCTGAGTGTTTCTGTGTGACTCAGATCGTTCTGAAAACACTACAGACCAGCTTTTGTGTCTACGCACTAGTTTTATTCATGGACAGTTTTGTACTGACTTATTAAAGCTGGTAAACACAAATGTTTGTTTAATAGTAGGTTTGACACATTTCCACATTTCTTTTACATCTTTACATCAACATTTATATTTTTCCTACAGAAAAGTTTTCAAATGCTTCAGTCAAGTCGTCCACATCAAAGCCAGTTGAGGGAACCTTGGTCAATTTAACCTGTGATGCCTCTGGCTCCATCTTCAACAGAGAGTGGATGAAGGATGGTTTAAATCTAAAACCCTCTGAAAATATAGTGTTTTTTACAAGAACCGAGTGATGTCTTTTAACAGTCTGTACAGAAAAGACACAGGGACATACACCTGTAAGATCAGCAACCCCATCAGCAGTCAGGACGCTCCTTATGTCATGAACGTGAACTGTAAGTACCAGTGCAAATATTTACTGTTGCTTTAGTTTACTGGACCAACATGTTTTATGTGTTTGTTTTTTCAGATGGACCAGAACATGTCCAAATCTCAGGTCCAAACGAGGCACAAGAGAAAACATTATTAAAATTAATCTATCCATGAATTTCATCACTGGAAGAACATTTGAAGCATCACACACGTTGGCTGTAACAGGTAATTTCTGACTCCATCTGATCTGTGAGGCGTTTGAGGCCAGTGTGAACTCAGCTTGAATATAAATCTTTACACGTGACAAAGACACACTTCACGTCTGTTTTTCTTTTCCTTCTGCAGCTCCTAAAGACGGCCTCTCAGCTGGAGCCATCGCTGGAATAACTATTGTCTGTTTAGTCGTTGTTGGTGGAGCTATTGCAGGAGGACTCTATGTTTATAAAAACAAGTGAGTTATCAGCAAAATACTTTATTTGAATACACAGCATTTCTAAATAGAGTCATACTACCATTTATG
Organism: Neodontobutis hainanensis; assembly: GCA_024349245.1. Lineage (NCBI taxonomy): Eukaryota > Metazoa > Chordata > Actinopteri > Gobiiformes > Odontobutidae > Neodontobutis > Neodontobutis hainanensis. The sequence continues at coordinate 20,713 of JALDNG010000028.1, forward strand.
TTTCTTTAATATTATTATTATTTTTTTTTTTAGAAATGTCAAAAAGCAAAACAATAGTAAGTTTGGATCCAATTAAATACAGAGAAAAAGAGCAATGTTGTTGTTTTTGTTGTTGTTAATTTAAATCCCACATGTTTCACAGGTTTTCAAGATCAAATTGTTTATGAGAACACTTCAAATGTGTGCATGTTTAACACAAACACAGGAAATAAACATATCTATGAGAACACTGCACAGATATATGAAAGAACTCTATCCCGTTAAAGACCTAAGACTGTAAAAAATCTACATTAAAAACTCAGAAACTCTGTGGGCCGAAAACGAGAAACAAGTGGAATTGATGTTGAATGTCTATTTTATTTAATAATATTTAAGTTTTTGTGTTTGTTTAAATGTTGCTGTGGTGTGTTTAATAACACGTGTGTAACTCTACTTATTATTGTATCTTGAACGCATCATCAGTGAAATACTGTATTTGCAGAGGAACTTGATGACCCTCAGTTGTATTTTTTTTAAAGCCCAATTTCTGAATTATATAAACAAAACACTAAATACTTACGTCTCTTTCAAAAACAAACACTTTCTTTACAAACTTTGAAAATAAAAGGTTAGCGTCCAAACTTAAAGCTAATCACATTTATAAATCTGTCCATCACCGACTGAACCCTGCAGTTTTAAATCTGCAGCACTATGTCTCTATGTCTCAGTGTGTGTTTGTTCTAAGGCTTGAATTTGTGAAATGCTGTCAATATAAACATAAATGTATTTATTTCTGACTGATGTGTCTAATGCTAATTTCAGATTTGGCAAATCTTTTGAGAGCTAATGAGGCTTTAAATAAAGAATAAAGAATAAAACAGTTTTATTGCGTCTCTACTTCTGTTGAAAAGTGAGACACAAATTCACATCGAATGGTTTTCTTACTTTAGGCTCTGTGTGTGTTGTCTTTTAAGAAGTGGTCAATTTCTGAGAAAAGCTTGTGAATGTTTCTTCATCCACAGAGAGAGTAACAAATGCTGTCATTTGAGTCAAACTCTTTGGACTCCATCATCACCAAAGAACAGGAGGAGGTCTGGTCCAGGCCGAGCTGTTCTTTCAACTTGTGTGGAGGAAATGTGAGATAAATACTCTTTTTAAATACTCTGCAATAAAAACTGAGAATGAAATGTGTCTCTTCTGGATAAAGATTTCCTAAGAGTCACATTAAGAACAAAGTCATTTAGTGTTTTTAGTGTTTTGACCTTTAAGGTCATGAACATTATTTAATGAAGGTAAATGTTTTGTGTGTGATCTACAGTCAAATACTTTCACCTCACAGTGACACGTGACATTTAATGAGTCAATGGTTGTATTGAGAGAGCACATAGAGAATAATTAATCAAGGTAGATTGTGACGCAGGTTGATAAGAGCTGTCATTACAGTAAAGTTTCTTCAGTAGGCTATTTCCTTCACACTGAGGTCATCTTGCAGTCAATCTGTCCTGAAACTGGAAAAGCAAAAGAAGAGAAACAATGAAAAAGAGTCTGATACATGTGATTATTCTCTGTGGTGTATTTGGTAAGATGTGCTTCATTTATATTCAATTATTAATAATGCTTCTTAAGATAATCAGTGCAGAGAAAATAATGTAGTTGACATTTTGACCCTCACCTCAGTGTTGTGATTTATGTTTTACGAAACTTACAGCAACAATTGTTTCTAGATTATTATAGACAGGCTGTTTTAATCTGCACTTGTTTAAAAGATTAAAAAGTTAAGTATTACTCTCCTCCAGGTTTAGCCTCAGGAGCTGGTGTGTTGCCTGATTCTGTGGATGCAGCTTTAGGAGGAACTGTAGTGTTCAACACAACACTGGCTCCAACACAAACACCATTTATAACTGTGACATGGCTGTTTGACACTAAAAATATAATCAGTTCAAATGGTAATAACATTACTGATCCAGAGTATGACGGCAGGATCACTCTGTTCATGTCGACTGGATCTCTGGAGCTCAGGAGTGTGACTCTGAGCGACGCTGGAGAATACAACGTTTCCATTAAACCAGCATCAGGTCCACTAATGGTCGGAGCCACAAGACTGAATGTTTACGGTAAGCAAGTGCCAGTTGTTTTAAAATAAGTAACTTACTCAGATACTCTCAGAGATCTTCTAAAGTGTAGTACAGTAGCATCTGTCTAGGTTTATAGAACATAAGTAATTATTTTATTATAGTAAATTACAAAAACTAGTTTAAATATAATAATAAAAAATTTGATATATTTTAGCACCTTTTCTCCATTATGCATAACTTCAAATTTGATCTTTGAAAAATCTCAGACTACAGTTATCCGTGAGTTAGTCCAATAAAATCTAATTCTACACATACACAAAAAAGAACTCTTTAGGTAAAATGTTTTAAATAATTACTGCTGATTTTAATTATTTACATTGACCCGAAATAAAGAGGCAGTGAAAACCCCATTAGTAGTTTCCATACATTTTATATACACTATGTAATGTAAATACAAATGTTTGGTCCAACATTATAGCCACAGATTTCACATTTACAAATATTTTCTCCTCATAGAGAAGATATCAGCTGCTTCCATTAGATCATCCACTCAATGCCCAATGCCTGTTGAGGGGACAGAAGTCAACTTAACCTGTGATGCCTCGGGGTCCAACATCACCAGAGAGTGGATGAAGAATGGTTTAAATCTAAAACCCTCTGAAAACATAGTGTTTTTTGAACAGAACCGAGTGATGTCTTTTAACAGTCTGTACAGAAAAGACACAGGGGCATACACCTGTAAGATCAGCAACCCCATCAGCAGTCAGGACACTACTTATGTCATGAACGTGAACTGTAAGTACCAGTGCAAATGTTTACTGTTGCTTTAGTTTACTGGACCAACATGTTTTATGTGTTTGTTTTTTCAGATGGACCAGAACATGCCCAAATCTCAGGTCCAAACGAGGCACAAGTCAAAACAAAATTAAAATTAATCTGCTCTGCTGACTCTGAACCAGCCGCCATTTACGCCTGGATCAAGAATGAGACAACTATAGGAAATAAATCTGAATATATTAAAGACATAACTGAGTACTCAGACAGTGGAGACTACATCTGTCTATCCATGAATTTCATCACTGGAAAAACATCTGAAGCATTGCACACATTGGCTGTAACAGGTAATTTCTGACTCCATCTGATCTGTGAGGCGTTTGAGACCAGTGTGAACTCAGCTTGAATATAGTTTTAATCTTTGCACTTGACAAAGACACACTGTTTTCCTTAACGTCTTTAACGTCTGTTTTTGTTTTCCTTCTGGAGCTCCTAAAGACGGCCTCTCAGCTGGAGCCATCGCTGGAATAACTATTGTCTGTTTAGTCGTTGTTGGTGGAGCTATTGCAGGAGGACTCTATCTTTATAAAAACAAGTGAGTTATCAGCAAAATACTTTTCTAAAGAGCATTTTTAAATGAACTCATACTCACTATTATGTCTCTATATATTTTTTAGGAAATGTAAAAAGCAAACAAATAGCAGTAAGTATTCATCTGATTTAATCTAAAAAAAAAAAGATTTACTGTGTGTTACAAACGACGCTTGCTTTGCACAGGTTTAGAAGAAAACACTACTCATGAGAATACTGCGAATATGAGCAGAAGAACACAACATATCTATGAGGATATATATGAAAAAACTTTATAAATATAATTTTCTATCTAGAATATTCTCAATCAAAAATGAGTAAAAGACAAAACAATGTTTAAATAATCACTGTGTTGAAATGCTGTTAAAGTGTGTGGCTTATGTTTTCTTTTGTTCTTTCAAATTATTATTTTTTTTATCCAAGTTTAGGAGCAAAAACTGTACGTTTGTTTTGCTAATATAAAAATAAATAGGTCTTCATACACCTCTCTTCATTTTTCACAATATACTGTTACAACATTCAGATAGTAGTTTGACCATTGAGTTTGACTCTTAATTTTGACTTTGTACTGTATCACATAAAGATACATTTATGTTTGTACACTTATACTTTGTCTAAAAGCCTGTGTACAATTTGAAACCGGACATTATGTTGTTTTATTTCTGTCATCTGCACGGCCCACATTGATAATAATTAACTAAAGGCAAGGCAGGGCAATTTTATTTATATAGCCCAATTCATACACTGGGTAACTCAAAGTGCTTTACAGGAATAAAAGACTATTTATTAGATTTAGACTAAGAAACATAAGAGAAACATTTTAAAAGAAGAGTGCGGATAAAAACACTAAGTTGTAGTCTAGGCGGAGCTAAAGAGGAAGGTTTTTAATTTCCCCTTGAACATTGTTAAAGTTGAGGCTTGTTTTACTTCATTTGGGAGGTTGTTTTCAGATTTTTGTCGCACAAAACTTAAACACTACTTCACCATGTTTAATTCTAACTCTGGGCTCGAGCAGAAGGCCTGTCCCAGATGTTCTCAGAGTCCGATGAGGTTCATAAGGAACTAGCATTTCAGAAATATATTCTGGTGCTAAATGAGAGACTTGAAAAGTGTAATCTCTGAGCAACAGGAAGCCAGTGCAGAGGTTTGAAAACTGATGATGTTGTACTTCCTGGTGTTAGAACCCGAGCAGCAGCGTTCTGAATAAAGAAAGATACTGAGGTGACACTTTTTCTTTGTTTTTTTCCCCCAAAGACGATTAGTTCAGTCTTTTCTCTGTTCAGTTGGAGAAAATTATTATGTAGCCACACATCAATCTGTTCGATGCAGTGACACAGTGAATGGATTTGTCCCTTTTCACCTGCTATGAGTGAAATGTAAATCTGAGTTTCATCTGCATAAATATGTATGAAACACCACAGCTGTGTATTAACTGGCCTAAAGGAAGCACGTAAAGATTGAATAATAAGGGTCCCAAGATAGACCCCTGTGGAACCCCACATGTCAGGGCCATTTGGTCTGATACACAGTTACCAACCAAAACAACTTCCTGTCTTCAAGATATGACTGAAACCATTTAAGAGCAGTTCAAGAGAGGCCTATCCATTCCTCTAATCTTTGGGACAGGATTTCATGGAACACTGTATCAAACGCAGCACTCAAGTTCAACAGAACTAAGACACAAGACTAAAGTACACAATGACACAAATAAAAGAGAAGGGCTGTTATAAAAAACACCACACAATATTTTTTTGAGTTGAGTTCTTGCTGTCAATCGACTAAATCTGTAACAGCAACATCATTAAGAAATCTTATTATACATACCAGTGAAGGTTCTCAGTCATCCTTTTTAAGAAAAAGTTTAAGCAAAGGCATCTAGACCTATTTTTTAAGGTTAAACAATGTATGGCGTTAATAAGGGGTCACATTAATCATAAACAGAAGAAAGGAATTGGAATTGGAACACTGAAAGTACAAGGATAATTTTTTACAAATACATTTTTATGCTACAGTAAAACTATGTAATGCCATCAGAGATCCACTCTGATGGCATTACATAGTTTCACTATAAACATGATGTGAGTATTGTAATGTATTACTGTACTGTGTTTACATTGACAGCTTGATTGATTAATCAAACCAGGGTTTTTATGCCTCGCGCCACTCCTGTAAAACGCGCCTTCACTGGACTATGTCACGCAATAACAAAGTTACACCAACAAGAGTGAGATGAATGAAATCTTGCGGTCTCGCAAAAGTTTTTTTTTCTTTTTGTAACGCAAGCTTTACAAAAGTAATGCATTACAAAAGTAATGCATTACTTTTGTAATGCGTTACTCCCAACACTGTCGGGTTCTAACCAAAACCAGGATCTCTGCACTGGCTTTCTGTTGCCCAGAGAATAGACCGCACTCTTGGTTTACAAACATGATTCCAAAAAAGTTGGGACACTGCACGAATTGTGAATAAAAAAGGAATGCAATAATTTACAAATAAACTTACTGTAGGAGCCATACATTGGGTCTGATTTGTTTTATGATATTTACACTTTTTCTATGTTGTGTGTGCACATGCGCTAACTGATGTCATTGGTCAGTTTGGGTGGCACTGGGGGCGTGGTGTCTGTATTAAGGTGTGTGTGTGCTCACCTGGGGGAAATGGGTGTTTGGATTATGGCGGCAGGGTGAGCATGGGGAGAAACTTTCTGTTGAGCGTCAACGACAACGTCAGCATTAGCGTCAGCGTCACCTTTCCTGTACTACATCTTGTATGAATGCACTGTCTCAGGTACACTTGTGTGAAATGAAGAACATCTATCAAGTAAGTGTCTGTTCCATGCGAAATAGTGCAATAAAGCTTCAACATCATGTGCAATGGGTCAGTGTGAGGCGTCTTCAGTGTTAAACCACATGTCTTAGCCTGCAGCGGCGTTTGGATCAATTTGGGAGTTTTATACGCCACAATACTTATATTTTATTCACAATAAAGGACATAGATAACATATTACATGTTGAAAGTGAGATGTTTTGAAATGTCATGCCAAATATTGGCTCATTTTAGATTTTATGAGAGCTATACATTCTAATAAAGAGGCCTGAAAAAATAAATCTACATATAGGAAACAGCTAGAGAACCAATTTGCAACTTATTAGGTCAAATAGCGACATGCTTGGGTATAAAAAGAGCCTCTTTGAGAGAGACAGTGTCTATCAGAAGTCAAGCATTCCCCCAATGCCCGTGATCTTCGGGCCCTTTGACAGCACAGCATCACAGACAGGAATGCTACTGTAATGGAAATCACAACATGGGCTCAGGAATACTTCCAGAAAACATTGTTGGTGAACCCAATCCATACATTATCCAGATGTTGCCTCTTTCATGGAAAAGCTTGTATTTTCCAACATGACAATGCCAGACCACATACTGCATAAATTACACCATCATGAAGAAGGATCCGGTACTAAAATGGCCAGATCTTTCACAAATAAAAAACATTTGGCGCATCATAAAGAGGTAGATGTGACAAAGAAGACCTAAGAAAGACAGTTGAGCAACTAGAAGCAACAAGAATGGACAACAATCCTAAACTCCTCAGTCCCCAGACATTTGCAGACTGTAATAAAAAGAAGAATGGATACCACACAGTGGTAAACATGGCCTTGTTCCAACTTTTTGAGATGTGTTGAGGCCATGAAATTTAAAATCAACTTATTTTTCACTTAAAATGATACATTGATACAAGATGATCTGGATGACTGAGAACTTTCACAGACATGTTTTCTGAATAAAATATTGACATTTCTGCTCGTGCCCAGGCACAGAACTAAACATGGTGAAGCAGCGTTTTAGTTTCATCCAACAGAAATCAGGAACAGTCTCCCAGATGAAGTAAAACAAGCCTCAAACTTTAACAATGTTCAAGGGAAGTTAAAACCTTCCCTTTAGCTCTGCCTACATTCAATAAGGACAACCGAAAGTGTTTTTTTATCTGCATCTTTACCTGTTTTCTTTTTATATGCCACCGTCATGGGACAGGAAAGTTACACTGGAGGTTTCCAGCTGAGGGAACTGTGTCATTCTACAGATCTTATGTCCAAGAATCATAAAAATTATTTTGACAATATATATTTTTGGGCTAAAAGTTACACAGGACTTCTTTAAATCAACTTTACGTCTTTGTTCACAGTTCAGAGTATATTTTAAAAGCTGAAATCTTCCTGTTCTCACAGGTAAAACAGTTTTGTTGTTTTATTTTTAGATTGGTAGATACTGTTATTATGCAGTTTTGCATTACACAACATAAAATATCATCCAAAATTGGTTAAGCATTAACATTTTATCCAACAAATAAAGAAAGTTGTATTGTAACAGATATGCTAAAATGCCCAAATATCTGTAACACTAAGGTGTTTCCACAATAAACGTTTACTTTTATAAGATGGTGTTTATGTTTTTACTGTTTTTATCCACAAGGTGTGCTCATGGACTGCTTCACCAATAACCTCCAGCACTTATATTAGTTAGAGACTGAATGGCCCTGATACAGAGTAATCAAGCCTGAAATGGAAAGTTTACTTTGCATATCTTATTTATCACAATGTGTGCCTAATAAACTAGATAAAGTCCAGTATGTGTGTTTATGAAGAGCAATGTCATTCCAAACACAGTAGTCTCTGATAAGACACAACATAAATGTAATAAAGATGTATGTTGTATTCATATGTATACGGTCATGTTGTAAAATGATAGACTTCATCACATAACACTATATCCTGAGCATAGATTGTAAATAAATATCCTGAGTCGGTCACTATTTTCTTGATTCGGACATGCTCCATATTGTGAGTTTCCGTTCATTTAACAGCTAATTTGTCAAGCGATCACCGTCAAAGGGTAAGCCACGGTGTTCTACACATATTAGTCTATTTGTATGTGTATTTTCAGGTATTTTGGTCAATATTTAGGTGTCTAATGTGTGTATGAAAGTAATTTTCTTTGAGCAAAAGCGAGGAGAGTGCTCATGTGGCTCTCGGGCGACGCTCTGGCTAAAGCTAGCTGCTAGCATGAAGCCTACTTTATCTTATCTTCCATAGGTTAGGGCTGAAAGAAGTCAAGTTTCTAGCTAGTTTGACTCCAAAACAATGAAAGATCAGGCCATTGTATGACACAAGCTTTATGATGTTTTTTATTTTGTAAAAAAAAGTAAAAAAAAAAATACTGCCGCAAAAGGCTTTCGTCTAAAGTGTGTGAATCAGGTGCGGACAAAATAAAAACTTTCATAAAAGAAAAGAGGTGGTAAAATCTATTTGAGCAACAGATTTATGTGTTTGTTGATAATTTTAAGTTAGCCAAAATATGTTTTGCTTTTAAAATAATTGTGGAGTTATTTTTACTACCAGACAGATATGTTTTTGATTATAATATCCTGTTTGAGCAAAAAAAAAGGAGAAAACCAAAGAAATATGATGATGAAATGTGTTTAAATATGGCTGGACATGTCCCAAACAGTATCAGGTCATTTACAGTCTGTCCGAAAACTCTCAATTTTGAGTGAAATGGACGGTGCATTTGATTCTGATTGTGAGATGCTCGGTAAAAAAAAAAGCTGTCAAAAAGTTAAATTAATCAATGATAATAACTGACCTCTTGTTCAACATGTCCAGTGTTGTTACAGTTCTTTTACAACAGTGTTAGGCCTTGCTTTAACCCTGTAATATTATAACTAGGGCTGTTCTTGTTGGAGTAATGTCCCTACCTTTTTACAAGAACACTATATTTGTCTATTTTTGTACTATATGAATGTTAGATTGAAAACCTGTTTTTGTTTTGGATAGAAGAAAACCCGAGTGGGACAGAGAAATAAAAAGAAAAAGAGTGCAAACAATCAAAATAAGTGTAGGTGTGTGTTGTGCGAGCAAAAAGTTTGAGATCTATTTTGTACAACAGTAAATGTTAATGTAAGTGTGGTTAAAAGTCTTTAACCACATTTTTAATAACAATATACATACAGGTTAGAAGAGAATGGGATGCCTGGACAACACAATTTTTCCAGATATAATTTCCTCTGAATGCAAGTGGATAGACACAATTTATCAGAAAACACAGCAGTGCCTGCATACTCTGGCCAATCTAAAAATAATACAATCCATCACAAAACAAAGTATTGCATGCTACATTTTAGGTAAAAGTTTAGGATTATTTTTCAATTAAATAGATACGAGTCTACTTTAACTTTGTAAAGTGGTTGAGTGTGGGTGGCCAGGCTAAACACTTTTGTGTGTCAATTCTTTAGAACTACTCAACTTCAGGAAAACATATTATGTTTGATATCTTTGTGAAATATTTCAGTGATGAACTGAAAGAAAGCTCATGCCCCTTTACTTTAAAGAAGTTTGTGAATGGACAGTTAGTGTATGTTGAACACCTCACTCATGGAACATCAAACTCTTTGCGTTTTACTTTGGAATGCATTGTACAGCACAATTAGTTTTATCCAATTGTATACATAATTCTTCACACTTATACTACTAATGCATAATAAACTCTACCTGCCGATACTGAACACTTTCTTCTTTTGTGCAGGCAAACCACAGTCCAATGCCATAAATGAAGCTGAGCGTAAACATAACCAGGAAGACTTCTCCCCTTCATCTATAGCATGCTGCAGCTTCTCAGTTGATAGTCTCTCTCTTCCAAAACCTTCCACCTCAGGCTTTCAGTGAATCATCATACAGCTGACAATCTAAGCACCCTCTGTCTTTGTTATCAGCTGTTTTTCTTCATGCCGCTGCCACCACCTCCACAGCAGTGTGACCATCTCTGTCCTCAGCCTCATCAGCTCCTCATGTCACTGTGTCTCAGCTCCGGGGGGAGATCTACCCTAAAATCTACACTCTTGCTCTCCATCGCATCCCACACGCCTAGACTCCCTGTCGGGGTCAAAGCCCTTTTTTAAAAATCTATTAATAAATAATTCATTTGCATCATCTTTTCTTTTGAGTATCTCCAGGTGTTTGGTTTCATGTGTTAGCTTATTGGAAATGAAAATTATTTATTTTGTTTGTGTTAGAATATACATTTTATATATATATATATATATATATATATATATATATATTAGTATTTTAGAAGACAACAGGATGTTAACATGTATTAATGTCTTGTGATTTAGAGTTCTCTAAGTAAAAAAAAATACACTTGACACAAGTGTTGTATTGATGCTATTTGCAGATCATCATAACATCATTTTGGTTTTGACATAAGCTAAAGTATTATGGTTTAACTACACTTAAACTCAAACTCAATTTATAAATGATTTTACATTTAAATGTAGGAGTGTATAAAACAGACGATTTAAAATACAAATTGGTAAACAATGAAAAACTATTTCACAAAACACTCAGCAGGTGGTGTTACAAACGCCTTTACATTAAGATTTTATTGTGAAGAATTAGACGAAATAAGTAATTTTCTGTTGAAAGGCAGAAATTAGACAATGGGTGTGTTAAACAATAAAACTGCTGTATGGCAGACAAAAAAAATCAAGCTAAAATAAACTAAATCCCATACATATGTGCACTATGTTAGAGCTTTAGGAGCTGAACACCTCATGAGGTGAGCAGCAAAAGCTAGGTTTATCCAATATCCGACTTAATAGAAGTTTTTTTTAACAAATGAGGGCGTTTTCCTAAATTTTGGAGCATTTTAGATAATGTTAAAACAATACTGGTTTACATTATGAAATAATGCAATACTGACTTAGTGTCAGCTCCATTTAAGGCAAGGCAAGGCAATTTTATTTATATAGCACAATTCATACACTAGGTAACTCAAAGTGCTTTACAGAAATAAAAGACAATTTACAAGAATTAGATTTGAAAACATAAGAAAGATTAAAAGCATAATAAAAAAAGAAGAGTGCAGATAAAAAAACATTTTAAGTTGTGGTGTAGGCGGAGCTAAAAAGGAAGGTTTTTAACCTCCCCTTGAACATTGTTAAAGTTGAGGCTTGTTTTAAATCATAAAGCTACATAGATCTACAAGCTTTGAGAATGCCAAAATTATGGTAATTTGAAAATGAACCTACCTTATCTTTAAGAGTCAGATTTATACAGACTGTGGCTGTAATGTGCTCATTTGGCTCTAACAGATGAGTGAGCTCCTGTCTCTCTTCTGTCTGCTCTCAGTCTCTGACCAAAAAATAGGTGTGCTTCTGCTGTAAACGGAGCTAAATCATTTTTGAGTTCAATAAGGCTGTAGCTTCCACACTCAGACTTCTGTCCAACATACGTCTTCACTGTGTGTTGGACAGTTAAACTCGCGCGCCAATCAGACTCGAGCGGCAGATCTGAGATCAGTTTGGTGCAGTGTGAGGGACAGAGGAGAGCGAGGGAGCGCTAAAGCACGAACGACACGAGCGATTATAAAGAATTGACAAGTTTGACGGCGTTGGACTCAGAGGGAAACTTTAATTAGTTAATTAATAATGATTTTAGCTCTGCGTGTGTAATTACGTACGGTACCAGGTAAATTTTTTATGTTTTCCTTTAAATCAGTGATCCTTAAAAAAACAAAACTGTTTCCACGGCAACCTGATCACGTGGTTTTGGAATCCTATGGCGTCACATGGTGCTGAGGTGCTGAAGTGTCATGATGTCACAGGTTGGCTTGTGTATACAGGTTACAGATTCAACTGTTCATTCAGACACACAGCTAAAGAATACAAAGGCAAACATTAGATTTTGACAGATAATTTACAGGAGAATATAGGAGAACAGAAGGAACAAGGGAACAATCTTGTGAATTTAAGGAAAATAATTCATAATAATCTAATAATCATAATAATAATAGCTTACTGCATTTATTACAGCCAGAGATGGATGTTTCCAATAATCCACAGCCGCTCTATGAGGAGACCCTGTCCATGGAGATAAATAGCCTGTCTGAGATGGAGATCCTGTCCATGGTGATAAAGAGCCTGTCTGGGATGGAGATCCTGTCCATGGTGATAAAGAGCCTGTCTGTGCAGGAGATCCTGTCCGTGCTGAAGGAGTATCTGTCCAAGCAGGAGATCATGTCCCTGCAGACGGAGATCCAGTCCATGGATGAGATCCAGTCCCTGCAGAAAGAGAACCTGCCGAAAGAGATGCACTGTCAAGCTAACTGCATCAGCAGAACAGAGTATGAAGCGCTACAGGCTGAAAACAAAAGCCTTTTGAATTGGGTGCACCATTTGGAGACGCAAAATGAGTCTGTGACAAAACTGAATGAAGAACTTCTGTCACTGAACTTAATAGCAGATGAGGAAATCAATAATATTGAAGAGGCTCACAGGTCTTACAGGTCTCAGATAGAGGAAAGTAAAGCTGAGATTTCTCAACTGAGAAGTTTAGTCACAGAGTACGAGTCAAAAGAGCTGCTCTGTCAGCCTAACTACATCAGCAGAACAGAGTATGAAGAGCTACAGGCCGAGAACAAAAGCCTTTTGAATTGGGTGCACCATTTGGAGACGCAAAATGAGTCTGTGACAAAACTAAATGAAGAACTTCTGTCACTGAACTCAATAGCAGATGAGGAAATCAATAATATTGAAGAGGCTCACAGGTCTTACAGGTCTCAGATAGAGGAAAGTAAAGCTGAGATTTCTCAACTGAGAAGTTTAGTCACAGAGTACGAGTCAAAAGAGCTGCTCTGTCAGCCTAACTACATCAGCAGGAGAGAGTATGAAGAGCTACAGGCCGAGAACAAAAGCCTTTTGAATTGGGTGCATCATTTGGAGATGCAAAATGAGTCTGTGACAAAACTAAATGAAGATCTTCTGTCACTGAACTCAATAGCAGATGAGGAAATCAATAATATTGAAGAGGCTCACAGGTCTTACAGGTCTCAGATAGAGGAAAGTAAAGCTGAGATTTCTCAACTGAGAAGTTTAGTCACAGAGTACGAGTCAAAAGAGCTGCTCTGTCAGCCTAACTACATCAGCAGGAGAGAGTATGAAGAGCTACAGGCCGAGAACAAAAACCTTTTGAATCAGGTGCAAGATCTTAAGACAAGTCAAGAGTTTGTGATGGAAAATCTCCAAGAACTTATCTCACTGAACAGAAAAGTGGAAGATAAACTCACTGGTCTCCAAGTGGATCACAAGTTTCAGAAGGAGACAACTCTAGCTGAGAATTCCCATCTGAGAGAATTGATTACAGATTACAAGTCCAAAGAACTTCACTGTCTGTCTAACTACAACAGCAGAAGAGCGGAGACAGAGACAAATGAGTCCTGTGTCAATGAGAGGAAAGACGTGAAGAAGAGTGGATTAATGGCCTGGATAAGAACTAAATTCAACTAAAGTCAAGAATTAGTTTTCTTGAAGAAGACAACACATACCTGAAAGAGATAGAAGCAGATAGAAGTAACACCGTGTCCTGCTGCTGTGTATAAGCTAAATTAACTTTTATGCAGCAGCAAGGTTTGGACAGACGACAGGAGTAACACCAACACAAGACAAGGCCTTTGACACTGGGCTCCAGCTGAACCACACAGGATCTTGTTGGTCTAAAGGCCTTGTGCTGTTGTTAGTTCTTCCCTCCCATTCCCAACAGTCTGGACTGTTCCACAAAGCATTTCTTGTTGTGGAATTATTTATACATATCCTAAACCCAATTTAAGATCTGTACGTTAATCTGTGAATATCTCTGTTAGAACTGTGTGTTCAGGTCAGAGTTTCTTAAAAGGCCTCTTCATATCCAAGCTATGATTACAGTATTTATATCCTAAGACACATAAAGACTTCTTATCTGAATTCTCAGATATGTTATCTTTTTTTATGTCCCAGGTTTGAAAGAATTTTTCTCCTGGGTGATTTCAACATCCATGTGGATACAAAAGACTCTACAACAACAAGAAAGAAAAGACTTTATGTCCATACTGGAGTGCTTTGAACTTGACCAGTTTGTGGACTATCCTACACATGTCAAAGGCCAAACTTTAGACCTTGTAATCTCCAATGGCTCATATGTGACTCAGTTGTTAACCTCTGACCTAGGTCTGTCTGATCACCAGGCTGTCTTTTTTAACATGGAGTTACCTGTAATGTTCTCTAGTTCGTCTCGTGTCATTAACAATCGCAAATGGAGATGTTTGCACGCTCCGCTCCTTGGTACAACGCTGATCTGCGTGCTAGGAAGGCTTTGTGTCGGAAAATGGAGCGTAGATGGCGTATATCAGGTTTAACTGTTCATCACCTGGCCTGTCAGGGACAGGCAAAAGGACTCACAAAGCAGATCCCACGATAGAGAGAGCTTTGACGTTCTTTATGTTACCAACTAGCTCAGGTTAGCAACAAAAAGAGGAATCCACACAGACCAACAAGGTAAATTTCCAATTGATTTATTAAGTCAGTTGATTTACTATGACAGACAAACAAAAGGTTTTCTCCAAAGATGGTGGCTCACCTGAAAGACCCAGAGATTGAGAGAGAGAGAGCAAAGGCAGGCTAGCCTATATATATACTCTAAGCCCCTCCCCTCTCAGGTAAACCACACCTGACGACCCACCCACTTCACACAAGCCAACCCTCTTAAAGGGGAAGTTCAGGAGCTGGGTCGTCACATCCCCCCCTCACAAAGAAGCTGGCCAATGGAACCACCCGTCAGTGTAATTAACCAATTTGTTTCCCCTCACTCAGCAACTTTGGTACCTAAAGAAGCAAATTAAGAGAAGAGAGAAAATAATTAGTAAACACAAGACAGGCAAACACATTAGCATTTAAACAGCTCGAGATAGTGCATCAGCAAAGACATTGTCTGTGCCTTTAATATGGCAAATGTCAAGATTAAAAGGCTGTAAAAACAGACACCATCTCATAAGACGTTGATTTGGATTTTGTAGTGAGTGGAGGAATGTTAGAGGGTTGTGGTCCGTAAAAACAACAAGAGGATTTTCTCCACCCCCAACATACACCTCAAAGTGTTGCAAAGCCCAGATCAGTGCCAGCGCCTCTTTTTCAACAATCGAATAGTTAAACTGATGTTTATTAAACTTTCGAGAAAAGAAACTAACTGGATGGACTAAACCATCCTCACCAGCCTGCAACAAGACAGCTCCTGCACCAACTCCACTAGCGTCTACTTGCAGCTGGAAAGGCTTATTTAGCCGAGGAGCAGCCAAAACAGGAGCTGAGGACACTAATAATTTTACCTTCTCAAATGCCTTCTGAGAATCAAGTGTCCATTCAAACTTAACTTTAGAGCTTAGAAGGTTGGTGAGTGGAGTAGCGACTGTTAAAAAGTCTTTGCAGAACTGCCTGTAGTAACATGCCATTCCAAGGAACCTCATCAATTCTTTCTTAGAAGATGGTACAGGAAATTGATCTATTGCCTCAACTTTAGCCCGAATAGGTCTAACTGATCCCTGACCTACTACTTTTCCCAAGTAGGTTATTGTGCCTTTGGCAAACTCACATTTGGCCAAACTGACAGTAAGTTGAGCCCACAACAGACGATTGAAAAAGCATGAATTCGCTGTAAATGCTCTTCCCATGTGTCACTAAAGATGACCACATCATCTAAATAGACGGCACAGCCCTGTAGGTCTGCAACAACACGGTTCATCAGCCTTTGAAATGTGGCTGGAGCATTCCTTAATCCAAAGGGCAACACTGTATATGAGTACAAACCAGAAGATGTTATAAAAGCAGAAATCTCTTGGGCCCTTTTTGACAGGGGAACCTGCCAATATCCTTTCAACAGGTCAAATTTGCTGACAAATTTGGCAGACCCTACTTTGTCAACACAATCGTCTAGCCGTGGAAGAGGAAACAAGTCAGGTTTGGTAACCCTGTTAACTTGTCGAAAGTCGGTGCAGGGTCTAAATGTTTGGTCAGGTTTCTTAACCAAGAGGCAAGGAGAAGCCCAACTTGAGTTGGAGGACAGCTATATTGTTCCTTAACATATACTGTACTTCTTTCTCCAACTGCTCCTGTTTTTCAGGGGAAGTCCGATAAAAACGTTGACATTTCGGTGTCGAATCACCTACATCAATATCATGTTCAATCAGATTGGTGCGCGATGGAGAGTCAGAAAACAAAGAAGGGAAGGATAGAATTAAATCTTGTAACTGTTCCTTCTTCAGCTCAGACAAATGACCCAATAACTTTTCCAAGTTTTTAAACGACTCAGAATTTTTTAGTCGTCCTTGCAACACACAGTCATCAGGGGCACCCTCATCCTCAGTTTCATCTAGAGACACCCCAGGTAAAAGAGATGGATCACTAAATGGCACAGCAACCACTCCTGGCTTAACTTCACTCTCATGCCTTGAAAAATATGTTTTTAACAGATTTATATGACATAACTGTGACTTTCTACGTCGTTCAGGAGTTGAAATCATACAGTTTTGGTCAGAAATCTGCTTAATAACAGTGTCCTGAGAATCTAGCCTGAAAAGGAGAACTTACAACAGGCAACAAAGCTAAAACTTTATCACCAGGTTCAAAAACACGTTTCACAGCGGTACGATCAAAGATTTTCTTCATCTTTACTTGTGACATTTCCAAATTTACTTTTGCCTTTTCCCAGCTTCATACAACCGCCTCTTAAAACCATTGACATAGTCAATAAGGTTGGTGGGAGGAGGGGTACTTTTCCAATTACTCTGTAACAAAGCCAAAGGACCACGTACAGAATGGCCAAACACCAGTTCATTAGGACTAAACCCTGTACTGGCCTGGGTAGCTTCTCTAGCTGCCAACATGAGCCAAGGTAAACCTTCCTCCCAGTCACGATCAAGTTCAGTACAGTAAGCCCGCAGCAGAGATTTCAGGGTCTGATGGAAACGTTCAATAGCTCCCTGACTCTCTGGATGATATGGCGTAGATTTAACATGCTTGACCTGTAGCTGTTTAAGAATTTCTGCAAACATTTTAGAGGTAAAGTTGGTCCCCTGGTCACTTTGTATCACTTTAGGTATACCAAAAACTGAAATGAATTGAGACAAAGCTTTGATAACAGATTTTGTAGTGATATTCCTGAGAGGAAAAGCTGCTGGGTAACGCGTATTTAGACACATCACAGTCAGCAAATATATGCTGCCTGTTTTATTTGGGTAGCGGCCCTACACAATCTATTAAAAGATGTTCAAAAGGTTGACCAACTGTTGGAATAGGCTTCAAAGGTAGTGGTTTTATAACCTGGTTGGGCTTCCCAGTTAACTGACAAGTGTGACAGGTTCTAACATAGGCAGAGACATCTTTTTTGATTTTAGGCCAGTAGAAGTAACGCAGTACTTTATCATAAGTTTTCCTGACACCAAAGTGTCCTGCAACACCACAATGAGCTGCCTTTAAAATGTCGGTCCTAAACTTAGTTGGTACTACTACTTGAAAGATGATCTCCCCAACCAGATTATTATGGTAAGGAAGCCATTTTCTCACCAACATACCATCATCCAGACAGTAACCAGATACAGCATCTTCTAAATTCTCTAAGGACTGAACCTGTAGGAATAGATCTGTTAGAGAGAGGTCAACTTTCTGTTCTGCAATTAACTAATGTCTTGTGATTGAGGGTGCAAAATCAGACAAAGGAAAACATACATTTGGATGCCTTTCAGAGTTGTTAACTGACTGTTCAACAGAGTCTTGTGCGTGTTTACTCTGAGCACGAGTAACAACACACGCTGGAGAACCCTCATCTTTAGAGGACTCAGAACCAATGGAGATTTCAGCCCACATTTGAGCTCCTGCCAGGTCATTACCCAGTATAACCTGTACTCCATCCACTGGTAGACTAGGACAAACCCCTAGAGCAACCACATCATTGACAAGGTCAGACGATAACATTACTTTATGTAATGGGACAGTCAATATATTTAAACTCATTCCCCTGACCTTTGCAAATCCACCAGTTGCAGATTTTGAGGAAAATGGTAAGACAGAGGCAGAAATGAAAGAGTCGAGGGCCCCCGAATCTCTAAGAATGTTAACAGGAACTCTCTCATTGTGGCCTGCTAAAGACACATAACCTCTAGTGATATATGGGCGATAACCCGAGTCAACCAGCTGTATGTCAGTATCCAAAGACAACGGGACAATCTCAGGGGGGATCTCATCTTCAGACTTGGTGTGAGCCTTCACTGCAGCAATAGCGTTTGCTTTCTCAACTGGAGAAACCGAAGCAGCAAGGGCAATTGGTTTAGGGAAATGCTTTCCTTGGAATGTTTTAGTTTTAGCCTTTAATACTGGACAGTCATTTTTCCAGTGTCCACGCCCTAAACAATAGTTACATGTTTTTACAGGTTTAACTGATGCCTCTGACTCCGGTACATAAGTCTTATAACTGTATGAGGATTCATTGAGTCTCCAGTTAGCATTTCCTTTAGATGTTAGCATGTACTCATCAGCTAGGACAGCTGCCTCAGATGTAGTTTTTGACTTGTGTTCATTCAAGTAGTTGGAGATGCGCTCAGGAAGTGTGGATTTAAATTGCTCCAACAAGATCATCTCACACAACTGAGGATACGTTTCAGTCTCACAAGCAGACTGCCATCGGTTAAACATAATTGCCAGCTCACGAGCAAACTCTACATGAGACTGGTTTTCTTGTCTTCTAGAGTTTCTAAATTTTTGTCTGTATGCTTCTGCGACCAGTTCATAAGCCTTCAACACTGCAGATTTAACTTTTTTATAGTTTTTACTGTCAACAGCATTTAACGCAGAAAACGCTTGCTGCGCTTTCCCACTAAGCACACACTGCAATAACAAAGTCTGTTCAGAATCGGACCACTTTCTTGTTTCAGCCAGCCTCTCAAAAAGTACAAAGAATGTGTCAGGGTCTTGTTCTGAAAACTTGGGCAGAAGTCTTAGATTAACAGAAACATCAAAATGATGGCTAGGCTCTAGAGACACAGGTAAATTTGAATCATATAATTTACCATCTCTGATGAGGTCTAGCCTATAGCGCTCTAGACTCTGTTTCTCCTGTTGCTGTCTCAACTCTTCCTCACGTAGCCGAGACTCATTTCTTAGCTTTTCAAGCTCAAATTCATGTTCTTTGGCCCTTTCACGTTCAAACTCCAAAGCTTGTTTATGCTGCAACATTAACAGTTCTTTCTGTTGCTCAAAAGTTAAACCAGATACTAGCCCACCTGAAGGAGTAGATACAAGTTTAGAAGTACCAGGACTACAAACCTCTTCCATTTTTTCACTAGAGCCTTCAAAGAACCCTTGCTCATTGAGCTCCTTCCTCACAATGTCAAAAATAGAATTTCTTCTGGATTGTTTGGGGACAACAATGTCAAAATGCTTGGCCACATCAACCAACTGCTTCTTACTTAATGTTCTCAAAGCTCTCTCACTTGGGTTTTCAAAAAAGTCAGCAACCGATGCCATGTCCACACAAGTGTATGTAGCCTCACAGCTGAATAATGACTACAATAACACTAAAGAAAAGCCACTAACCCAGAACTCACAATGCATTTACTCTGGATTTTAAGATAACCACCAATGCCTAAAATGCTTACAGCCTTGAAGGAAGGAGGCAGCCCCACTAGCTGACTACCTAGCCAAAACTAGCTAGCTAACTCAGCCCTAGTCTTCATACCAGACTTGTGGTGGGTGTTTTAAACACAGTTACCAATGACCCGGCCAAGCAACCAGCAAGCTGGCGACTCTCCTAGACAGTCACGCTTGTGTACCCGAGACAACTGCTCCAACCACGTGCCAGTACAAAAATAACAAACTAAAACAAAAAACAACGTGTCCAGTTTCCTGGGCCACGTTCTTAAGCCTACCAGGAACTATTCCCCCTTCCAAACAATCATGGCTGCATCACACCAATCAAATAATATTTAAGTAGCTTACTGAACTGTTTGGACCCAACATTAAAACCTCTCTACATGAGCCACCTTCTCACTGTGTGAAACTCTCCTCTCCAACAGTTTCTTCCTACTCAAAACACTCAATAAAAGTACTGAATAATATAAGTAGAAAAACCACAAAATTCCAAAAAGTCTCCCGGATGAGCCCCCATTTGTTACCAACTAGCTCAGGTTAGCAACAAAAAGAGGAATCCACACAGACCAACAAGGTAAATTTCCAATTGATTTATTAAGTCAGTTGATTTACTATGACAGACAAAAAAAGGTTTTCTCCAAAGTTGGTGGCTCACCTGAAAGACCCAGAGATTGAGAGAGAGAGAGAGCAAAGGCAGGCTAGCCTATATATATACTCTAAGCCCCTCCCCTCTCAGGTAAACCACACCTGACGACCCACCCACTTCACACAAGCCAACCCTCTTAAAGGGGAAGTTCAGGAGCTGGGTCGTCACATCCCCCCCTCACAAAGAAGCTGGCCAATGGAACCACCCGTCAGTGTAATTAACCAATTTGTTTCCCCTCACTCAGCAACTTTGGTACCTAAAGAAGCAAATTAAGAGAAGAGAGAAAATAATTAGTAAACACAAGACAGGCAAACACATTAGCATTTAAACAGCTCGAGATAGTGCATCAGCAAAGACATTGTCTGTGCCTTTAATATGGCAAATGTCAAGATTAAAAGGCTGTAAAAACAGACACCATCTCATAAGACGTTGATTTGGATTTTGTAGTGAGTGGAGGAATGTTAGAGGGTTGTGGTCCGTAAAAACAACAAGAGGATTTTCTCCACCCCCAACATACACCTCAAAGTGTTGCAAAGCCCAGATCAGTGCCAGCGCCTCTTTTTCAACAATCGAATAGTTAAACTGATGTTTATTAAACTTTCGAGAAAAGAAACTAACTGGATGGACTAAACCATCCTCACCAGCCTGCAACAAGACAGCTCCTGCACCAACTCCACTAGCGTCTACTTGCAGCTGGAAAGGCTTATTTAGCCGAGGAGCAGCCAAAACAGGAGCTGAGGACACTAATAATTTTACCTTCTCAAATGCCTTCTGAGAATCAAGTGTCCATTCAAACTTAACTTTAGAGCTTAGAAGGTTGGTGAGTGGAGTAGCGACTGTTAAAAAGTCTTTGCAGAACTGCCTGTAGTAACATGCCATTCCAAGGAACCTCATCAATTCTTTCTTAGAAGATGGTACAGGAAATTGATCTATTGCCTCAACTTTAGCCCGAATAGGTCTAACTGATCCCTGACCTACTACTTTTCCCAAGTAGGTTATTGTGCCTTTGGCAAACTCACATTTGGCCAAACTGACAGTAAGTTGAGCCCACAACAGACGATTGAAAAAAGCATGAATTCGCTGTAAATGCTCTTCCCATGTGTCACTAAAGATGACCACATCATCTAAATAGACGGCACAGCCCTGTAGGTCTGCAACAACACGGTTCATCAGCCTTTGAAATGTGGCTGGAGCATTCCTTAATCCAAAGGGCAACACTGTATATGAGTACAAACCAGAAGATGTTATAAAAGCAGAAATCTCTTGGGCCCTTTTTGACAGGGGAACCTGCCAATATCCTTTCAACAGGTCAAATTTGCTGACAAATTTGGCAGACCCTACTTTGTCAACACAATCGTCTAGCCGTGGAAGAGGAAACAAGTCAGGTTTGGTAACCCTGTTAACTTGTCGAAAGTCGGTGCAGGGTCTAAATGTTTGGTCAGGTTTCTTAACCAAGAGGCAAGGAGAAGCCCAACTTGAGTTGGAGGGGACAGCTATATTGTTCCTTAACATATACTGTACTTCTTTCTCCAACTGCTCCTGTTTTTCAGGGGAAGTCCGATAAAAACGTTGACATTTCGGTGTCGAATCACCTACATCAATATCATGTTCAATCAGATTGGTGCGCGATGGAGAGTCAGAAAACAAAGAAGGGAAGGATAGAATTAAATCTTGTAACTGTTCCTTCTTCAGCTCAGACAAATGACCCAATAACTTTTCCAAGTTTTTAAACGACTCAGAATTTTTTAGTCGTCCTTGCAACACACAGTCATCAGGGGCACCCTCATCCTCAGTTTCATCTAGAGACACCCCAGGTAAAAGAGATGGATCACTAAATGGCACAGCAACCACTCCTGGCTTAACTTCACTCTCATGCCTTGAAAAATATGTTTTTAACAGATTTATATGACATAACTGTGACTTTCTACGTCGTTCAGGAGTTGAAATCATACAGTTTTGGTCAGAAATCTGCTTAATAACAGTGTCCTGAGAATCTAGCCTGAAAAGGAGAACTTACAACAGGCAACAAAGCTAAAACTTTATCACCAGGTTCAAAAACACGTTTCACAGCGGTACGATCAAAGATTTTCTTCATCTTTACTTGTGACATTTCCAAATTTACTTTTGCCTTTTTCCCAGCTTCATACAACCGCCTCTTAAAACCATTGACATAGTCAATAAGGTTGGTGGGAGGAGGGGTACTTTTCCAATTACTCTGTAACAAAGCCAAAGGACCACGTACAGAATGGCCAAACACCAGTTCATTAGGACTAAACCCTGTACTGGCCTGGGTAGCTTCTCTAGCTGCCAACATGAGCCAAGGTAAACCTTCCTCCCAGTCACGATCAAGTTCAGTACAGTAAGCCCGCAGCAGAGATTTCAGGGTCTGATGGAAACGTTCAATAGCTCCCTGACTCTCTGGATGATATGGCGTAGATTTAACATGCTTGACCTGTAGCTGTTTAAGAATTTCTGCAAACATTTTAGAGGTAAAGTTGGTCCCCTGGTCACTTTGTATCACTTTAGGTATACCAAAAACTGAAATGAATTGAGACAAAGCTTTGATAACAGATTTTGTAGTGATATTCCTGAGAGGAAAAGCTGCTGGGTAACGCGTATTTAGACACATCACAGTCAGCAAATATATGCTGCCTGTTTTATTTGGGTAGCGGCCCTACACAATCTATTAAAAGATGTTCAAAAGGTTGACCAACTGTTGGAATAGGCTTCAAAGGTAGTGGTTTTATAACCTGGTTGGGCTTCCCAGTTAACTGACAAGTGTGACAGGTTCTAACATAGGCAGAGACATCTTTTTTGATTTTAGGCCAGTAGAAGTAACGCAGTACTTTATCATAAGTTTTCCTGACACCAAAGTGTCCTGCAACACCACAATGAGCTGCCTTTAAAATGTCGGTCCTAAACTTAGTTGGTACTACTACTTGAAAGATGATCTCCCCAACCAGATTATTATGGTAAGGAAGCCATTTTCTCACCAACATACCATCATCCAGACAGTAACCAGATACAGCATCTTCTAAATTCTCTAAGGACTGAACCTGTAGGAATAGATCTGTTAGAGAGAGGTCAACTTTCTGTTCTGCAATTAACTAATGTCTTGTGATTGAGGGTGCAAAATCAGACAAAGGAAAACATACATTTGGATGCCTTTCAGAGTTGTTAACTGACTGTTCAACAGAGTCTTGTGCGTGTTTACTCTGAGCACGAGTAACAACACACGCTGGAGAACCCTCATCTTTAGAGGACTCAGAACCAATGGAGATTTCAGCCCACATTTGAGCTCCTGCCAGGTCATTACCCAGTATAACCTGTACTCCATCCACTGGTAGACTAGGACAAACCCCTAGAGCAACCACATCATTGACAAGGTCAGACGATAACATTACTTTATGTAATGGGACAGTCAATATATTTAAACTCATTCCCCTGACCTTTGCAAATCCACCAGTTGCAGATTTTGAGGAAAATGGTAAGACAGAGGCAGAAATGAAAGAGTCGAGGGCCCCGAATCTCTAAGAATGTTAACAGGAACTCTCTCATTGTGGCCTGCTAAAGACACATAACCTCTAGTGATATATGGGCGATAACCCGAGTCAACCAGCTGTATGTCAGTATCCAAAGACAACGGGACAATCTCAGGGGGGATCTCATCTTCAGACTTGGTGTGAGCCTTCACTGCAGCAATAGCGTTTGCTTTCTCAACTGGAGAAACCGAAGCAGCAAGGGCAATTGGTTTAGGGAAATGCTTTCCTTGGAATGTTTTAGTTTTAGCCTTTAATACTGGACAGTCATTTTTCCAGTGTCCACGCCTAAACAATAGTTACATGTTTTTACAGGTTTAACTGATGCCTCTGACTCCGGTACATAAGTCTTATAACTGTATGAGGATTCATTGAGTCTCCAGTTAGCATTTCCTTTAGATGTTAGCATGTACTCATCAGCTAGGACAGCTGCCTCAGATGTAGTTTTTGACTTGTGTTCATTCAAGTAGTTGGAGATGCGCTCAGGAAGTGTGGATTTAAATTGCTCCAACAAGATCATCTCACACAACTGAGGATACGTTTCAGTCTCACAAGCAGACTGCCATCGGTTAAACATAATTGCCAGCTCACGAGCAAACTCTACATGAGACTGGTTTTCTTGTCTTCTAGAGTTTCTAAATTTTTGTCTGTATGCTTCTGCGACCAGTTCATAAGCCTTCAACACTGCAGATTTAACTTTTTTATAGTTTTTACTGTCAACAGCATTTAACGCAGAAAACGCTTGCTGCGCTTTCCCACTAAGCACACACTGCAATAACAAAGTCTGTTCAGAATCGGACCACTTTCTTGTTTCAGCCAGCCTCTCAAAAAGTACAAAGAATGTGTCAGGGTCTTGTTCTGAAAACTTGGGCAGAAGTCTTAGATTAACAGAAACATCAAAATGATGGCTAGGCTCTAGAGACACAGGTAAATTTGAATCATATAATTTACCATCTCTGATGAGGTCTAGCCTATAGCGCTCTAGACTCTGTTTCTCCTGTTGCTGTCTCAACTCTTCCTCACGTAGCCGAGACTCATTTCTTAGCTTTTCAAGCTCAAATTCATGTTCTTTGGCCCTTTCACGTTCAAACTCCAAAGCTTGTTTATGCTGCAACATTAACAGTTCTTTCTGTTGCTCAAAAGTTAAACCAGATACTAGCCCACCTGAAGGAGTAGATACAAGTTTAGAAGTACCAGGACTACAAACCTCTTCCATTTT
The DNA here is from genome assembly GCA_024349245.1 of Neodontobutis hainanensis. Classification (NCBI taxonomy): domain Eukaryota; kingdom Metazoa; phylum Chordata; class Actinopteri; order Gobiiformes; family Odontobutidae; genus Neodontobutis; species Neodontobutis hainanensis. The sequence continues at coordinate 46,040 of JALDNG010000028.1, forward strand.
TTCACTAGAGCCTTCAAAGAACCCTTGCTCATTGAGCTCCTTCCTCACAATGTCAAAAATAGAATTTCTTCTGGATTGTTTGGGGACAACAATGTCAAAATGCTTGGCCACATCAACCAACTGCTTCTTACTTAATGTTCTCAAAGCTCTCTCACTTGGGTTTTCAAAAAAGTCAGCAACCGATGCCATGTCCACACAAGTGTATGTAGCCTCACAGCTGAATAATGACTACAATAACACTAAAGAAAAGCCACTAACCCAGAACTCACAATGCATTTACTCTGGATTTTAAGATAACCACCAATGCCTAAAATGCTTACAGCCTTGAAGGAAGGAGGCAGCCCCACTAGCTGACTACCTAGCCAAAACTAGCTAGCTAACTCAGCCCTAGTCTTCATACCAGACTTGTGGTGGGTGTTTTAAACACAGTTACCAATGACCCGGCCAAGCAACCAGCAAGCTGGCGACTCTCCTAGACAGTCACGCTTGTGTACCCGAGACAACTGCTCCAACCACGTGCCAGTACAAAAATAACAAACTAAAACAAAAACAACGTGTCCAGTTTCCTGGGCCACGTTCTAAGCCTACCAGGAACTATTCCCCTTCCAAACAATCATGGCTGCATCACACCAATCAAATAATATTTAAGTAGCTTACTGAACTGTTTGGACCCAACATTAAAACCTCTCTACATGAGCCACCTTCTCACTGTGTGAAACTCTCCTCTCCAACAGTTTCTTCCTACTCAAAACACTCAATAAAAGTACTGAATAATATAAGTAGAAAAACCACAAAATTCCAAAAAGTCTCCCGGATGAGCCCCCATTTGTTACCAACTAGCTCAGGTTAGCAACAAAAAGAGGAATCCACACAGACCAACAAGGTAAATTTCCAATTGATTTATTAAGTCAGTTGATTTACTATGACAGACAAAAAAAGGTTTTCTCCAAAGTTGGTGGCTCACCTGAAAGACCCAGAGATTGAGAGAGAGAGAGAGCAAAGGCAGGCTAGCCTATATATATACTCTAAGCCCCTCCCCTCTCAGGTAAACCACACCTGACGACCCACCCACTTCACACAAGCCAACCCTCTTTAAGGGGAAGTTCAGGAGCTGGGTCGTCACATTTATTTTTTCGAGGCAAAGGTACAATTCCAAAATCCGAGAGACGTAATCACAAGACACGGCAAGGGTCAAAAATACTAGAATCTATCAAATGCAATACAAAGAAACGCTGGAAAGCTCACACTAAGGAAAAGACAATCTGGCACAGGACAGGGGAAAACACACAGACTATAAAGGGAACACAATGAGACACAGGTGGAACACAATAGGGCGGAGCAGGTAATCACAGTGGAGGGAAAGACACCAGGGCAGGAAGACAATCTGGAACACAGACAGGGTTTAGTGATTCCACAATAAAACACAGGAAGTGAAATACAATACATAAACAGATAAACACACAACACTAGGACATGACATGGCCTGGAAAGACTGCTTACTTAAATATAAGACTGAAATGGTGTCAGCTAGATCTTTTTATTTCTCTCATTTAATTGCCAGTAATAAGGGAAACCCTAAACAACTTTTCTGGTCAATCAACAAGCTGCTTCAAAATCACAGCCTCTCTAATGTTCCTGCTTCAACTCACTGTTGTAACATGTTTTTGGAGTTTTTTAGCACCAAAATAAATAGTATATAATTTGATTCCCTCTCTCCTGTTGTTTTGAGAATTATAACTCATAGAATAAAGAATAATAACTCATAATGGCTCATGGCTCATTGTGCACTGGTGTGCACAATGAGCCAATAGCACTTAAAACTGCTGCTATTATCCCTGTACCAAAGAAGAAAAATGTGGACTTTGATAATCTTAATGATTTTTATCTTCATGTCCGTAACACTGTCAAAGCATCATTTTTTCATCTCAGAAACATTGTCAAACTACGCCCCATTTTGACTTCCTTTGTGGCTGAAAAGTTAATCAATACCTTTGTGTTTTCACGCATTGATTATTGTAATGCATTGCTGGCCGGAGTCTCAAAAGCTACCCTAAATAAGCTGCAGTTGGTACAAAATTCAGCTGCCAGAATTTTAACAGGAACCAGTGCAAGGGAGGACATCACACCGATCCTTGAAAAATTGCACTGGCTTCCTGTTAGTACTCGTATTGATTTTAAAATACTCATGCTCACATATAAGGCCTTGAATAATCTAGCCCCCCAATATCTGTGTGAACTTTTAACTCTCTACACTCCCTCACGCGCACTACGCTCCTCTGAACTGATCTCTTAACTGTCCAAAAAACACGGTTAAAAACTATGGGTGATCGGGCTTTTTCCTCCTTGGCTCCTAAACTGTGGAATTCCCTGCCCTCTGAGATTAGGAATGCAGAACCTTTTAGTATTTTTAAATCTTAACTTAAAACATACTATTTCAGGATAGCTTTTATGTGACTCTTTTTACTATTTTTGCTTGATTTACTTTGGCTTTCTAATTGATTTTATTGTTTTGTTTATCTTTTTAATTTTATATGTATGTAAGTGTATGTAAAGTGCTTTGAGATTCCTATTTAAAGGCGCTATACAAAATAAAGCTTATTATTATTTTTATTATTATCTTTGTAGCTCTGTCCCTGTTTAGCAAAAACAATTACAAGGTTAAAACAACATCGTCTAATCACAGTTGTGTTTCCTCCGAGATGCAAAGTTGTCATTAATTTAATTCTAAATACAGTTTATTGTTTGTGTCGTTTCCATTTAAACTCCACTTCTTCTTCTCCACTTTCTATTGAGGTAGATGTCTGTAGTAAGTGTGGCAGTAGCTCAGTGGGTAGAGCAGTCAACTTTCAATTGGGGTTCAATTGCCCAAAGTTCATACTGTCGTTGTGTCCTTGGGCAAGACACTTAACCCACCTAGCCTCCAGGGGCTGTAACACTGGTAATTACTGTAGAACAATGTAAGTCGCTTTGGATAAAAGCGTCAACTAAATGAATAAGTGTAAATGTAAATGGTAACTTGCGCTTAACGGCGAACCGGCTCCGGAGTTCAAAAAGTTGCAGGTAGATGATAGAAACACGGATTACTGACAAATCTTCAACCAGAAACGAGTTGTGGGTATCATATGGAGATGACCCACAGCGGCAATATTTTAGACAATTTTAAAACAATACTGATTTGCATTGTGGAATAATTTATTTCTGACTCAGTGTCAGCTCCATTTAAAACAAACAAGGAGATGCACATTCTCACTGCCAATTCAGATTTGTTAAAATCATAAACTTTATAAAATAACATTTTATGTCATGGGACAGGTGTGCTTCCAGACCGTTTGACGGAGACTGCTGGAAGGAAAGTGACTTTTACTTTTACGTATTCTTGGTTCCCCTGTCTTTTTGCCACTCTGAAGACGAGCCCAGAAAACTTTAATTTAATAACATCTCTATCACAACAATACATTGTAAAGGGTTCAGACTGAGCTGCATGTCTGACTCCAAACCTGTGTGGTAATACACTGGGCTCTGAATGGTGCTTTGCAGTCCTGTACTGGTCCACACTTTACACTGCAGGACCTCCAGATGCTGAGTGACTGTGGCAACTACAGCTGTCAGGCTTTTAACGACAAAACTCTGAGATATGCAACATCTCATTTTTTACATGTGACCGTACTAAGTAAGTATGGTCTGTGCAAAAAATGTGACTCTGATACAAAAGGAGATAACACAGTTCATGTAAATCAGTAGAGATGAGTGGTCTTTGTAATTCATTAGTGCATTATACCAGGGGACTATTATTTGTAGTGAACAAGTGAATTTCAGAATCAATGCTGCAAATATGGGAAAGTTTAAAAAGCATGTAAAATATATATATTTTTTTTAAAATTTTAGTCTTTTTGGTGTAGCTTTAATATTTGTGAATTTTGACAAGCCCTATAAACCACTATAGAACAAGGATGTGCATTCATATTATTTGCATAGATTCAGAATTGTTTTACTTTTAGACTTTTCTGTCTCTCCCACAGGGCCAGTATCAAGTGTACAGGTAAACTCCAATGCCACAGAAATGTGGGAGTTTAACAGTTCAACAGTGACGCTGTCCTGCGTCTCCTCGGGGTCCTCCTTGTCTTTCCTCTGGTTGAACGACAGGGTCCTCCTCACTGATGAAGGTTCCACTCTGATGATCGTCAGTGTGAGTCGCTTCAACCAGAGGCCGTTCAGGTGTCGTGTGTCTAATCATGTCGGTAATGGCACCAGTGATCCCATAAGTCTCTCTGTCTCTTAATTACTGTATAATATCATGATCTCTCATTTAACTTTTTTGTTTGTGTTGTGTTGTTTGACTTAATTGTAATCCACAGTTGGACCAGAAAAGATTAATCTTACCACATCTCCATTACAAGAATACTACAACAAAGTAGCAGATGTGAGCCTCGTGTGATCAGCAGCATCCGGGCCTCCAGCCTTCATTCAGTGGTTTCTGAATGGAAACCTGCTGCCTCACATTGGCCCAGAGCTCAGACTGGTGAATATCCAGATGAGTCACAGCGGAAACTACAGCTGTCAGGCCTTTAACAAAAGAAAACAGAGAGATATGAAACATCTCTGCCATTAACCGTAAATGTATGTAAGGTAAACCAATCGTTCTCTTCCAAACTAGACAAATCCAATTGACCAAACTGCATTCTCTTTTCCTTTAGCTCATATCTCGAATGTGGTGATAATTCCTAGTAGCAGAGACTTACTGTAAATCCACAATTCTGTGCATCTGTCTTGCACTTCCTCTGGGCCGTTCCCCTCTTTCTTCTGCTTCAACAGCAGCTCTGAGGTGACAGTCAATGACAGAGTGCATCTCACCGATGGAGGCTCCACTCTGACGATGAGCAGGGCCCGTTCAGGTGTCATGTGTTTAGTCATTTCAGTAATGACACCAGCCGTGCAGTGCACAAACGTCAGCTGTGAGTTACCTCTCAACAATATCCGATCTCATGATGTTTAACAGCGTTTGCATATAAATTTAACACATGATTCAGGATTATTACAGCCATCACAACACGAGTGATTCACTCTAATTAGCTTTTTTATGCTCCTTACTATTAAATTTTTGATGTATTTGGTTTCAGTGCTATCTGACTTATAATGATGCATCTAAATGACATACTTAGCTTTAATGAATGAACCAGTCTTTTCTATGCTCATTTTGATCGGTGAGCCCAACCCCATTCTGAGCACCATTTCCACAGTTGGCCCAGAAAACATCAAAATCAAGCTATTTCCACCACATTATTTCCAGGAAACAGGTCCAAACATTACTTTGTCCTGCTCAAGTGAATCCAGACCGCCTGCTCTATTCCGATGGTTCTTCAGTGGAAACATGCTGTCTCGTACTGCACCAGAGCTTCAGCTATTGAACATTCAGATGAATCAGAGTGGCAAATACAGCTGTCAGGCCTTTAACAACAAAACACGGAGATATGCAGCCTCTCCACCTTCAGCTATTTTTGTACAAGGTGGGATCCAACCATAGTGTTCTCTTAGGAAACACATTTTTTATGTAATGTCCCTCATACATGTTGCCCCCAGAACCCATATTTAACGTGGATCTGACTTCAAATAACACACAGCTGATGGAGTTCAGCAGTTCTGTCTGTCTGTCCTGCTCAGGATCCAACATGTCTTTTCTCTGGTTCAACAGCAGCTCTGAGGTCACAGACAGGGTCCACCTCACTGACTGAGAATCAACTCTGATCATAAAGAACACCAGCTGCCATGACCAGGGTCCTATCAGGTGCAACGTGTCGAATATAGTCAGCACCAAAATCAGCCAGGCCTCATCCAACGTGAGTGCCTCAATAAAGCTCCGGTATTTGACCAGGTACCTGAGCGCCTCCTGGTGGTGGCTGCAGACAATACATTTCCACACAAGAATAATAAACAGATAATAATTAAAATATACTGAATGTCTCTTAGTGTCATCCCTGTGAATAACTGGTGATAATTATGAGTGTTCCCTGCCTTATGGCCATGCAAATTAAATTAAAAACTACATTAAAGATAAAACAACATTAAGACCCGTAAAAATCTACGACTCTTAATGTTGTTTTATCATAGTTTTCAATAAAATTTTTGTTCTGGACAGATTGGCTTTTTACTTTAAACTGTGAAATATGCAACATCTCATTTTTTACATGTGACCGTACTAAGTAAGTATGGTCTGTGCAAAAATGTGACTCTGATACAAAAGGAGATAACACAGTTCATGTAAATCAGTAGAGATGAGTGGTCTTTGTAATTCATTAGTGCATTATACCAGGGGACTATTATTTGTAGTGAACAAGTGAATTTCAGAATCAATGCTGCAAATATGGGAAAGTTTAAAAAGCATGTAAAATATATATATTTTTTTTAAAATTTTAGTCTTTTTGGTGTAGCTTTAATATTTGTGAATTTTGACAAGCCCTATAAACCACTATAGAACAAGGATGTGCATTCATATTATTTGCATAGATTCAGAATTGTTTTACTTTTAGACTTTTCTGTCTCTCCCACAGGGCCAGTATCAAGTGTACAGGTAAACTCCAATGCCACAGAAATGTGGGAGTTTAACAGTTCAACAGTGACGCTGTCCTGCGTCTCCTCGGGGTCCTCCTTGTCTTTCCTCTGGTTGAACGACAGGGTCCTCCTCACTGATGAAGGTTCCACTCTGATGATCGTCAGTGTGAGTCGCTTCAACCAGAGGCCGTTCAGGTGTCGTGTGTCTAATCATGTCGGTAATGGCACCAGTGATCCCATAAGTCTCTCTGTCTCTTAATTACTGTATAATATCATGATCTCTCATTTAACTTTTTTGTTTGTGTTGTGTTGTTTGACTTAATTGTAATCCACAGTTGGACCAGAAAAGATTAATCTTACCACATCTCCATTACAAGAATACTACAACAAAGTAGCAGATGTGAGCCTCGTGTGATCAGCAGCATCCGGGCCTCCAGCCTTCATTCAGTGGTTTCTGAATGGAAACCTGCTGCCTCACATTGGCCCAGAGCTCAGACTGGTGAATATCCAGATGAGTCACAGCGGAAACTACAGCTGTCAGGCCTTTAACAAAAGAAAACAGAGAGATATGAAACATCTCTGCCATTAACCGTAAATGTATGTAAGGTAAACCAATCGTTCTCTTCCAAACTAGACAAATCCAATTGACCAAACTGCATTCTCTTTTCCTTTAGCTCATATCTCGAATGTGGTGATAATTCCTAGTAGCAGAGACTTACTGTAAATCCACAATTCTGTGCATCTGTCTTGCACTTCCTCTGGGCCGTTCCCCTCTTTCTTCTGCTTCAACAGCAGCTCTGAGGTGACAGTCAATGACAGAGTGCATCTCACCGATGGAGGCTCCACTCTGACGATGAGCAGGGCCCGTTCAGGTGTCATGTGTTTAGTCATTTCAGTAATGACACCAGCCGTGCAGTGCACAAACGTCAGCTGTGAGTTACCTCTCAACAATATCCGATCTCATGATGTTTAACAGCGTTTGCATATAAATTTAACACATGATTCAGGATTATTACAGCCATCACAACACGAGTGATTCACTCTAATTAGCTTTTTTATGCTCCTTACTATTAAATTTTTGATGTATTTGGTTTCAGTGCTATCTGACTTATAATGATGCATCTAAATGACATACTTAGCTTTAATGAATGAACCAGTCTTTTTCTATGCTCATTTTGATCGGTGAGCCCAACCCCATTCTGAGCACCATTTCCACAGTTGGCCCAGAAAACATCAAAATCAAGCTATTTCCACCACATTATTTCCAGGAAACAGGTCCAAACATTACTTTGTCCTGCTCAAGTGAATCCAGACCGCCTGCTCTATTCCGATGGTTCTTCAGTGGAAACATGCTGTCTCGTACTGCACCAGAGCTTCAGCTATTGAACATTCAGATGAATCAGAGTGGCAAATACAGCTGTCAGGCCTTTAACAACAAAACACGGAGATATGCAGCCTCTCCACCTTCAGCTATTTTTGTACAAGGTGGGATCCAACCATAGTGTTCTCTTAGGAAACACATTTTTTATGTAATGTCCCTCATACATGTTGCCCCCAGAACCCATATTTAACGTGGATCTGACTTCAAATAACACACAGCTGATGGAGTTCAGCAGTTCTGTCTGTCTGTCCTGCTCAGGATCCAACATGTCTTTTCTCTGGTTCAACAGCAGCTCTGAGGTCACAGACAGGGTCCACCTCACTGACTGAGAATCAACTCTGATCATAAAGAACACCAGCTGCCATGACCAGGGTCCTATCAGGTGCAACGTGTCGAATATAGTCAGCACCAAAATCAGCCAGGCCTCATCCAACGTGAGTGCCTCAATAAAGCTCCGGTATTTGACCAGGTACCTGAGCGCCTCCTGGTGGTGGCTGCAGACAATACATTTCCACACAAGAATAATAAACAGATAATAATTAAAATATACTGAATGTCTCTTAGTGTCATCCCTGTGAATAACTGGTGATAATTATGAGTGTTCCCTGCCTTATGGCCATGCAAATTAAATTAAAAACTACATTAAAGATAAAACAACATTAAGACCCGTAAAAATCTACGACTCTTAATGTTGTTTTATCATAGTTTTCAATAAAATTTTTGTTCTGGACAGATTGGCTTTTTACTTTAAACTGTGAAATATTGCTCTTACTGTACATCTACTGTTACTGCAACAATGCAGTGTCCCCACTGTGGGACTTATAAAGGTTTACTTATTTTATTCCAGTTTACAACATGCTTTTAGAACAGTGTTTTTATGTTTATCATATGCACCTGCACAAAAACAAATTGAACTATTGAACTATGAACTTTTAGAAGACGGATAAGACTGATTGAGTTTTACACAGATTTACTTTTTTTTCTTTGACCTTTATTTAACCGGTTTAAAAGCTCACTTTAAATGTGTAGTGTGTCAAATATTGTTGCATACAGTTAAATCTTTATTTATGACTATATCCTGACAGTGCACCTAAAGTATGATGACAATATCTAATCAACAATCTCACTAGATGACTCCCTTCAACTGTATCAACAATTTGTTGTATTGTAAATTGTAAATGTTTTTTTATGTTTTGTAACTGATCACAGTAGCTAACCTGTCAGGCCATCTCTATGGTTGTAAATGTTATTCCCACCACAGCAGTAGTAATGTTCTGTATGTGCTCTCTAACAAGCCTACATCTTGTTTACACGGTTTATTGATCCAAATGTGTGCTTCAGTGGGATTGTTGTGTCATGTTACAGATGGGCCTGACAGCATGACCGTTGTAGGAGCCCGCTCGGTTCACTCTGGAGATTTCACCATGCTCCGCTGCTCGACCAAGTCCGTGCCCTCTGCAAAGCTCGCCTGGCTTTTTAATGGGAAGCCGAGCAGCCGTCAGGGAGCAGCGTATGTTATTCAGTCAAGCAGAAGCTCGGACAGTGGGACGTACACCTGCACCGCTGTCAATCTGTCCACGATGCAGGGCCAAACAGTAACCCAATGGTTAACTGTTACAGGTTGGGGAAAAAATCAAAGGCATACAGGTTTATCTGAGAGGAGTGTCAAGAGAATCTAAATAATACATGGCTCTGTGTTTTTCAGACTTCTCCAACTGTGACTGCACGGTTGCGGTTGAAAGGGCTACTATTATAACCGCGGGATGTTGTCTCCTTTTTGCAGCAGTGTGTGCCATAATTGTGTGTTGCATGAGAAAGATTAAAAGGTACATAATTGACCATGTCACATAAATTACAGTATAGAGTATGAAAAGTAGAAATATACCACACTTGCTGCTAATGTCCCAATCCTGACTTTTTATCTGCTTCTAATTCTGTCTTGTCGCTATCACTCAACAGCAATTATCCAGCACATCTAAAATGTTTTGTTCTGTTGTGTGCCTTTAACTAAAGCAGCGTCTCTCTGTTTGGACTCAGGATAAACGAAGCGTGAAGGTGCAGCATTCAGGTGTCTATGAGATCACAGGAGCAGAACTGAACGACTTGTACTCAGTTCCTGTAAAGGTCAGTGTAATCATCTGGGACTAAACATATCATAACCACAATATCTTACAAGTCGTTTCGTTTAACCTGAATATTTTTGCTTCTTCAGAAAAAGTGAACAAGAGCTATAAGACAATTGTCTAACAAGATCACTCAGAAATACAATACCTAGTAGTGTCTAATGTAAAGGCATATGGTTGAGCTGTTTTGTACCTATATACACCTGTCCTCTATTCCACCAAGGCTTTTTACATTTCAGAAGAAACACCTGACAGGACCTGCAGTACAATTTATTGTACTGTTTATTGTCAGTTTTTATAGCTCTGTTTTATAGGCCTTACTTCTGTTTTGAATCTGTTTATTTATTTACATCAAAAGGGCTGTGCACTTAATCAAATGGAACATCGTACTGCATCACCTCCCTTGTTAATTGTTATTTGTGGGCTCAATAGAGCAGTGCTTCTGAGTTTCTAATTTATGTGTGAAATAAATATTTTATGGCTCTCATTGTGGGAAAATAAAATGGACTTTGTGATTTATGACGCATTGTTAGTGCCGAGCGTTTGTAATGTGTGCATTTGGAGACAGTTGATCACCGCGGCGCATCTGCTGGAGCACATCTGATACAGAGTCAGTCTGATTTTATCATCTGTGTTACTATCAGGCCATTACTCCGACTCAAGTGAATCATTGATGGACAAGCATGAGACCAAGGGTAAACAAGGTGACGAGTTGGGTCAGGCCAGCTGATCAAAGAGAGGCCAGAAAGCTGCAAGACAAGAGTTGAATCCGTAAAATCAGATGAGGATTCAAATGCCTGTATGTTTGTAATTTTATATTGAGTGCTGTGATTTTTGTATCTGGTGTTAATTCATTTAGAGAATAAAAAAATCCCTCACCTGAAGTATACAGTGCACAATAAAATTTGGCAGTAGCTTCATACTTTGTTTGTGCCTTCAGATAAGATTTAGGAGCAGCCCTCTGCAGAGGTCAGGGGTCAAAGTGGCAAAAAAAATCAAAAAATCCAACAAGGAACATGTTTTTTTTATCTCGAGATAATCTTATATCTTAACCCTTACTACAACAGCACACACTGTAAAAACAAGACACTTTCGCCAAAACATGCATTTACAAACTAAGAAGAACTTTCAAAATGTTTAAGCACATTTAACAGAGACAAATGTTTATTCTTGGTCTATTTTTCAAGGATTTCAGAAAACGTTAAAAGACAGATATTTGTAATTTTACTTTTTGAAAAAAAAGTAAGAAAGCTGTCAAGGTGTGACTCATGTCAACGAGACACACTCATTTTAGATGCACATGTTAAAATGAAACTTCGGGTTTTTTTCACACAATATTTAGCACAATGCTAGTTTCCATCTGTAGTCCCTACACATAGAAAAAAAAAAAGTGCCTACGCATAAATAGATCATAGATCTTCCCTAACATTCAGAGTTTTGAATGTTATTTAGCCATGCTTTAAGCTGTTTACAGACACAAACAGAAGTGAGGCTACCTCTGATTACATGTTGTAGCCGTTCAAAATTCACTTCACAATCCTGACATTGTGCTGTTCTTGCTGTTTCTTTTCTTGATAAACTCGTCCAGGGGCGGTGGGGCCATTCCATTCATTGATTTAAATAAGACTACTTTTAAATATTCTGAGGTTCTCAAAACTTAAAAGGATACGTTTGAAAACAGGTAAAACGGCTGCGGTTTTCTACCGAATATCTTAATAGCTTTTATGTCGAGCAGTTAAGTGGCATTTTTAGAAAACAATCCAAGCTTCGTTAATTTCCAGTTTAAAGAAGTTAAAGTCAACAACTGTAAAACTGAAACATTATGTTTGCATTCCTGTATGTTCATATGTTTGCAGTGCCTATAAATTGTTCACAGCCAACTGAGAGCTCATGAAGTGTTCACATAAGATAATGTGACTTTGTTCATTTGTTGCACTGTTGTTGTTTGTTAGTCAAACAGTAAATTATACATAAACATATATTTAGACAAATTAGCATCATTCTTTAGGCTCCAATGCAGCTAGTTAGTCAAATATTTAATATTTAATAAGACACAATCATTGTGTATTCAGATGACGAGTATCTACTGGTGACTCACCTCAACAACTGGTAGCTCTATTTATGTGTCATATAGGAGTTATAGAGGCACATTACTACTGCCCCGTGTTTTATAGTCTATTTGATCTGTGTGTCATCGTGTATCATGGAGCCATGTGTCAAGTGAAAGAGCTTTATTAAAGACCCATCAGAAGCACAAGGGTCACAATATGACATAAATCTAGTTATAACAAGGCGAGACACTGAGGCCTGTGATGTATTTGTGATGCAGACTGAATTGTCTAAATGTTGTCCTGGACGGCTTTGATCCTCCTCCACAAAGAATACTACACATTGCCGCTCCTCTCAAACAAACCCTCGTAAAAGACCAAAATCACTCACTCAGAGGCTCATAAAATAAATGCAAACAGACCACTAACCCCAAACCATGGCACCAGTGGGACTTACAATTCCCACAAACTCAGAAAAAAGACTTTTTTACGCAGAAGCCTTTTCTCTGTTAATGAAACAGTGAAAATGGTAATACTAGTCAGAAATATGAGGATATGTGTAAAGGAAATGTGATTAGCCTACAGTATATACACTTAATATCAGTCAAGGATCATTTTATCTGTTTTTACAAATCTTTTTGTTTGTCAAAGTACCATTGTCATAATCAGAGAGCAAACTATTTGAGCCCAATGCATCCAAACAATCCTGATGACTCACTGCTCCAAACCCAAAAGCATGTTGTTGAATGTACGTAGGAGTATTGTAAACACAGGTCAGTATTTGCGCTTTTTATTAGTGAAGGGGGAAATTCACCTGGGTTTGTGCTGTGGGTGTGGAGAAATAAAAGAGCAGGGCGTCCAGGAGCATTTAGGTTTCAGGTTGGAAGAAGAGTGACACAACACATCTTCGTGGAGAATGGACCAGAAGATGCTACAAATCATCTTTCTGCTGGTTTTATTTGGTACACCTCTGTTTTATTTACACATGTTTTAACAGATGACTTTTTTTCTAATGTAAAATGCCTTTTAATCTTATCTTCAGGACTGTGTATGGGGGATGGGATCTTACCCAATGGGCTGTTGAGTGGGGCTGTTGGAGGCACAGTGAGGTTTGCCACCAGCCTCAGCCCTCCACTCAAGCCTTTTGTCTCCATCAGCTGGAACTTCAACGAAATCAACATCATCACATCGACCAGCACAAATGTGACTAAGCCTGGGTATACCGACAGGATCTCCCTGGACCTGCGCACTGGGGCCCTGGAGCTCCGTAATCTGGTGCAGGAGGACAGCGGTGAATACACAGTGACCATCACACCGGACGGGGGGCAGCTGCAGCAAGGGCGAGCCACGCTGAATGTGTTTGGTAGGTCAGAATATCGAGTGTGTGCTGTTTGAGTGAATCATACACAGCAGTGTTTAAAAACAAATATGTATAGTCAATACCACCAAACCCGACCGCAAAACATGCAACTTGGTAAAAAATCTCAGAAGAATTGTGGTTTTATATTACACATATTGACTCTTGGGTGAAGTTTTAAACCAACATAAATTAAGTCTTTAGGTGATGAATATGCATAATGCTCCAATTAAGACAATGAAATACTGTATTAGGCTCATATTTACAAGATATAAAGGTTGCATTCCACTTTACAATCACAATAGTTATAAATCATGGGACAATTTGAATAGTTTAAACTCCCCAAAAAAACTATTTAGCAAACTTAATTATAACCAAGTAAAGTCATAGTTTCAGGCCATAAAACATGGAAATACTAACAATGGGACGTGAATACAGGAGCTGTTGAATTAAAAATGCATGAATAAATGTTCTCTGTTTACAATATTCTGCAAACACTGCTCCATGCTTAAACACTACAATAGTTGAACCAAATATTGGTGTAGCACTATTTCCAAATAATTGCAGCATTACCAAGAGGCACAGTGTGAGTCTCATTTTGTGCAGAACAAAGAATCAGTTCCACTTATAGATGTTTTTCCTTCCTCAGTGCTGGTATCTGGAGCAGTCATCAACAGCCCTGCACTCGTCCTGCTGGAGGATCGATCTAACACTAACCTGACCTGTGAGGCCTCGGGCTCCATCAGCACCAGAGTCTGGATGAAGGACGGACAGCCTCTTGGATCCGACGGCAGAGTTAGCTTCTCTATAAACAACAAAACGGTGTTTATACAACCTGTTCACCGCTCCAGCCACGGCACCTACCAATGTCAAGTCAGCAACCCAGTCAGCTCCATGACTGCGGCTTATAATCTCACTGTCAACTGTGAGTATAGACACAGGTTTTTGGTTTTGAATTATCATTCATTTCCTGCGTGAGGCTGGTAGAGGTCTGGAGCCTCTCTCAGCCACTTCATTTTAAGGGTCCTATGAAAAATTATGAGTCAGTTTTCACTCAGAATTTGAGAAGTGTAAAATTATGAAAAACCCACTCTACTATTTCTCCTCCTGTTTGGTCTTTATTGCTCCATAGAGGCCCTTTATGTTACTTGATTACATCACAATGAAACGCAAACGCTAAATATCATCTTTGTGAAACATGCTTCATTTCAAACACAAATATAATACATCATAAAATTCTTTCTTATGGAATCTACATTACTTGTCTGTCTCTTCTGCACAGACGGACCTCATAACATGTCCATTGACGGACCAACAGCGGCGTCTCCTGGCCAAAGAGTGGCTCTTAGGTGCACGGCACAGTCCGTCCCTCCTGCAGTCTTCAGCTGGAAGTTCGACGGCAATGACACGCAGGTGAACAGCTCCGTGTACGTCATCGAGAGGCTGAGTGCAGAAAACGTAGGGAACTATACCTGCACCGCCCGAAATATGATCACCATGCTGGAAAACTCCACAGTTCAGAGTCTGCGAGGTGAGCAAAGTCAAATTCCTCCATCACAGTTTTTTTTAATGTTGTCCAAGTGACATTTTAATTAAAATGCTTCTGTATTTCACAAAGCGTCCTGCGGTGCTCCCTGCTGGTCGTTTTCACTGACTGTGATCAGTGCATTGACCCTGAGCAGGTTGATGTAAATGTGCAAAGAAGTGGCAGGTGAGACATGAATTTTTAATGATAATAATTAAAGTATGAAAAACATAACCTGCTATCATAACAATTTGCATTCTTCTGCATTTTAGGTCTAATCCTCCTCCTAGAGCACCTTCACCACTGTTTATCTGACTTTATCCTTATTGTCTAAGTATGTATAGGATTAATGGTTCTTATATGAATTGTCTTTATAAATAAATGGCATAATGCATAAATACAATAATATACTCAATTTTTGGGGTTAAAATGAGACTTACAGTAACAGTGATACTTTTAAGACTCACAGGCTTCAGTGCTGTAACATAAAGCTGTTTCTTAATGCATCACATGTGACAAATTTTATTAAGGAAAATAGAAAAAACTAACCATTTTTTAGTTTGCATCACATCTGAGATATTCCTGGTTACACACTATAAAAGGTTGACAGTTAAGATTAAAAACATGTGGTTATATGTTTGCTTTGTGGGGAATTACTTTAATGAATGATAACTACAGATTACGAGACGAGGAGGCTTGTTTATTAAGCACCAATGGGCTGCATAGACTTTCAGAAGCTTTTTGAACCTTTCCGGGCAAGTGTCGTCTTAGTACAATGCATCGGTCTGGTTCACACAGCATTGGTGTTTCCACTAAAGAGGAAACGCCTTGTCCTGAACAATTACCTTCTGCCTTGTAGACAAAAAAAAAACTGCCCCAGTACAGCCGCGTCCCGATACATTGTGAGTTTGACAGTGGCAGTGATTGCTTGTGTGATCTTAGGTTTTATGGTTTTGACCTCGAGCTCTCAACACCTCTGGCTCTGGATGAAGTATGGTTAACAATAACAGTCCGAGAGCTAAATCAGACATGATGTGCAATAGAGCCTACTACAGAGACACCACCAGTTGTCCCAACACACCCCAGAATTAAAATCAACTTTCATTTTTCAGGCTTTAAAATAGCAATGTTTCACACACACGGTGTAAATGCAAAGTCAAAGTGTGTTTCTAGCCATTACACATATATTTATGGTCTCCACTCAATGGTTTTCATTATGTAAACACTTTGCGTGCTTTGATTAGTAAGTGTGTGTGATTTAAGATGCAGAGCGAAGAGCCTGTTCCCGGAGTTTAGTTATTCCCGTCTTTCCCTGTGGACCAATCATTTACATGCAAAGAACAAGCTGAGTTCGACCGGCTGAAACAGGCAAAAGCTTTGCATCCATGACCTGATTACCCCGCTAAACACCTGGGGCTAATTTTAGCAAGGACTGGATTGGTGAAGATAATTATACAGAGCTTTTCTAAAATGAAGTTTCCTTCAGAGGGCTTGACATGGGGTCACTGGTGCAAAGCTGTGAACTAATCCACTGCTTGGTTTAATGCTCTTTTGTTTCTTAAGACTCATATAACGGCCATATTATCTCACATATACACTCAACGTCCGCAGTATATTGTTTTTATTAAATCTTAAAAAGTGTGCTTGTCATAAGCTTCTCTGTAATCACCTGTAATGTAAAGTAAAGGACCTGCATCAACATTTCTTATTATTCTGACAGCGAGGTTTTGAGCAGCTGCAAGTGTTTTAAAGGTGCAGTGTGAAAGCCTTTGACAGGATGTGGCGACACGTGCAGATCAAAATTACACAGCTCGCTTCCAGGCTGTGAACACGTACAGTAACTCGCAGGGACATTCTCTTGTGTTGAAATACTGTCATAAACAGGTCAGGGTGCGCCCCTAGCTCAGTCGGTAGAGTGCATGCTAAATACGCAAAGAAGAAAAAGCTGTAAAAAATGTTTTTAACGGGTCAGATAGTTTGCTTTAAACATTTAGATTCACTTTTCCTTTTCTTAAATGTCAGCAAGATTGTGAGTTCAAACAAGAGCGATGAAAGAGAAACGCTGGGCATTTGTACAGAAACTACATAAACTACATAAACTACAGAAACTACAGAAATTACAGAAACTACAGAAACTACAGAAACTATATAAACTACAGAAACAGTGAGGAATGGATTCCATTGAGACTCTTTGGTTCAACTGTATGGGCTACTGCAAAACGTTACACAATGCACACTTGTGAGGGAAGTATGTTATCTGTATTTAAAAACTCATTTCCTGATGTCCACGTGTGAAGAGAGACAGATCTAATTAACAAAAGATACCACAGTGACTGTAGTACGTTAAAGGCATTGTGAACTCTATTCATAACAATATACTGTATAGGCCCATTATAATTCTTTTTAGATATCATATAGACTATATAAGGAGCAAGTGTCACGTGAGGCAAATATATTAGGTATTCAAAAAGGGACATATTTAACTTTGTTTCAAAACAAAGACTCAATATTTTATTGGAGAAGTAAGAAGTGAGTCCATACTAACTAGACCGTAGTGCAGTGGTGGGAAAACTTGGCCATTCAAGCAATTAATAATAATTTTAATATAAATAAACACTGCATGTATTTTTTGTTCAATATTTTATGTATTTGTTATAGTTTTCACTGGTTTTAAAACAAACTGTAAAAAGAGGAGTTGAACACAGTTGAGACTATGGAGTTGAATATACAGTGTTTATTGCACATATTGTTTTTCAAACTTCCACAAGAGTCCCATGTTGCCTTTGGGGAAACATAATTGCCTCCTGCTTTAGTGCAGTAAGATGTCACAGGGAAAAACATAAACATTCAAATGCTCAAACGCTAAACCCTAACTTCTTAAATTGCTGTGATTTCAGTGGAAGCTTCTCCTTACATAAATAAGACTACAAGTTTAGATTTTTCCATTTCTTGATGAGTAAAGACACACATTTATACTCGTTTAAAGGTCATATTTAACAATTAGCTTGCCTTTGGGTAGTACACTACCTCATTTTTTGTTTTTTGCTGGAGTTCCTCTTTGTGTTGTAACCGTTCCTCAGCATTTTTTAATCATCTCTTCCTGCCTCCTGTGGTGTCATGCAGCTGTCTTTGGGTTAGTGATATCATGAGAGTGTTAGTTCACAGCAGTGCTCTGACCACTTCTGACTGCTGTAAAACATAAAAGAAAAACAGCATGTCACTCAATCCTATACTTATGACACTTATTTACACCGTTCTTCTTTCAGGTAAGAGACTTCTTATTATAAAAAATAATTTAAAATGTGTGGAACCCAAGAGTTGTTTAGTTTAAGAAACGAACGATTAAGAAATGCAGATAATGAATAGATTATTATGACTGTTAATGATATACCACAGGTTCCCATTTGTACCTTTCATTCTGTTCTCATAATCCTGCCAACATCTTTTCTTCTTTTTTTTTTGACAGTCTCAAAGGCACAGACAGTTCAAGTGTTGCCGCAGGTGTCGGGATACGTGGGTCAGGAAGTCATCCTGCCCTGTCAGATCGTCCAGGGAAAAAATCCAGTGAACATTGACCTGGTTCAGTGGGATTTCCAGGCTTCTGAGGGCCCAAGACTAAAACTTATTGTGTCCCACAAAAAGTATGGAATAAATTTAACTGAAACGTATAAGGACAGACTGAGGATGGAAGAGCATTCACTGGTCATAAAAAGTGTGGTTGCAGCAGATGCAGGGTTATACATCTGTACCCTTTCAACCTTTCCTGCTGGCTCTTTGAGTAAAAGCACCACACTTATTGTTAGCGGTGAGTAAGTTCATTTAAGTGTTGAATATTCTGAACCTAATCATGCTTGATGAAAAGGAGCCCTTAACTCTTCTTGATAAACTGTATTGCTCATTTATTTGTGATAAATCAAATGCTTGTTCGGTTGTACTCTTTCAGACCAGAAGCCATTAACAGCGGGAATGGTGGTTGTTATAGTGCTTACTGCCATTCTGCTGTTAGGGATTACCACAGCCACAGTTTATGTCATTGTGCTCAGCCGGTAAGTGTGCAAGAGTTTTTTGATATTCTGATGTAAATTTCTGAGGAAAACACACATTGAATGTATAAACGCTAGAGACATGTTGAATTGTATTAGATTTATTGCTGACTGGTACGTATTTTTTTTAACTTACTGTGTGGAACTGTGGGCATAAAAAATCAATACAATCGTCTTGTAGGAAAAGCAATATGTTTTATAAACAAACATGGATTTTATGCTCATAATATTCCCAAAGTCAAGAGTTTTGAAATTCAAAGATTTTGTTAATTACAAAATAATTCAAAGACAAAATCACTTCCAGAGGTTTTTTTCAATTCCCAAGAGAAAATAGAAAATATGATTTGAGAGCTATTTGTATAAAAGGGGATAAAAAGTAGATGTTTTTCTGTTGTTGAGAGTTACAACTGTAAAAGATTTGAATGAAGATTTTCTTTTCTCTTTCGTAGTGTAGCTGATGTTGATGAGAAAAGGCTGGCATTAATAAGCGTCTGCTGTTTATACTGTCTTTACTGACTGTTATATGTGTAATGACTGAAAAACTAAACTAAACATAAACATTATTAGTCTTACTTAAGTATCTTTTTGATTTTACACAGATGCAATTCTTTTACTGAGAACATCTCAATTGGTAAGAACTAATCCCTCTAAGCTAAGTTCCTCTCTGTGTTGTGGTTTTATTTGTGCCAGTAAGTTTCATACTGTTTTCTACTTCCTCTGTTTGATTTGCCTATTTTTAGACCCACAAACTGAAAATCGGGCCCTGTCCAGAACGTCCATAGTAAAAAGAGAAAGCGTGAAAACAGAGGTGAGAACTGTCCATTTTCTTATTTCGGCCGGAACATCTGCTTACACCGATCTTGTTACAGAAGCTCTTTCTCGTTCCTCCAGGTGGTCTACAGTGAAGTCAAGAGGCAGAAGTCCAATCAGAAACGTGTGAGGAAGGAGGATGAGCATGTCACATACTCAGAGGTCAACATAAGAAGAAAGACACCAGATGATGCAATGTGTAGTTAAATCATGCGCCTGTAGTTTACACGCACAAATACCACATGTGTAATAATCATAATCAGGTCACTTCCCTTTAATTTTAAGTGGTATTTATTTTAGGGCTTACGTTTAATTCAAGTGCAATCTCAAAGGAGATGATGTTATAGTTTGGAGTATTTTCAACGTTTCTCTCGTCATTTTTTTCTAATCCAGTTTTAAACCACTTGTATTATGCATTATACAATAACTTAAATAGTTCTGTTTTTTTTACATAGTTGTTATTGTTCACACGCCTTTTAATGTGTCAAACTGTATCCTGGTGTCTGCATCAACTCAAGAGGTGGCATTGTATATGGTTTGCAAAAATACAAAGCCACTGTAAGTGCACTTCCTGAATACAGTTTTGCGAACGTCAATGGAAATAAAATCAGTTTTGGTTTTGATATAAAAGTGTGAAGTGTGGTTTTATTTTATTAACATCGTTTGCAGAGTGTAATGAATCTGTTTCAGTTTGAGACTAGGGGCTATTTCCAGACACAGTCTTCATCTACACTTGTAAAATTATGCAAGGAAATTCTTACAGACATATCTGTACTTCCTGACTGCTCACGTTAAGAAAGGAAACATGTAGGACAGAGACACACAATTGAGCATTTTATTCCAAAAGGATGTATAGGTTTGAACAACAGGGTGGTCTCTGAAGGACATCATCAGCCCCTACATCCTTCACACACAAGCACTCACTCACACATACACACTGTAGAACCTCTGCTCTTCAATAGGAATAATAACACTTTTAGCATAATAATCACCATCTGCTTCAATCATTTATAATATAGAAATATGAAAAATACCAACTTGAAGAACATAAAGTAAACAAAAGGTTGGTTTGTGGAGTGACTTGGTTTGATTTGTTTTGTGACCCTCCTCTGAGCTCTTCTTATGATTTATTTTTTCTCCACACAAACTAAAAGCTGTTGATAGCCCTTCACAAGCTCTGTTGCCATCACAAACGATGCACAGACTGAAGCAGAGACAACAAGAGATGGCGAATCCCAAAGACAAATCTGCAGATAACAAGCGGAGGGGTTACTGACATCAAGGGAATCACAAATGAAGACGTTGTGGATGTCTTTGTGTGTGTGTGTGTGTGTGTCTGCTGGTAGAGAGGCTCGACTCCTGTTGCCTTGTCAGCATTCCCAACACAAAGACAGAGGTAAACAAAGAGCAAGAGACATCAAATCCAGGTCAGCTTCTGCTGACAGCAATCATTTAGGGAACAATGTAATGTGCAAACACAGTTATCATTCATTATCTGGGGCACAACAGTGTGAACAAATCTTCTCCAGCGCAGAAGGAATAGTTACACATTGTACCTCAGCGTAGAGCACAATGGCTTGCTTCGGGGGATTTTAATGGGGTTGTACTGTCGGTTGTGCATGTTATTACACCTCATATAAATGTTGAATATGAACAAGAGATAGGATAAGGCATTCAGATATGATTCAGTGTGGCAGCACACTGGGTTTTCACTCACATCGAAAATTAATTTACACTTAAACAAAAAGGGCTCATTGCCATAAAAGGACCACCTTAAATATTATAGTTTTTTTTTGTATAAATAAATAAAAATCAATTAATTAGATACATTTTTGGACACAAATGGCTGGATATTATTCTTGTACTTCAGTGATGTATAAAATTATAATTTTTTGCCATTATTTGATAGAATAGGAACATGAAAGAAAGAAGGGAATGACACCGGGCAAATGACTCTGACAAATCTGGTTGCATGTGAATAAACTATTAAGGATGTAAGCCTTATAATTAGAAAGAACAAGAATTGTTGTCTCTTAATGAGCAGTGAGTCATTGTACTGGGGATTATTTTTGAGGACTTGTAAGTAATTGTTAAGTGACCTATCAGTGACCACGGCTGCATCAGAAATAGATATGCAAATATCAAACCTGCTGTGTATGAAACTCACACCAGACACCAAGCACACTTATCTCTTACTTATGAACGACTTACTAGTACTCTTGATAACTTCAACGAACAGACGTGGAGTGAGGCGACTAACGGATAATCTCCTGCACTCCCTGAGAGTGGTTCTGGCCGCCCTCTTGAACAAAGAAAGGGTCCTCTGACTGTACCACCATAAACCACTACTGGTCATTACAAAGGGTGTTCATATTTCAGATGTCACTGTGATTGATGTTGCTCTGATCATTCTAGTGTCTTTTTACATCTGTCCATATTTCCAAAACCTGCTGCTGGACCTAAAGCTATTCAGAAGAGATACATTAATGATAACACCAGGACACAGTTTATGGAGGCAATCAGGTTTGAACATGCCTCATCAGGTCAAGATTCAAGATTTGTTTAATTGTTATACTTCAGGTGTTTTAAATGTAATGGACACCATTGCTGCTGTTAAGGTTAAAGTGATGAGAAAGAGGCAGAAGGCTTCATGGAGCAATGCTCCTTCTGTAAGGGTACAGAAAAGGGAATGCCCCCTTACAAAGAAAATGATGTGAATTGAAACTCTTGATTCATAAGTAGGTATACAAAGAACATTTGTTTTCAATCAAACTCATCAACAACAGCAGTAACAACTCATGTGTCCTGTTTGCCACAGTGAACAGATTAACAAACCCTCCAGCTCCATTTCCACCACTAAATACAATGAGTTTGCATTGTTTTTAACAACAAGGGTCACATTTTACACCCATTAATGACGGAACAATTGAAAATACTGTCTCATGCCTGAGTTCATCCACCTGCTGCCTCGATGTTCTACCCACTATATTTCTAAAATCAGTACTAAGCAGTTTCTTACCACAACTCACTGACATAGTCAATAATTCCTTACAATCTGGAACATTTCCAATGGCCTTAAAAACTCTTCCTAAAGAAGAGCAGACTTGATGCTACAGTGCCCATATCAAACCTGCTATTTTAGGGAAAAGTTATATATCAGCAACTTAATGACTTTCTATTGCTTAACAACTGCTTTGATCCTTTTCAGTCAGGTTTTAGGCCCCATCACAGACTGAGACTGCACTTATCAAAGTCACAAATGACATCTGAACACTGACGCAGGCAAAGTCTCTGTCTTAGTTCTGTTGGACTTGAGTGCTGCGTTTGATACAGTGGACCATGAAATCCTGTCACAAAGATTAGAGGAAGGGATAGGTAATGTATCTCTGGAACTGCTCTTAAATGGTTTCAGTCATATCTTGAAGACAGGAAGTACTTTGTTTCGGTTGGTAACTGTGTATCAGACCAAATGGCCCTGACATGTGGGGTTCCACAGGGGTCTATCTTGGGACCTCTATTATTCAATCTCTACATGCTTCCTTTAGGCCAGTTAATACACAGCTGTGGTGTATCCTACCATAATTACGCAGATGACCCTCAGATTTACATTTCACTCACAGCAGGTGAAAATGGACCAATCCATTCACTGTGTCACTGCAGAAAAAAGAATGACATATGAATGCAAAATGATTTTCTCCAACTGAACAAGACTGAACTAATCGTCTTTGGGCCAAAGAAACAAAGACAAAAGTGTTAGCAGTCATCTCAAGTATCTTTCTCTAAAATCTAAAAATCTGGTTAGGAATCTGTGGATCATCACTTGAATGATCACAGTCATATTAAGTAAATTACATCATCAGCATTTTAACACCTTAAAAACATTTCCAGAGTCAAAAGGATAATGTTTTTATATCCAGCAGGTTAGATTACTGTAACGGCCTGCTCAATGGTCTCTCAAAACGAGGGTTAAGACAGCTGCATCTTATTCAGAACGCTGCTGCTCGGGTTCTAACCAAAAAGGAAGTACAACCACATCACCTCAGTTTTAAAATCTCTGCACTGGCTTCCTGTTGCTCAGAGAATAGACTTTGGTTTACAATCTCTTAATGGTTTAGGCACCAGATTATATTTCTGACATGCTAGTTCCTTATGAACCTCCTCGGACTCTGAGAAACATCTGGGACAGGCATTCTGCTTGTGACCATTGTTGGAACTAAACATGGTGAAGCAGCGTTTAAGTCTCATGCAAATAAAATCTAAAAAACAACCTCCCAAATGAAGTAAAACAAGCCTCAACTTTAACAATGTTCAAGGGGAAGTTAAAAACCTTCCTTTTTAGCTCCGCCTACATCCATTAAAGATGACTGTATGTTGTTTTTATCTGCATTCTTCATATTTATATTTGTTAATTTTTTATGTTTCTTATTCTAAATCTTGTCTATGTTTTTTAAAGTTGACTTTTATTTCAGTAAAGCACTTTGAATGACCCACTTTGGTGACCTGTGGATGAAAAATATGAATCTGTTTACAGCTGACACTTACGGACTCTGTAAATTGTTGTGGGTAAATATGTGAAGACTTAAAGAATGGAAAGGGCAATATTGTCAACAAATCCTAAGAAAAAGCCCAAAGCATCCTCCGGTTTTCTCAACTTACCTCAGACTGACCTTGTGCTGTTTTTCTCACCGACAACAAAAATGTGCAAAGAACCATGAGGGATGTGGAAATTTCAAGGCTAAACGCCACCACTGTATTTCTTTAGGCACTGGGGCTAATACACAGTAGAGAGAGCTTTAGATGGAGTTTTGCTGCTCCATTAACAACACCATTAAAAGAAATCAAATTCCATTTACAGCCCAAGTGAAAATCAGGTATTTCTTTACGCTCGCTATCAGTTTTCTTGTGTTCAGCCCCCTGGTGAATGAGTCTGCAGCCTCCAAGGGGAGTAATTAGATGATCAAAAGCGTGAGACGGTATTGACAAGGCTGTGTTGAGTCTATCACTCTGGCAAGAGCCGGCACAGTGGACGGCCAAGTCTGTCTGTTAAACAGTGAGCAAGGAAGTAG
This sequence comes from Neodontobutis hainanensis, assembly GCA_024349245.1. Lineage (NCBI taxonomy): Eukaryota > Metazoa > Chordata > Actinopteri > Gobiiformes > Odontobutidae > Neodontobutis > Neodontobutis hainanensis. The sequence continues at coordinate 70,939 of JALDNG010000028.1, forward strand.
CCCGCTGGCGCATTAACAAGCCCCTAAAAAGATGCCCAGAATTAACAGATCAGGACAGGATCTAATGGAAACCATCCACTTGGGCATTTCTCATTGGGATTCTCGTTGGTCTTCTCTGCTCTTTGGGTTTTCCTATCAACACTTTTTCTTAGTTCTTCCCTCTATCTATTCTCCCTGTCTCTATTTCTTCCACGCTGCGTGAACAAAGGTGAAGAAGTACAGGCTTGGCAAGCCTTAGCCAGGATAACAAGGGACATTAATTTCACATTTCAAAGCCTCTCGCTCTCTTGCACACACTTTTTTGTAGTTGTCTGGTTATCTCACATCGGTAGAAGGGGTAAATGGATTTCTCACTTTGAGTACATATGCAGACTCACAGGAGGGAGGCACAAATGTTTATATATGCACACACATTGTAAGGAAAGGTAAGCCAGTAGTATCATCTGCTACTTTTGGTTTGTGTTGTCTTGCAGTCAGATACACCCAACTCATGGAAACAAGGAGGGACACAAAACTCTCAAACACAATTAGTCAAATCTTAGTATTTTATAATCCACCATATTGTCACAAATAGGCTGTATTTAACTCTGGATTCCCACTTTGAACAATGGTAACAAAACAAGAAAGACAACCCAAAAAATAAAACAACAAGAAATATTTCTCTGGAAGTCTTTTAGTTGTTTTAAATCACATACAGATATGGTCTCTTGACAAGGCTTCCTTTTACTATAGTCACTGTTCTCTTCCATCTGTGTGTGAAAACCTTCAGACCTAGAGGTGGGCACTGACCCTTTTTTCTGCTCGCACTGCGCAGTTCTCTCGAGTGGAGCAAGAGTTTAACTGATGAAAAGTTCTGTTTGTCAGTTTTATTTCTCTGTGAAAGTCCATTTGAGATGCTCCCTTCTATTGCTAACATCTTTTGTCCAAAGCAACACTGGTCCTTTTAGAATCACAATGTTATAGTGCTCTCAGTCCTGGTCCCCCAGCAGGTCTGTGGGGTTGCTGCTCTGAGGGGACGGGCCTGGTCGGTTGCTGTGTGTTGGGGGGCTGTGGTGGAGCCGTCTCGGGCTGGGTCCCCCGCCACCCTCACTGTCTGTGTTGGATGAAGAGGGTGCCGGGGGAGGGGGCAGGCGGGGCAAGGGCGCAGACGAAGGCGGTATCCTGCTGGATGTGGAGCCTATACTGCCCCCTGCTCTCATGCTCTGGATTCTCCTGCACTCCTGGCAGATGCGCACATGGGTGCACCCGCGTCCGGGCAGCATCACTGGGGTGGGCGCCGGCGGGGGAGGAGTGGTGTTGGCTCCTAGTGGGTCGTCTAGGATACGCTGCGGTCCTGGGCCTAGGTCAGAAGGTCCCGTACACCCCCCTCCTCCTCCGGCGCCACCAGTTAGGGGTCCCGCTCCACTGTACAGCTTCCCGTTGCTCAGTCGCATCTCCCGCACCAGTCGCAGAGGCCGCGGGGCTCCGAGGGCAATGCGGGTAGGATGGCGCAGGGCCGCAGAGCTGCTGAGGGTTCGGCGGCGACGCAGACGGGAATTCTTTTTACACGAGACGGCGTTTCGGAACTCTGTGATCATCTCCTGACAGACAGACACCTGCAAACAGGAAAGGAAGGAAGGGAGGGACGGAGGAAAGAAGGAAATACGGAAGGGAAGGAAAAGGAAGGAAGGGCGCCACAGACACAAAGAAGTAGGCAGGCAGCAGAACAAGACGGTGGTAAGGCAGGACATAAAAGAGGAAGAGCGGAAAGAAGGGAAAGCAAATTTGAAAGAAGAAGCAAAAAATTAAAAGAACAAGGCAGAAACACGGCAGAAACGGAGCCAGTGACGCATGGAAAACCAAAAAGTCACAAGAGAAGCGAGGGCACAGAGATCAACAAATGATGTGTTAAGAGCATAGATGGAGAGGTGACGGGGGAGGATGTGGAGATGGATAGAGATGGGAGAATATCCCAGGAGCAGAGAGAGTTATTACAATCTAAACACACAAAACACCAATATGTTGTTTAGTTTATGAGCACTTCATTATGGCACTATGTACTATGGACAGACAGGCAGTACACTGAGGCACACTCACACATACAGCAGCTACTGTACACGTTCAAACGTACACCTAAATCTTTTGTTCCCATTCCAACAACACTGCTATAATCCAAACACAAAATGCATCATTACAAACCACATTCTCATTGAAATGATAAAGAATGTTCTCACATAAACAGAAACAGTACTCGTTGTCGGAGAACAGACACTGAAGAACAAATGAAAGGAGGTGTGTGTGAAAGAGAGAGAAAGAGATATAGAGACACGCACAGTGAGATGGGTGAGAAGTAATCCAAGAATGGGAACGAAGAATACCAGCGTACATGTGAGGCATGTAAAAGAAGATACATCATGACATTTAATGCCAGGGAAAAAGATCACACTACTTCTTAATGCAAGCAAATATTGGCATTTCTCAATATTGCTTATCCGTACCATCAGTTTAGCTCACAACACTACACTTAACTGGCAAACTGTTTGTCACAGGACGTTAACAAGACTGTGGCTTCATCAGGCAAAGCATGCAAAGACAAATTCAAATCTATTTCCTTTTAAAATGATTTGTGACAATTCTTTCTCAGACTTAATCATTCCCATCATCTCACATGCATAACACACAAGTTAACAAAAAACATGGAGGCAATTAAACTCATCACAGACCCACAAACTAACAGGCACACAAGAGCAGAATCAAAAGGGTTGGCGGGGTGCCATGGGAACCTACTGGGGTGTGTCTGTGGGGTCGGCGAGGGCAGGTATGGGGGCATACCTCATCGGTCTCTGCCGAGCGGCGCGTCGACCACACAAACTCCATGATGGCCACAAACACTGCAATGATGAGGCCGCAGATCAGCACCACAAAGATGCCTCCAATGTTCTCCATGCCCAGTCCTGAGAGGTGGAAAAGGCAGAAAGGAAAATTATACGAGGCTTGGATTTGATATTGACCAACCAGGAGGAGTAATACAGAGCATCTGAAAAGGGTAGCTTCTGTGGAGCTCTGTAAAGTTTCCTTAAGTTTGATCTATAATTCAGAGAGGTCAGACAGTATATAATAACTGATGGAGCCGTCAGCTTCATATTGAGAAGAACAAAGAGGCGGAGTTATAATTATTTGTACTTTCAATTACTTTCATTGATAGATTTTTGGCTTTTTCATTGAGCAATAGAAACCAATGCACATCAAGAAGTTAATTTTGTTTTTTTAGTTTTTTTATTTTCTCTTTATTGTCCCAGTGGGGAAACTCATTGCCACCTGGGGGCGCCCAGGTACCCCGGTCATGTCACTAACTGGAGACTAAAGCATGTTTTGACATTGGTAGGAGAAACTCGAGTATCCGGAGAAAACCCACCTGAGCACGGGAAGAACATGCAAACTCCACACAGAAAGGCCCTGCCCAGCCCGGGAGTCGGACTCTGGACTTTCTTGCTGTGAGTGTTAACCCCTGTGTCACACATTTACCCACATTTACCAAGGCCTCTGCTCCATCCCATTTCCCAAAGGTCTCATGTTCTCACAAAACATTAAATATTACTGTTATTTAAATATTTTCCATTTGTCAGTTTAAAGTATTAGAAGTGCTATTTACTATTGCTGTGGTTACAATGGTCATTTTAAATTAGTAATAAACTAAACTAGTTCAACTATTGAGGCTAACCATAGTATATGTAAATACATCTGCTACTCAAATCATCATTACAGTACAACTCTATGGACAGTTGTTCTGGCAATGACCATTTTCACAGCGACTCCAAGCTGAAAGCTCTTGCTTTTTGTCTTTGATTTGACAATTGTGTCATGGATATTCAGCACAAGCTTGGGCTGAATATGGACTATTGTTTTTTTTAAATAAAATATATTCTCCTAGTGCTGTGTTTTGTGAAATACTAATTCAGGGAAGTGCTCTTCCAAATGTATTTTTAAATTCAAATGCTCCACAATAAAGCTGCATGAATACTTAAGATTGCCTTTCTTTGAAATTCTTTGCATACAGTACAGCCACGAAGCGATGCTGAAAAGGTTGTTACCAAAACCATTTTTTAAAAGAGATTTTCATCTGACAGTTAAGACAAAAAAGCATTGTCATTCTCTCCTCACTCGAATACAATCACACCACACCTGACAAACAGAATAAGTTTGGAAAAGTAGATTGTGCCCTTCACAAGGACATTAAGTTTTTCCATTAGCCATTAGCTAATCTGGAGAAGGCAGACGATTGCTGGGGACAGACCGAGGCAGACAGACAGCTGCCGTCCACTGACCCTTGGCACGGTGGTCCTCTTCTTTGGGACATTGGCTTCCTTCCCACCATCTCCTCTTCAAGATCTCCAGCCTGTTATTCTCTTGCAGCTGGAGGATCGCCAGTGTGATCTCATCTCGGAAAGGAGACCCTAAAGAATGGCAGGAAGTAAATAGAGAAGGTGAAGTAAAAATGCCAAGGCCAGAGAGGGTTTTTTTCAGAACAGGATCCCAAAGAGTAACCCAAAAGATTTAGACTGAATTGCTTTTGCTGCCTGGAGATAGCTACAAGTATTCTTACTGTGAACTTAAAAAACGTATTATTGAGAGATAAAGAGTGAGATAACAAGCAGAAACAGGCAGCAGAACAACTGTTCACCAGACCCCATGCAGTGCCAACACAACAGGATCTGGGTCATCAAAATGAAAATGAACTGTCTTAAAGGCTTTCGAGAGAAGGATTTGTAGCAGAATTATTTGACAAAAAACAATGTGGTAATCTTTATAATCTCGCAAATTGTGTGTCTGTGAAGCCTGAGAGGTTGTCTCACTTATTTGACAGAGCCGCTAGTGATTACCATAAATGGAAAAAGCTCAAAGTTTCAGACAAAGTTAATGATTGTTGTTAATACTGACTCCCTGTAAAGTATTAACTGAAAAAGCATTATGAAGCAAGGGCAGATAAATTGTAGAGAGTCTAGCTAACCACAGAAGTATTTGCAGATCCTTTCGTCACCTTTGTACTTGTTTGGGGACTAATGGGAATAGGCAAGCCTCTTTTTAGAGCCGCTGCTTTTGTTGCAAGGATATTACCATTGTTCTTACGGCCAGCCTTTATCTAAAAGTCAGAGTACTGGTATGGGGTGTCTGAAGTTGCCTCACTTTTATCCTCCAAAGGCAGGTAGTGAGGATGGATGCTATGAGATGGCTCGACTATAAAGAGTCACCTCAGTGCTATGTAAAATTGATGAAAACTGATGACACAATGGGTCTGTGTTTAGTTGTGACAATGAAAGTGTGTACAGAGATGTTGACTGGTTGTGTGCTTTTCAGTTTGATTTCATGTGGTGCTTTTTCAACATCATTTTTGAGACAACAAAGGCTCTGTAAGATTTGGACAGGCAAGTTTGGTCAGGGATTGGTCAGTCATGCAAACACAGCAGTCGTTTTGTGTTAAATATATACATTTTTTTATTGTTTGTATATAGCACTATGCATGGGCTTTGGACCAAACAGTGCTTGACCAACCATGCACACAATCAACAAATCTCTTCAAACACTAGAACAAAACTATAAAAAAATAGGACAAGTGGTAAAGTTCATTCACTACGACCACATGACCACCTCTTCAGCGGCCTGTTACCCTAGAGGTGGTGCAATAAATCACTGGCCACCAAACCAAACCTTTTCAAAAATTTGTTTTCTCCCAATTGCAACAACACACTCAGAGGGAATTGCACAGTACAGTGTATTGTGAAATGTTGTCATTGATTTCAACTTGCACTTACAAAAGCAATTGTCTGCAAGCTCTTTTTTTTTTACCTTCCTTTTCTCCATCCTTTGCACTTTTCTGTCAGTCGTACTTTCGCTTCGGCAGAATTAGACATTTTTTAAAGGCAATTAACGCCCTGCTCATTACTTCCAGCTGAAATTATTCAGATAAAAACTACTCATTCTGGTAGAAGACATTTTGTTCAGGCTAATCTCTTTTTATCTATCTGTCTATTTATCATAATTGATCTCATGCAGGAGTATTGTTTTCCCTGCTGTCAATCAATGAGATGTAAGCATTTTTGTTGAGCTTTGGACTTTCTGATCCAAGATAAACTGTTTTATTTTAACCAATCTTTACTTGATCATTGTCAGAATATTTTCTCAATTCAAGTAGTTTTACAACCCCTATATTCCCCAAAGAGGTTAGTGGGGCTATAGGTGACCCACTTTACTTCACTCAACTGTAAATAGCTCCCAGACTAATGGTTGTGTCCTTGACTACTTTAGATGAGAGTCCACTTTCACAACTCAACCTTGAGCTTTAAGAATGGAAGAAAAGTCATTTTAAAGCAGCTTTTGGCTCTCCGTATATTATAAAAGTGAATGCTCTGTATTAAGTCTGTGTGACAGCAATAATCATAATAACATATTTGTATTCTCCCTACCACAGACTTACATACTGAACATTTTGTGCAACCTTTTAGTTATTTATGTTCAGTTCACTTCTGTGGCTGCAAGGGGTGCAATATTATGCCCTATCATTTAGATAAAGTGTCCTCTCAAGAGGCATTACTTTCCACTACTGTGAAGGCCACTGCACATTGTCATGTTACATCAGGCAAAAAACTCTGAGACAAGTAATCCATATACATCCGGAAGCTTAAGTAACATCCAAAAGCAGTTGTTTTATCAATGTCTTTGCAGGCTATTGAACATGACCTAAATGGGTTTAGAATTTATTTAAGTACGACCCAGAGAAATATGAATAATTTAAAATGTGCTTCTTTAGAATAGCATCTTGTTTTAGCCTGGCAAATAAAGCAGTACTGTTTTTGTGCCTGGTCTATAAAGTGTTACATTTGTCTTTGGTCAGTGTGATTATTAAAAACTTTAACAATAAAAGTGACTATAAATTTAAGAACAGACCTCTCTACACTGATGGTAGGGAACATCTGTAAAGGTTCTACCAATGCTTTGTAAATGACTGTTACATTGTATATACATACATTGGAACAACAGTCTATGGCAAGATTATAAATCAAATGAATTTGATTAATTTGATGTTAAAATAGCCATTATGTAAAATTAAAATGAACCAAAAAAGTTTCTTTGGGGACACTTTATTTGACACAGTATTTGATACATTGTATCTACCTCCGTGTAACAAACTGTAATAACATATAACTACACAGTAAATACATAATGGAATTATGTGTACTTACTTATTGCAGGTAGGGTTAGGGTATGTATGTACAATGTAGTTACATGTTATTACAGTTTGTTACACAGTGTGTTACATTGTACTTACTGTGGTAGATATAATGGAACAAGTGTAGTGTAAAATAAAGTGATACAAAGACACAATTAATCCCAAGGCTCTGGGATGTCTTGGTAGGGAAGTGGCAGGAAACTGAACAGCAGTAGCATCAGTGCAGCGTACTTTGTACTTTGTTGATTTATGCAAAGAAGCCATGAGCTTTGGCACATCTTTTGCATATTAAAAAAAACAAACTTGTTCACATTATATAGGACCTCTATGGAAACAGGTATCCGACCTGCTTTATTTTCAAGGGTAACGTGCACTACTGCTGCTTTGCTATTGTTGTTTTGTCAGCATTGTGCAGAAAATAACCCTTTTAGGTCAGAAGCAAGAAAAAATACACCACTTTATTCATAGTCCTAGCCCCTTTAGCCATAGTTTCTATCTTATTACCAATTGCTACACATGATATTATTTACAATTGTAGTGTAGTGTATTTACCCAGCGACATGCCAATGCCATAGCCCTTGGTGTCCAGCAGGCCTCCTATCTGTGTGAGGTTGCAGTTGAGGCCACGGTGGTACTCATTCATAGTGCTCTCCATCAGAAAGGCATACTTGGAGTTGAGCACACGCGCGATGCCCTCCTCCGTGCTTTTCACAAATACACTCGGCTGCTTTGAGTTCATGTAGTTCCACATGCGCTGGTAAGTCTGGTAACGCGAGTTCTGGAGGCCAATAAAAAAGAAAGTGTGACAGATAAAAACATAAATTGTGAAAAACACCACAGAGGGAAAAGTAAAAATGAGAAAATTAAGGTAAATCAACAGGTTATTTGCTTATGCCATAGACCGATCATCATATTTCTCACAGATAGACTTTAACACTAAAGGTGTAATGACAGGTAGTAAAATATGGTAAACCCTAAAACAGGATTAAGTGTTTAAGTGGAAAATTACATGTTGCACTTGTATTTGTGTGAAAAAAAAAAAAAACTAAATAGACATGCAAGTGTATGGCTGCATGAGTGTTTATAATGGATTAGGCACTGAGTGGGGTAATGTACTGTAGCACTGAAAATGGCTTATGTAGACAAACATAGACCACTCGTTCTTATATCGTTGCTGTGGACAAACACCAAGAGAATGCAAAACAAACAAACACTCCTAAACTGGCACGTGGCCATTTCCCGAACACACGCACAAGTAAACAAGACATATTTTTTTAATACACTCACCTCCACACACACACCCACAATATAACACACAGACCAACACACACTGAGGCTTGGTGACAAACACAGATGCCGACACAGATGCCGGAAGCCCTCTTAGAAGCAAACAAAGGCAGTCAGCCACTTAACACGAGCACAAACAGCCATAAAGAAAAAACAAGATAGGAACAAGATATGAGACACACAGATATATATTATAGATGGTCCTTGACTCACACAAAACTATTGATTTAAAATGTGCATGACTGCCTAACTTAAACAACTGTGTGCCTTTATTCTTATCCATACCATAAAGAAAGTCATGGTGCTGCCTCCGTGAATAGTCCCATACTCTATGTTGGTCTGGTCAGCCAAGTCGTCAGGAGACTCGATGGGAACCTCCATCCTCTGGACGGTGAGGAAGGCTGCCAGGTTGGCCGTGTAGGAGGAGATGATGATTAGTGTAAACGCCCACCTGTGTGAGGGAGACGCAGAGCACATGTCTGTAAAAGTAATGCATAGGAGACACTAAAGTGACCTTGTCCCTGTAGAACAGCACACGGCTCAAGGACTCACAGGAATAAGATTTCTGTGAACATGGCATTGTGTATTTTTTTATGAAAATATCATACTTGAACACATACTGTACGTGTAATCCGTGGACTATACTTTTATTAGAGTTTGCCATTTATTTAAAACATTTGAATAAGATTTTTTTTTGGCTCAAATTTATTATTAAGCTAGTCCATAATGTGGTCTCTTTGAATGTACAGTAGAGTAAATAAATTCGTAAATTATGAAATTATTGTGGCTTCGCTAAGTGAACAACACATCGTCTTTGATTTATTTTTAACAGCTTGTATTGTGGTTTACATGTCTAATTGTACATAATAATCCTTTAACTTACTAAATTTTATTTATTTTCTCATTACCAAGTGTAAAATGTAATTGTTGCTTGATCTTACCACACGCCACTAACACATCTAGTTGACAGGGCTCTGGGCATGATCTCTGACCCCTGCTGCATGAAGCCCCCAATTGGAAACCACAAGCTGTTTCCCAAGGTGTACTGGTTCTCCAGCATGTCCCTGCGCTCCCTCAGACACGGGTGAGGGTTGTACCACTCATAGGGGCTTAACCTGTCGAGAAAATGGGAACATAGTAAAAAGACCTTGAGGCCTTTTAAACTGCTGTACAGTAATGCCGCTCTGTCATATCAGTCCAGTCATTGCTCATTTGATAGTGTGTCCAACAGTGTACAAGGTTGTGTGAGGTAAAGAATTCCTGGTTTTGATTGACAGCGTGTGTTCAACAAGACAAATGGTGATGGTGCCCAGACGTGTGCTCTGTGAGTACTATCTCTATAGTGTGATGTAATGTATTGACCTTGCAGCTAAAAAGAGCACGCAGCTGACAGCTAGGTAGGCAAGCAGCATGAAGAGCCAGACGGCTGGAGAGAAGGGGTCCAGGAACGAGAAGTAACCCGGCTTCCGGCCCTGGTAAGGAGGAAGAGAAGAAGGAAGAAAGAGAAGGAAAAAAAAGAGAGGTAATAAATACAGCCTGGCGAGAGCGTGTTAAAATGCAGTAGAAGTCAGAGATAGGACACTTGACACCACAGGAGGGCAGTGTCCTTCAGTGTACACTAATGTTGAGTCTGCAGTGCTTTGAAATGATAATGCTACAATCCATAAATGCTCTGTTTCACAATGCCCACTGCTGAAGCATACTTGGCTTGGGCTCAAAACCTCATTAGCAATGTAAAGCTATCACTGTTACCCAGTTACAGAGCACAGACTTATCGAGCAATTGAAATTACACCTATAAATTTCAGCGTGGATATAATAAATGCAGTATGCAGCACACAAATCCGGTACAAGCCTGAAAAAGAAAGTCTGATGCAAAATGAGGTCTGGCTTGTTAGGCTTCATCCTGCAAGTGGAGTCAGTTATATTTGCTTTGACCCCGGCAGCTTTAAGCAGTGCAAACAAAAGAAGCTAAATCCAATATGAGATCTGTGGCAAGTATGGCCCAGCAGGAGCCACACAGGCTCGGATAACACCCTCACCAGATGAACTCTGTACAAGATGCTGATCCCCAGGGTCATGAACGGCTTAGAGAAGTCGATAACTTTCTCTCGCTCTGACGTGATGGTGAAGCCTGCCACAGCCAGGTCGGCTTTCTGAAGGATTGACAAAAACAGACGGGTAGATGGGCAGATAATGGTAGGTTTGAGGAGAACATAGAGAAAGAAGAAGAAGAAGAAGAGATAATTTTATTTAGATGTCTATTTAAAAATATTTTTCTCATGAAGTCAACATTCATTATTTGTTCATTTATTTAGTGTTTATAAAGTGAAATTTAGATGGAAACATTCAAATATGTCATAGTTTACTTTAGACACACATCAACAACATTCAAAAAAATAACTAAACATCCCAAAATGCACTAGATGACATTTAAAAGGAACAATAAATTGGCTAGTTAAAACTGGCCTGTGGTGAATATTAACTACTTGAGGATCCCCATAAAAAAATAAAAAAATACTGATTTAAAAGTTATAAGATTCCCAAAAAAACAACAGTATGAACAGTCATTAAAACGCTTCAAATCGACTGGTTTCTGTATTGAGCAGCGTAATCAGCATTTGAATGAATAAGAGATTGAACCAATACACTCCACTCCACTCAACTCCTACTTTCACCACCAACCAAACGAGGCTAATTGCAAGTAAGCACTGGGTGGCTGGTCTTTGCACCTGTATAAAACCTTCTGGGTCTCTGGTCGCTCTGCCGCCCCTCCATCTCCTCCATTAAAAGCTAATTGATGAACATGGGCTGCTAATTAGAACTGAGTGATCAGGCAAATGGGGAGGGCAGAGAGAGCTGGGGGGGGAGCACACTAGTGTGGCAAGCCCCACAGAGGGACCACAGTCTGGTAATTGAAGTATACTGTATGGTAATTAAGCAGAAAGGGGCTCTCATTAGCCTGCTTCAACCAGAGTGTCTGTCTGTGAGACACACTAGGTCTGGACAGAGGAAAAAAGAACTTGCTGGGATAGGGGCGGCTTACAATGAGAAAAGATGCTGCAGACAATTTTAGGCAATGCTACCACTCTCTTTTGGGGAATTATCAAGTCAGCTTTTGTCCTAGATAAGAGTCTTACTCCCCTCTGAGGGCAATTTGAAACATGGGATGTTACAGCAGAGTTGTAGTTTGGGGCTACAGCACCAGTGTGTGCAGATATCTGTGGCTAAGTAATTGTGTTTTAATATGAGGACTCTGCTGCCTTGTAATAGCAAAATGAATATGCCCTTGAAAGAAGTGATTAAATTAGAAGCTGTTTAAACACTAGTGTAAAGGTCAAGTTAAGGTTTGGCATTGAGTCTTAAATTTTTCTTTATATTTTATAATAAAATATTCTGTGTATAAAAACAAGAATTTGTCACTGAGCCAATCAGGATACAGTAAAAACTGCTGGCTGCGATAGCCTGCTATATCACTTTCTACCACTAGATGGAGTTTTGAGTTATTATACGCAGCATTAGTGTCCCTCACTAGAACACAATATGTTTTATTCATTTTTTTTGTCACAGAGCCAATCAGGATATCATGTCATTGGTGCAACAGTGAGCTTTGCATCTATGATGGACTGCTGCTGTTAGGATATGACTTGTTGCATTGTTAGCATCTGACAATAGTAATTTGGTTTAGTTAAATGTGTAATATTCAATCTCTTTTTAAAAGTAAATTTATGCATTTGGTGGTTTAAGCCCAATGCCAGCACTTATGAGCTTCAACCCCCTGAAAACACAATCTGCATGTGTTTGTGATAAGCTTCTGTCTGTCAAAGCCCTGGGTAGATCACTTGTGCATTTTTATGTTTCAAATGAGTGAGTGTGAGACAGAGAGAGGAACAATACACACCCTGTTGATCAGCTCTCCAACCATGCCTGTCCAAGAGCCATTGGGCTCCGGAGCCCCATAAAGCCCATCATCCACCAGCTTGATCTTGAAAGAAAATTTCAAGATGTCTGCCAGCTCCCTCAACATGTCGACACAAAAGCCCTCATACTGGTCGTTGCCCTGGAAGTCCTGGTAGTTTTCTCTGCGCATCACATATGGGTTCTCCTAAACACGTGGGAAACATGACAGGGTTCAGTCCAATGTTTGATGAGCAGGTTTTGCAGGGAAAGATGGCAAGAAGGAAGATGAATACACTGCTCTTTGATGAAGACAACATCATTTTTAACATCGCTAAAACTGTGACGGCAGTTATGTGTATGTTGCCAAACAGCAAAATGGCTGCCAAGACTAATTTACAGATTGCTTTATTCACAAATGATGGCAAACATCCATACATATTCAGATATAAGAAACAATATTATTCTTAATGCGGCCTATTAAGGGTATGCCAAAACAAAAGAATTAACAAAATCTGTTAATCATTCCAATTGTTGTACCATTTGTTTCTTGTTTAATTTGGCAGGTATTGTCTAAACATATTTTCTGGTGATTGGCAGGAATGTTACTGACTAGATTGTATCTAAAGCCCAAGCAAGATAAAGAAATCTAAGCAGTTGTGTCTAGACGTATTCAAAATAATTAGGTAAAGATGTTGCATATCTAGTAAATAGTCAGTCCAAAATGAAAAAGTCTCTTCACTCGGTTTGTGTGTAAAAATTCCAATGTGTATGAAGTAAAAAAAAAGTATCAAAAAATTAATTTACAAACAATGTAAAAAATGAATGAGGTAAACTGTCTTTCTCGTCACTCTCAGTCTCAGCTCCGGTGACAATAAAACTAGCTGTGGCAGTCGACAAAACAGCACACAAAACAACTTGAAAGTGCGACCTTACCAGTATGGTGGTGACAATAAGGGTCTTGTTTGCCAGCGTCTCAGAAACATTAATATCCAGACTGGTGGAGTTCATTGCCAGCGTATTGTTGGAGTACCAGATTCCGATCTAACAGAGAAACAAGAGCAGCAGAAAATCAATGACCATTGTCACATACATAATGTACTGTCCCCTGTATCAGTGACTGCATCAGCCATACTGGGCTACTTTTAGAGAAGCAGTCTTACATGTGTAATAGATTGTGCTTTGTGTTGCTCATATTGTGGCCTAGGCATAACGGTCCAATTATTCCCCGTGGAGCCATAGAGGATCCTTGAATACAACGAATAATAAAATGACAGGCAGTGGGCTGAAGCAGAAAATAATAAAGACATCTATGATAACTCATTTCATTTCAATGTCTATTTCATCCCATTTTACATTGCATAAAACAGCTCATGTTTTCCCTTTATAAGTGGCTTAACTACCTAGGTGTGTTATTAGAGCCTAACTAAGGTGGAGAAAGATATTGAAGCTTGTAGAGGTATTTCTTTGAGAGATAATACTATACATCTTCCAATAGGTCACAAAGAAGGTAATGGCTCCTCAGACAGAATCACCCTTTTTATATGACACTCTTTATCCTGCCCTGACATTTAGGAGTGGTCGCTGCCTGCAGTGGGGCTGCTGCTGTGAGCAAAAGGGCCCAGAGTGAAAATGTTAATTATCACAAGCTAACTTTCATTGTGTTAAATCAAGATTTAAGTGTGGTTTTCAGGTGGCATTTATAGTTAACACATACAATTGTTGGCCTACACCAGTAAAAGCCTAGAAAGACATTGGGAGATTAGGAGAAGGTGAGGAAAAAGTGCTTCCCTCAATGTCAATGAACCGCAGCATTGTTCCCTCAATCTGGAGCAGCACTCATGTGTAGGCTTTGGGCTCATTTAACTCTGACTTTCAAATGCAGGTTAAATGCAGTTTTTTATCTTTCGTTGCATTTCAGTTTATAGCTCACTGAGGAAAACAACATACAAATTTAAACCATAATACTTTCCTGAGCCTAACACTGCTGGAATTGAAAAGTTCAGTCATTTTTACAGAAGCTTAAAATTCTATTTTCAAAATCACACTCTTAAAGCTCTCTCAAGGACACACAAATGCAAAGAACCTCTGGCTACCCCAGTAGTATCCTGTCAATAGTAGTAATTATATAATTCAGTAAAATGGGCCTCAGCGTTATAGGAACATGTACCTCATCAGTTAGTTGCATAGAGCTCGAGACATCTTGAGAACTGCTCAGCTGGAATCAGTCACTTATGTCTACCTACTTATTATCAAGTGACTTTAAATGAAGTGAACTCATGGTCAGAAAAGAAGTAGAGCCTGTTCCACATTAATGACATTGACTGCTGAATATATGTGGTGGCCAAAATAATCAGACACTAGGCATGTTTGAGAGGTTTCAGTTGTTTTTGTCAAATTGGCCATTACAATACCCATAAAACAAATCAAATATCTACAAAGGCATCATTATGTTCTATAAAAGTATAGAATAGAGCCATCATAAGGAGATTTAGAACAAGCTAGACCTAGTTCACTGTCAATGTCAGTGTTGTGTTCCTTTGCAGAAGCAGCCATTAGGTAACAGTAGTGTTATATATTGACATGATGCCAGAGAGATGTGCTGATGTAACTGCTGCAAAAGGTTGACACACCAAATATTAAAGGTAAAAGTGGATGGAAAATAGTAGGACTCACTTCATCTGATATTTGTTGAGCTCAGAGCATGCTTCATGAACATTATGAAATGAAATCAGGTTCTGGAGGCAAAAAAGGTCAGTATTTTCAGATCTGAAGTGTTCTAATAATTCTGGCCACCACTGTATATTGCCATCAGTTGCTCACGGTTTTTAGAATACATTGTGGGATAACATAGTTTTAAATGCTTCAGATAAAATAAATGTTACCGCATGACTGCAGCTGGTACATGACCCACATCTGATGGCAGGTTATGAAAACAGTTTAGACAAGTACAGCGCATCCGAGCAACTTCATAAACCCTACTGATATTTGGGTGGTGTCATAGAGTCAGTCTGCGTTGACCTCAGAGTTAAACGCCTCCCTTGGCGTTGTGAACTCAAACTAGACAACCTGTACCTAACCAAAAACCTGCAGGTGCTATGACCTGGCCGGTGGTTGCAACAGGTGGCTGCTGACCTCTTTGTGGCCTCCTCTGTGTTTCTCCAGGATCCGCAGGGTGTAGTTGGTCCTCTGACCTTTGCTGTTGAACTCGACGCGGCCTGTCAGACCGTCATACTCCACCTGGCAGGCAGATGGAGAGAGTGAGGTGAGAATGAGAGAACCAGAGTGGTGTGAGCAAAGCACTTGGGAATTATTATAAAGTAGAGGAGGTGTAAAAGATTTAGTCAGAGATCACATTATGCCAATCCCACTCCAGACTAAACTTAAGGCTATATAGATCTGTTGAGGAGGTGATGCAAACTTTTATTTCACTATAATGCTCTTTACTATAACCAGGCTAACCGTCGCTTGATTACAGTTAGGGCAAAAACTGTCAGTTCAATTATTACCAAGGAAAAGGTCGAAACACCAGCCAAACCAGAAATGCTTTGGACGAACAAGGAAAATTCTGTCCAAGCAAGTGGCTGAGAGAGAGCAGCAGTAAAGATCAACCGCTTTAATAAGAGCCAAAGTTGCAGCTCCACTCTGCCACTCCAAACACACATCTATGATGAATGGCACAATGCTGAAGATGGAGAATACCGTAATGTTGACTAACAAAGACAGATGTTGGGCGGTCAGGGCGGAGGCAATGAGAGATGGGTCTCCGGCTGCCTTGACAACAGGTCGTCAATGAGAAGAGCACACAGAGATGGGATATGACAAAGAAAAACACCAGACAAAGGTTACAAGCATGTGAGATGGAGATGGCACAGGATGTACTTTAGTCACAAATTTAGCACACAGTTAATTAGCGGATTAATGAATTAGTCAAGGCACATATTTAACCACATTTCATATGAATTATTACTCATTTAAAGCTTTGGTGTTACTGTGCTACAAATATCACTACAATTGAAGGTGATCTGAGGAAAGAAATGTTTTTGCTGTTCAATTTCCAAAATGTTGCTTTTGACGGCGGACTGTGATTAGAATTTGATTCAAAATATGGAAACTGACGGTTGTGAGCAGTAATCAAGTTACATCCACAATCATTTTAAAGTGGTGTCGTAGAATAATAACAATCACAGTCCACACTAGCGTTTTGGAATTCTAATGAGGACAAAAAAAAATCATATGACATAAATTACTGTTTTCCTCCAGTGCAACAAATTAGAGAGGACAACAAGGCAGAGAACACAGATGTCTTTCCATCCAACCAACAACACAGCCCCAAACTGAACTCAAATACAGCCATTTGTGATATTTTAGTTTACATAAACATATAGAGTACATGTATTTGTAAAGTAAGTGAGTAAAGTAAACTGTAAGTAAATGGGGCCTTTAATCACTTCAGTATTTTGGAGTAGAACACAACATTGTACTTGTATTGTATTGATGTATAGCACACACACTCTCTAGTAATTACCATGCGCAGGTAGTTCATAAGACTGGTCCCATGTTGCCAGATCTGAGGCGATGTGCAGCTGAGTGGCTTCACTCCAATCTCCTGACTGCGGTTCAATTCCCTCACGGCGCCCACCACCACATGCACCGCGTCAAACATCAGCGCTGACGAGAGCTGAGGAAGTCAGAGAGGTGAAACATGAGAGCTAGAGGAAGCGTTGATTGAACGTTTAAAGCCCAGTACGAGGAGAGAATAGATGTAAGGTATGAGCAAACCCAACAGGGAGCAAGCACAGATGGATACATCAATACCCATTAAATACAAGCAAAAGACGAGCTCAATGTCTTTAACTGCTCCATGAATCAGTACAAGAAAAAAAACAGTAGTTGACTGTTACTTGGCAAATAAACAAAACTGTAAAGATTACTTCCATACTCAAGTATTCATGACTATTGGTATGTCCATGAGACTGACCGCTGGCCCTGGGTATGTCAGGTCACATCCCTCTCGCCATGACAGATTCAGGCTCCGAATGAACTCCAGATAAAACGGATGAGTGGTGTTAAACATGGAGAACCCCAGTATGTTGGACTGCTCATCCACTATATCATCCAGTCTTAAAAGAGGGAAGTCCTAGAAAGGAGAAAGCAAGAGCTGAGTGACTGCACCCGGGACAGCAGAGGAATGAACACATTTCTGTTATTTGTAATGGACTGTTCAAAGCAGAGTTGGTTTATGGAGACAGTTAAGCTAAGTAGCTATTGGTGCTAATTTACATCCCACTGACGAATTAATGGACTACATTGCAGAGAATCTTGGTTACTACATGAGAGTTGCTGATTGTAGAAATGGTACAGTAGTCTTACTTAAATATAATTACTGCTTTATTGTGGAAAGAAGTAGCAGCAGGTCAGCTAGCAGCATTTCTATTTTAAAGATGGCGCTAGCAGGGTTTAGCTGATTAGCCTAGTCTGTCAAAGAATTAGTAATTGTTTTCCACCTGGTGTGACAGATGAATGGCCCTTTATTCATCTTAAAATCTTGTTTAACAGATGGACCTTTTGAAAATTGAAAGACAGTTCAAATGCACAATAAGGTCAGATTTATAACACATTTTAATTGGCGTCAATGAAAGTGTCATGAAGTCAACTGTGACATCTATAAAAGCTTCCTTGTTAAATGGGAAAAGACAGCCAGGCGGGGAACACAGGTGTCTGCATTATTTCTCTAAAGGTCTCGTCATTTAACAACAAACTATAATAGAGTCCACATTTAGAGTTCAAAAGTGCCGGTTTTACCATTTTTAAAACACAGCCCTAGTCTAAATACTAGAAAATTATGAAATTAAATCAAATTAGCATGAGTGCATTGAGTCAGTCAGTCGCCGGCTAGCTGTTGCTAAATCATAAAAAGCAAGGGGGGGTACCAAATAATTTTCAAAAATTATGCAGAACACATTGTAGAGGGTCAGGTTATGCAAACACACTAACCACAGCAATATTAGAGTAGTATGTCTTCAATATAATTACCCTTGTGTTTAAAAAGAAGCTTGGATGTGTCTCATAAGTGGCCGATTAGCTGGTTGTCAATAACAGTAGTCATTACCTGGGGTAATGTGGTACCTACGGATAGACCTTTCGACTGTTCAAATATTAAGTAAGGCCAGAATTATGACAGTAAAAAGTGGCTGTATTTTTAATTGGATTCAATAAGAGCAGAAGGTAGTGGCGTCACAACAGTCACATCTATACAAACGTTCTTGTTAGCGATTGATCATCTTTCAATACAGTATTTCTACTGCTGCAGCTGTGCAGAGAGACATGAAATGCAGGTAAGTGACAGTGTTGACAGTGTATCAAAGTTAAACCATGGAAAAATAAACGCATGGGGAAAAGATTGTGATGAAGAAAAAGGCTACAGAGGCTAGGGAGTGACACATCTAATCTTAAATGGAGAAGTGAAAAAACGATACAGACAGCTTCTAAAAGAAGGGAAACACTGATAAGGACAGAAGAAAGGTTGAATGAAATGACTCCAGTTGCTTTTTTCCCCCCCCTTACACCAATACACACAAGACATCTGAAGATGAAGAGTGCTGCACGTACAGAGGGCGGAGAGGGGAGAAAATAAAAATCAGGCGCGCGGCATAAAGTGACACATTAATTCAAATGGAAGAAGGGGAGCGGAGTATATCAAAGAGGCAGATGAAAACACCGGAAGCGTGGAGAGGGTGGCTGGTGGCAGAAGAAAAAGGGCACAACACATCTGTCATCACCTTTACCTGAAACCTCTCCTATGCATATCTTTTTGTGCAGCAGATGTTTCCCTTCCATATTGCATCGTTCATCTTTTCTCTCCCTTATCACTTCATCTCACACTTTCTCCGACTTTGCACCTTTGCTCACCCGTAAAGGGACAGACAGGAGGGTGGGATGTGTGTGCTCTTACCATGGTGGTAAGGATGTACTTGTAAAACGCTGATGTCATCCCCAGCTCTGATGCCTGCAGCAGAGAGAGAGAGACAGAGAGAAATAATGTGGGCAATAAAAGAGGCAAAATATGGACGAGACAGGTGAGAGACAGCGGGGACAAAATGTTAGGATAGATAAAAAGATTGATGCAGGGAACAATTCAGGGGGCATAGGGGAGCAAAGGGGGACCGTTGGGGGACAAAAGAGGAGAGTTACGTGGGGGGAAAAAGAGAACATAAGTTAATCACAGTTTTTCATCATCGGGCTAACACTAGGACATTTCACTGAGGGCGGACATCCCATACGCAGCCGTGCTGTGACTCACTGGCTATCGGCGTTGTGTAGCCTGAATCAGAAACAACAAGCCTCTGTAACATCTGCCCACCGAAAACATGCTTTTTGTCAAATTCTTTCTTAAGAGTGTGAGCCAGAGTTGCCCAAAGATATGCATAAATGTTGTTTTTACAAAGAAACTCCGCCAGGCACTGGATGTAAAAATAGATGTTAAGTCACTTTCAACAAGACATTTGCAGTGGGGGCAAATTATAAAGGTTCATTTTGGATAAACAGCTTGTAAATGACACCAGTGGCCATTAGATTAACTGCTGCTTCTTAAGCTAGTGCTAGTGTTGCTACTGCTGTGGTGCTGAAAACTGGCATTGACTGTTTTTTTGTACCTCTACTAAGTACTTGTGATCAATATAATTTCCCCATGATCCATGTTTTTACATAAGAATTTCAGTTATTAATATATATATATATATATATATATATATATATATATATATATATATATATATATATATATATATATATATATAAAATATATTTCAGATATTACTTTAAGTTATTTTCACATAATTAATGTTATGTTTTTATGTTACCATACAACTGACCTTTTTGAGAATGTGATAGGACACAGAAGCGTTGGCGTCAATGATGATCGTGGCCACTTTGTCGTCACGGATCTCCTTGAGCAGTGGCGTCGGATCCAAGTTGTCATCCAGCATCCTGACTGACAGCGTCTCCCGAGAGATAAGAAAGCGACGGACCAGTTCCTCCAGTCTGAGCAGGCCTGAAACAGAGCCAGCCAGAGCAGGGCAGCCTATCAATGTCTGGATCTGCAGACACAACTCATATGCTCATACTGTAGGACATTAAAAACTTCTTTTACCCTTCGCTGATTCTATTCCGGTCCTTTTGTGGAGCGTGATCAACAGTTTGTCGAAACGTGCAGGAAATAAAAAGAGCAATTCATTTGGATTCTACACTCACTGTTTGCTCTCTGTGTTTTCTCAGTAGGGCTTATTTTTTATTCATTGTGACCTCTGCCAAGGAGGCTGTGTTTCAGCCTATATGTTTGTTTGTTCTCATGTTTGTTAACGGGATGAGGAACAAACTTGGCATATTGTATTTCAGAGCCTTCTGGAAAGGAGCCATACTTCTGGATTAGGTGAAAAAATTAATCATTTTGTTGTGGTATACTGTGACGCCATTAGGTTTGATTACTTTTTAACTCGACAACACACTGTTAATTTCAGTATGGGCTCCATTTATTTAAACATAGAGTTTCTTTTCATTAAGTGTTTTTACAACTTTTTCAGACATACAGATTTTTTTGTTACAGGCTTATTCAAAAGAACACTAAAGCGACCTGGTTTTAATTTGGATAAGTACTTTGACTGTTAATAACTTCATAATGCAGTCAGTAAAAAGTAAAGCTCACATTTAGAGCAGTAAGCAACTTTAAACACCAGGACTAAAAATACTTTTGGATTAAAAAGAAAACCGAGATAGGCACATGGTATTCATAAAACACTAGTCTAGACAAATGTCCTTTAAAAAAATATTAATACACATACGTTTGGGCAAGGCCAAAGAGAATTTCTTTTTTTATAGAATAATAAATGTAGACTCTTGTGCCTTGACAGTGACATACACTTCTAATCAAGTGCTGTGTCTTTCAGTTTGAACAATGTATACACAGTGAATAAAAGAGTCCTATTTACGTTTTCAGTGGTCTGCGCATTTGTTTAAAAAACAATAATAATAATACAAGCTATATCAAGGCACAATCTCTCAAGAATCCATCCAGCGGGCAGATGGATGGGGACGAGGGCAGCAGCAGGAGCACATAGATTGAAATACGCATACTCAATACACTTTGCACACTTCAAGCGAATTCCTCTTGAACCTGAGTATAACCAATGGCAGTCAAGACTCACTTGACATTGTGCATGGAACCCATCTTCACTAGAAAGTCTACCCTGCTGCTCCCTACTTGTAATTCCATAGTAAAGCACCCCTAGCTATGTAAATAAGTGGAGTGGTTGGCATCTTGGGAAAGGGAGGGGAGTCGGAGGAGAGGTAGTGCACTGAGCCCTTCAGCGGGAGAAAGCCTCTGTAAGCAGTGGGGTAATCACTGAACCAGGCCAAAACTTTAATTAGTTTGAGGAAGGAGGGGGGAAAAAAAAATCAATGCACTTTACAGCTTCCTCTCCTTCCCTCACTCACTCCGGTTCTTCTTATAAGCCCCTAACCTCTCTATCTGTGCCACACTGGCTACCTCTGTGACTGTCTTTATCCGTCGCCTGCTTTCTTTCCACTGTCTTCTCGGTCTGTCCTCAGCCTCATCCATCTCGTGAACAGTGCATAATGGAATTAGGCTCAGATTGTGACCCAGAGAACGACACCTCGGAGATGACCCACATCGTAATATGCGAAAGCCTGCAAATCATAAATTAATTTGACAAATGCCACTGACCAAAATGTCTGGTCTCTAAATATGTTTCTTAATTAGGATGCATTCAGAGTGTGTGACTTTGTAACACTGCTCGCATCTGCCAAAACAAAAAAGAGACTTAATTTGAACAAAACAAGCAACAAGATGAATAAAAAAAAAAAAAAACATGAATCTCTGCAATGTACACACACACCCACAAAAAAAATAAAAATGTATTGTGTACCTTGTGGCATACATACCTGTCTGCATTAAGTGCTCAAACATAGTATAAGAACAAAGTGATCCGAGTTATGAAACACAGCCACTCCGAGTGAGGAACAAGCCTGTTGAGTGGCAGTTAGCACCTATTCCGCAGCCATGGCAACCAGCTCCATGGCGATAGATAGCGCAGCCAAGTGGGTCAGAGTCGGCGAGAGTGATAACCTTGTAAAGATCACCTTCAAGCCAAATATATTGCACACGCACACACCTCAGTCTCTCCAGCAGTAAAAATGCACATGCTGTCGTCCGGATGCTAACTATCAGGAAAATCTGCTTCCTCAGATATCTATGAGGAAAAATGTCTTGTGATGGAATAGCCTCTCATCTATCCATTCAGCTCATGATCAAAACTGCAAAAGACGTCTGATGCCATTTCAAAGCTCTTTTAGTTCAACAAAGAGACATATCCACAAGGAATTCAGCAGGAAAACTAGCCTGGGAAAGCATCTCAATGAGTCAGTCAATTTGTTTTTAAAATGTCATAGCTATTTCATTGTCAAAATCTACCCCTTTCCCACTGGCACCAGAAGTGTTTGTGAATGTCAATGGGATCACTCATTTTTAATGTAACCATGTGTAGTTCTGTTTGACAAGAGCCTGCAGACAACTACCTGCCTGCCTTTTACCCCCACACAGGAGCCGGCCAATATTCAAGAGAATAATGAGTCTCTTACTATTCTATTTTACAAGTATAGAATGTTTTTTGTCATTTAATCACAAAGGTCTGCATGAGTTCTATAGCCATCATTGGCCCAAGCTTTTTAAATCCCATGACTCTTGATGGTGGAGTACATAATAAATCAATAATGCACTCTTTCAAAATGAAAATAAAAAGGGCTGGTGACTAAGCCCCAAATCCCCTGTGATGTTAAAGCTCTCTGAATGCCTGGCAAGTTAAGCCAAATATCCCCTATGTTCTTCCAATAGTGAGAGGCATTTCAAAAAGGAATATTTATTAAATTGGCTTGGCCTAACAACCCTCTGAGGTGGATAAGAGACTGTGTGCGGGAGCATGAGTAATAGGATGGCTGCGGTGTGTGAACTATGTTTTCAACTTTGACAAACAGACAGAACTTCATGACCAGACTGTCAAAATGAGTGTCCGAGAGCGCAAAATACTCATATCCGCTCCAACAAAGTGAATGTGTCAACACTCCCACACACGCATCTGCACACATAAACAGACACAAACAGTAGGTGTCAGCTTACAACAGGATGTATGAGCAAATTTAGTCAGTCCTGTCACCCAGAGTTTATATAACTAGCAGAGAAGTGGTAAATTAACCTTTTTGACAAACTTCAAATTTTAACTTTGCACTGGAGAGTAAAAGGACCACAAAAAGCCCTCCAGCTGAGGATCAAAGCCAGAACCTGGGACAGCCGACAATGCAAACTACTGCACCAACATGCGCCCTCTAAAATAATTTTCACAAATGTTAAGAACATTGTACTGCTGTTTGGTCTATCGTTTTAGTGTTAGTCTTTAGTATTCAGGTTTGAAACTATTCCAACTCATATTTTTATGTGCCTTTATAGAAATATTTCCTATTTCTAACATTTTCAAAGGTTTTACATTTAAACCTTTTTGGTGAATAAATCAATAATTGCAGTGTTTAATGTTAAGATAGCTGCACTTTATAATAACCATACACTATTAAAGAGTTGCAAAGCACAAAGAAATGTGTAATTAAGGATCCATTAATGAATAAACTGCTTTGTAAATAATGAATTAGGTTGTCACAAATACTCAACTAATGCTAAACAGTGTTATTATAAGTGTTACCTGACAGGTTACCTTTGTGTTTGAATGAAGTCTATCAACCAATCAGGTTACCTACTTTCCTCTCCAGTTAACATGATGGGAGTGAGTGCATTGAGCTACAGAAACTCTAAAATTCTTTGAACCAATGGGACACCGTGTTCTTGTGTCAAAGAACGTATTTTTTGAATGTTGTAGCTCATGAATGAAGATGTATTTAGAAAGGTTTACACTAGATATTTTTAGGAAGAGCTATTGCATATCATTTAGTTTTTTGAATATTGTAGTTCATCATTTTGGTTTTGATTAGAACACAAAAGAGATTCTTAATTGAGAGTTTACTCACACTCAGCCTTGGCACACACAAGGCTGGCTGACGGGTAACTGAAGGAGCGCAAGATGGCTCCTATGGCCAGGCTCAGGTCCTCGTTGCTAGGGTACAGTGTCACGGAGGCAAAGCGAAGATAGGGCAAGCGGGGAGTTTCCTCTGGACCAATCTTTACATGAGGAATCTGCGAAGGGAGACGAGACCAGAGGAGATTAAACGCACACATACACACATGTGGAAAAACTAAATAAGGAAGACCCATTAGAGAGACTCGAGGGTGAATCGAGAGATAAGACAAAACGGCAGAGGCAGGGAACAGAGAGACCTGAGGATAAAAGCCTACAGGGAAAATGCAGAAAACATTCAGAAAAGAGGATTGTGATTAATTATATAGCAAGAAAAAAACTCTAGATACTTTCATCATGACATCTAAGGGAAGACATGGACTACTAATTTAGTAAGTGTATATATGTACACACCGTTTACAATATTCTCACCTCTTTCTCTCCACATATATGACTGACAGTGGAGCCAGAGGCGGGGCTAGAGGCGGGACCAATGACGGAAACAACGCCTTTGGGCAGAATCTGACACACTGGAAAAGAGAAAGGGAAATAAACACGCATTAGGTATGCAGAGACATGAGCCTTTTTCGATGACAGAGTTGGCATACGTAGATGCAGTGCTGTGGGAGAGGCGGAGAAATTTTAAATTGCAGCGGAGGACGCATTATAATTTAGAGTTAAGCCACTGATTCCATTGTAGAAGCACAATCTGTCTCATTATATGCTGATTTATTTGGAGATAAATACGCCAAAGACTACAGCAGGGCAGCCCACAGGTTGCCTACTGCTATTATTCATTTGTTCAGACAGTCAGGCACACCAATGATTTTTAGACATTTTGCTGTAATTATATCTCTGACGAACGAGGTTAACAGATTGGTGTAACGAGAGCAGGAAAAGGCAGTTGACATTATAAACTTGTTTGTGGAAAATACTTTATCACAGTACATAACTACCATGAGGCTTTTAAGGGCAGTCATTATTTTATTTGAGAGTGCACATCATGTAACCACAGGAGTTCACTTTTTTAAAATCTACAAGCTCCTATTCCCAGCAGATGAATGAGTGATCACACGTTACAGGAGAATAGACAGGCTATTCTCCCAGTCTTTTATATACTTGACCAATTAAACAGCCTGGAGTTTTTGTTCTTGATCAATAGCTGGACTAGGCTCATATGACACCTGACAAAGACAATTTGAAGAAACTGGTGGATAGTTTAAAATACCATCTGCTTGATTGAAACTCAAGGCCTCATTTTTTAGCATACAGTTTTAAGTAGTGTTTTTTTTATTGCATCACTATCTCAGTGCAATTCATTTCATTAATCATTTTCTCAGTGGCATCACAATCACAGTAGATACACGTCGCACTTATTTTGATCATTAAGCTACACTCATTTGTATATTTGGTTGGTCTTTTAATTCATCCCAATTAGTCTTCTTCAGTCTGTGCCACTTGTTTCAGTGCCCATGTGTGATGGAGTATTTGTGTCTGTAGAAGGAAATCTGCTGCTTGTGTTAAATGTGTGTGTGGGAATGAGTGATTAAGTGTGTGCCCAAGCGAATGGAAGGGTGTATGCGTAGATTCAGACAGCAGTAGCTGTAAGATGATGAGCTCTCCAATTCAGAGACGCCACGAGCAAACGGGACTGTCAGAGTGTCCTGCCCATTGGTCAAGGACACACATATTCCCAAACACAACCTTGTAAAGAACACACAGACATTTTGCCAGTAGCTTGTGGCAGGGTTTGTGACCTATTAGAACAAGACCAGTGAGGCTCGGTCTTCTCACTGGCACTACTTTTTCAGTCTTTACACTGTCCAAACACTCCGTATATCAATACAATTTTAATGTGGCAGCCTCCGTGGCTCGATCCTTGTTTAAGCTGGCGTGTGTTGCCAAACTTTATTAGTATTTGATGATTTGCTTTTGTCATGGTCTGTGCGGCACACTTTGCCAGCTGTTACTGGAGGGCACTGGTCCACGGTTTTTAATGAGACAGGCTGAGTGGCCCATTAATGGTCTCCAATGACGTGTAACCTAATAAGCTCAAGCACTTACTGGTTCCTAGTCAGACCAAACATGCTGGTGTTTCTTTTTTTTTTTTTTTTTTTACAAATATATAAGCCACTTTTTATTGATATTTTTAACACATAGACTATAGTTCTCTACTTCTCTACTCTATTGTTAAAAGAGACGTAAGTAATACATTTAGCTTTTTCTTTATTGTATCATAGCCCTGAAATCTAACCTTATACAAAAGTAAAAGTATCAACACAAAACAACTCTGATCACAAATACATAAATAAATCCACAAGAAATTATGAATGAAGTGATTCAACTGTTTTTGCTTTAAACTTATGAACCTGTGAACAAAAGGCCTTTCTTTCATCTTAGTATTATTAGAAAAGCGTGAATTAAACATTTTACTGAATAACTGTGATCAGTGTCATGAAAAAACAAGTTCTTTGCCAATCTGACAGTAACAATGGTGCCCTGGAAACAAGAATGTACTGCATAAATTCAACAGGCCACATGTTTCTGTTCCAGATTCATTTGTTTGTGTCATGGCTTTTGTATTCTGCTGAACGTTTTGGGCCACTATAGTAATGTCAACTTGTTGTGTCTGAAAAACATGGAGTACTCACTGGTGTCAGTGGTGTCATACTGGGAGTCTTTCTGGAGCTCATATATGTCTACCTCCACATGGGCTCGAGAAGGGCCCTCCATTACACTGTTGATGTTCTCCCTGGCCAGAGCCAGAGCTAGCCGCTCCCCTCGCCCACACACCGACTGGTCATCCAGGATCGCCGCTGCCGATGAAAAAACACAAATAGAAAGAGTGAGGAGAGGAAGCTTGTAGTGTGGACAGAACGAGAAGACGGTACACGCAGGAACATGCAGGACTGAGAGAGCGAGATAAGGCTGTGACACAGTAAAGTCTAGATACATGTGTCTGGGAAGATAGGAGTAAATAAATGAATAACCTAGTGAGGCAGATGAGACATTAGCACACATTTAAACTATGGACACTTTACAATGACTCTTGACATGCCTTCTTCAGTTTGTTCGTATTTTAAGAGTTGACTTTTTGAGAAAGACTATTACTATAAAGCTATCCTCTTTTTAGGTGAGTTACACATAATTAAATAGTTTCTTTATAGATTTATAGATCAGTTTTGTATTCTGATTAAAAATACCATTAACTACCTAAGAGGCTAAAAATAAATGAATAAAAATAAACATTTACCACCAAATTAGTAGAATCAGTAGCAGCCTCTATTTATATTTTGTTTGAGTCATGACAATGACAAATATGCCAGAGGACATTTTTGACACTAAAGATGATTTGGATGAAGTAAAACAGTAAAATGTTTGGCAATGTCATTTCAGTGAAAAAATGCATTTGACTTTAATTCCAATTTCTAGTGAAAAATGTCAAACAGTTATTAAATGAATAATGAAATAGTGCTAAAGCATCTTTCTGTTCTTATAATCAGTTTACAAATGCCATTACGTACTGTTATTAATCCTCATGATATAGTTTTAAAATCCATTGATAAAGTGTTTCTCATCTGTTCAATGTCTTACCTCGGCACACAAAAAATAGATTTGACCAAGCCATGCGTAGGGCTGTATGATGAGGACCCTGTGGACCTGTGTGGAGGGAAGGACGGGATGTGTGAGCACCTACCCATGCGGACAGAGGAGAGAAGAGGGGCCTGACTGAGGGAGCGCGGCGCCATGGTGACTAGCAGGAAAGAGAGGAAGTGTATTGACAGCAGCAGTGCTGGCAGAGCCGGCATCTTCTACTGCTCCTCATGGAGAATGGTCTGCTGGCTGCCTGTACCACCACCTGAAGAAAGATCAGGACATGATACCATCAGTGGGCATTGTTCTCAACACATACACACACGTTTTTATGGAACTTTCATATGTTGTTATTGAAAACAATACATGAGTGAGTGGAAAGTATAATCTTTCTAATTTTTGAAGAAATTATTTTGCTTAATTTATTTGTGCTATAGCTCTCATTATTGAATTGTGTGTTACTCTTTACAAAGCAATCATTTCGATGACAATTTAGATTATATTTGTTTATGTACTTGAGTCCTTTTTTATTTGAACGTGATTTTTGGCTTCTCTGCCCACCTCCAGAGTACCGAGAGTACACAGGGCCTAGTAATTTAACTGCCCTCAGGGTAAACGTTCATACAGACCTCTGATATTTACTGGTATCACACTGTGGGCCATGCATACAGCCTGTCTCATAATAAAACACACTCTGCACTGCTCCGGTCTCCTGCGGAAAGTCTGCCATTTAAAAGTGACAGCCCTCAGCCTTTAGCAGGTCTACAGAGGCAGTTCAAAGACAGCATCACAAACAACTGGCACGCATACATCTCCACACTACAGTACTCACATCAATGGATCAGAAAGTACAAACCAAACCCCCTCAAATACAATCTATCAGACATTCTTCTACAGAGCCACCGAGAGCCTTTCAGAGCACAACGTGTGTACCTCCACCTCTAAACAGACAAAGAGTTCGGTCGAGCTCCATCGGCACTAAGCAGCGCTCACTGGGAGTGACAAAGCCTCGCTCTGACTGACAACATGACAAGGCGGCGGGAACGGAAGGAGAGATGAAGGGCGGACGAGGCGAGAACAGAGGAGTGTTTTGTGACGAGCAGACGAGATGGTGGTGGCATGCTGAGGGTGGAGTCTGTGGGTATATGTGTGTATTCGGGGGGTTGCTGACCTGGGAACATTTCAATCTACTCGGCCTGGACTGGGACAGGTTTGACAGCTGAAAAGATCCAGGTCACGACCCTCTATTGACCCCAGCTGCTTTAAACAAATTGTGGGATGGAGATAGAAGATAACTTTTGACCCTGACAACCGCTCTGGGAGTGGATTGAAGAAGGCGTATTGTTGAATTTATTTGTATGGACATCAAAGAAAGATGCCCAGTAGATGTAGACTGTCAGTCACAAGGCAGCACTGGTTTTCTCCCTTTGAGATCTTTTTGTTTCACTCTTTCCCCACCTTTCCAGCTCTTGTTTGTCTTTGATGTTATAGCACATAAAAACTGATGCTCTGAATCCCTCGTAAGAACTTACAAACCAACCTTACCTCCCTCTTTACTCCTCTCGCCTCGCAATTACTGACCAGCCTTCTTTATGTGCTCCTCATTCCTGGGTTTGTTGAGTCAAAGGACGTGCAAACGTGCATTAACATGCTTGTAATACTAACAGCATGCACCATGCTGAGCACAAGGCTGGGTTGCACTCATTATTGGTACGGCAGCTCAAAGTAAACAGAGGCGGGCCATCTGTACGTGTGTCAACACAGAATAACAGGCATGCAGTGGGTGTAGTTTTTATTTGTCAGATTGTTTTTTTTTTTCAGTTCTTCATATTCAGTGCATTAACGAACCGCTGCGTCAAAAACTAAAGCTTCCATGCTGTCATATTGTGTCAATAATGGTAACAGTTATAAGAGACAAGTGATTATTCTGGCCACACAGAGAGACCAAGCCAGGCACTGAGCTATTGTGTTTGATAGTGGTCCATTTTGCAGGCTGTTACAACCATATACCGTTTGCAGCCCACACCAGCGGTCTCTTTCTCCATTCACTTTGCCCCTGCATTGTGTATGGGACGTGCAAGCCTATGTTTATCCCAGGCCATGTTTGGGCATGCGCTTCCCTCGTGTGAGTGTGATGGTGTATTGATCAAGGCCAGCTGAAGTGGCGGGCCCTCAGGTGCAGTCAATCAAAACAATTGGGAGCCTATCATGGGAGTGCAGCATTTCGCAGGAGCCATCTGATTGGCTATTACCAAGAAGCAGATTGCTGTGATGATGAATAAGATCCTAACTGAGCCTATGCCTTCATCAATGATGGGATGGAACCGGTGCTATTTCATTGTTATTGAGAGCTATTGACAGCATTAGACAGAGATGATTACAGCATCCATACTCCGAGGAGAAGGAGCCGAACACAGGGAAGCTGAAGAAATAACGCAGTGAGAGAAATGAGATGAACGAATGAAAAAAGAAGCGGAGGGAATGGGCTGGGGACGATGAGGGAATAAAGGCGCAAAATTGAATACAGAGAAAAGAGATTGAAAAGTGTTTCAGCGGAGGGAAGCAGGCAGAGGTGGATAGAGACAGGAGGAGAGGAACAGTGCTGCAGAGTAACTAAGTACATTACTCAAGAATCTATTGCTATTTGTACTTCAGCACAAATATCCTCCCTCTCATTTCGTCTAATTGGCCAGACCACTCATTTAAAACTCGGTCTAGCTCTGCCCTTGCAACCTTTTTATGTTTTGTAAAATAAACATCTGCTCTTCACTTACTTAAATTATTTACTAGCAAGTACACCAGTGTTGTGCAAGAGCTCATTTCTTGGTTCTATTTGTGGTTTGAAATAGATTTTTCTGTGTTTAACATCTTAATTGAATTCATTGCCTCTTTTAAATGTAAATGAGCCTCGAGGGTGCAATTTCCTTTGAAAGGTCTACAATGTATGACATGTAAAATTATAAATCATGTAGTTTGAGTTTGGCTTGTGGCCTTATATTGACAAATACACAACACAGACAACATGTGCAGAGACAAAGAATGACATGACGCAGGTGGGTCAAGCCTGGAATCAAACCCATACTCCTCTGTTGGGTGATAAATGTGATGAACGCTACGTTATGATTGCAAATGTATTTCAAAAAGATCATGTGATAAAAAAGAGAAGAAAATCCAACATAGATCATTGTGTTATTTTGACACAGGATTCTGTTGTTGCAGTACCACGACCAACCACTGTGGAGTTCTCAAAGATTCCAACACAATTTATTGTTGCCCATGATGTAAGAGCTTAGTTGCCTGTTACTATCTTTTATCACATTTGCAAATATGAACAAAATCTGTTGTAAAACCAAACCTTGCTATTTCCAGGGCTACATTTAGGGTTGTGATCTGTGAGTCATTTTATGAAATCCTACATTTGTGGACTGCTTTTGTGTGGAGCTCAGCTTTGGCGTGATGTGGTTGGGAAGTCCTTGGTACATTGGCAGGGACACACTGACATTGGCATATCAAGTAGAGACGCAAATGAGATGCCTGTCTGGACCCATCCACAAGTTTGTCATCAAAATTATACATGTCTACAAATGCAGCGGTAATTCTTATTCATTTAAATGAGGGCAAAAGATATTATTAAATAGTCAATATTCAACTAATGAACTAAAATTCTGTTCAAGTGTGTTGGCTGATGCAACAACAATAAAAATCTATTGCCTCTCACATTTTTGACTAGCTCTCAAGACGTATGTTTTTGTTCTTTGACTTAACCTCTGCAATTAAATAATGTGCACTTTACCTTAATGTATATTTACCTGCTAGGAATGTCACAGTATTGACGATATGGAGATAGCTAAAGTGCCTCAATCCAGGGGAGAACCGAGGGTGTAAACAATAGTTTGATAGATAAAACTAAGCAACGCAGCTTTATTTGCCTCTAGGCTGTTGATTTCTTTAGCAGGGCAGTTTGAGTTTATTTGTATACAATTATATCCTACAAAATTCACATGTGAATTTTCTCAATATGGGTCCAATTGACATGAGCTTAAAAACCCTCAAAGTAAAGCCTTGGTTATAAAACAGTGGCTGTTTCTGTTTATGACTTATATTTAATCCTTTAGAATATAACAAAAATACTTGTGATGACTGGTAAAGGATTATTGTATAAACAGTTTTGTTATTGTGACCATCCCCACAATATCACAATAAAAACGTACTTAATACTGTGATAATACTGTACCGTGAGATATATTATGTGATATTGTGACATCCCTATTACCAGCTTTAGCAATGTGTATAGTATATTAATCTTGGCAGGCAGTTTAAAAGTCTTTAATGAGAAAGTAAAGGTCTAACCTAAAACAATCCATAAGTAACAGCAACATCAGGACTGTTGATATTTTCGTTGCTAATGTCCTTTTGTCAGTGCAAAATTTTATGGAAAACCCAACTTAGTACCTTAAAATGCAGATGCAGCCCATGTTGACCCCAAACAGTAAAACTCTACACTTTACAAGCTCGATATAGGGTGGTCCTGACCAATCAGATCACACATTTAAAAAACTACAGTTCTTAGATGGAGATATTTAAAAAGCCAGTGTTTTCAGTAGAGGCTGCAGTGAGACAGGAGCATGGACAGAGACGAGTGCTGAGCCTATAAGAGACTATAGCTGTCTTTAATCTGGGAGTCTGTGTCTGGCTGCTGTACGGACTGTGTGTCTAGTGCTGAGTCTCTGTAGCGGTTGGGTGTCAGTCTGCAGGGAGCTGGAGCTACGAGAAGGCCTGGTGGAGTCAGACTAGTCTGAACAGTGCTCCAAGCCCCCCTTCGCTTGCTTTCATTCTGCACCCCGCTGTAAGTCACCCCACATGCTGGCACTGCTGAGAAATACACAACAGAAAAAATACATAAATATCCTTGGTGACTGTGTGGATGTGTGCGTACAGCACAGAGCATAAAAGGCAGAAGGGAGAGTTAGAGAGGGGACATCCAGCCCAGTTGGAGATTTAGCTGTTTGGTGCAGGCATTCATCTTAGTGTGTATATGGCATGCATATTTGTGTGTGTGTGTGTGTGTGTGTGTGTGTGTGTGTGTGTGTGTGTGTGTGTGTGTGTGTGTGTGTGTGTGTGTGTGTGTGTGTGTGTGTGTGTGTGTGTGTGTGTGTGTGTGTGTGTGTATGTGTGTGTAAGACTTGGCGGCTTGCTTATAGTGTCTGCTGTGCCTATTATGAAAGAGAAAAGCGTAAAATCAGAGATCTTAATTATCCAGAGGGAGTGTGAGTGAAAGGGAGGGCTGTGAGAGGGAAGGAAGGATAGGATGCTGGAGAGCACTGGAAGGATGTAGATGAGGAAGGTGGAGAAAATAGGATGGGACGAGGGAATGCTAGCCCCAAGGCACAAGAGGAAAGAAGGAACAGGGGCTAACAGAGGAGGAAGCCGTGTGAGCGATGGCACAAGGGAGTGAAAGAGGAGAAAAACTCAGATGGAGGGAAGCAGCTTGAGGGGTGAAGGGAGTTGAAGAGGGGGCTTGGCGAATCATTTGTTTTTTCCCCCTTCTGCCTTATTGTATGGCACGAGAGATTCTGACAGTTATCATAATGGAAGGATGAATCAGTCCTGTAATTGAATTTGCGAGTGGAATGGCTTCAGTGGCTGTGGATGGAATTAGACTGTACTGTTAGCCATTCCTAGACAAAAGCATTATTTTGCTCCTTTTTCTCATAATTAACAGTCATTGTTGACTGGAGAAGGGCTGTTGGAGACAGCTGGGCCACTGGCCTCCAATAATCATGACCAGACTGTATCTGAGCGGTTAACCCTGGGACACATGGACAAGTGTGTGTGTAAGAGTGTGTAGCTCCGACACAATATGTGTCGAAAGAGTGGGAAGTACAAAGAACCTCTGCTAGCCAGTTTTGCAGAACCGTTTGATACTTCCCCTAATATCAAAGCAGCTTGTGTCACATTGAGTCAGCATTTTCCCTATGCACCCCATTCCACTTCTCCTTCTCCTCTAATGTGTACCTCTCCCATTATAAAGTTTTACTATTACCCTTTTCCAACAGGGTAGTTTTGCAGCAGGTCTGGAGCTATTATCTAATTTCAACACTGCTTTGAATCCCTTTGACAGAACAAGACCTAGCCCTTGGACAGAAAAAAATCAAACACTATAGTTAAAACCAAACCTGCTTACATTAGAGTTTAACTTTTATAAAAAATTTTTTTTTTTTTTTTTTTTGTTTTGCCAAATTATTTTTCAAGATTTGCTTAGTATAACTTAAAACGGTAACATTAGCATTGTCTAGCAACGCACACTAATTAACTTCCTAAACAACTGCAAAGGCGACATGGAAACCTGGCATGTACTTGACTTAATAATAGCATCTATGAGCAAGCTCTTACTACTTTACATTGCAGCTTACACTAACCTTTATTTATTCACTATTTTCTCTCTTTGTTTTTGCGTACCTGGTGTAGGCTTTCTTTGCGATGCTTTGTGGCTTTTGTGAGTTTGTTTTAAATGAAAAGCTTAAAGATGAGGTTCACATTCTGAACCAACATGATACACTTTCTATTTTGTTGCTCTCAGACTGAAAACAAGCTTTAGCTCAAATGAAAAAACAGTCTTGATGCAGGGGTTACGAGGAAGGTTAATGACTCGAATGTAGCTGCATGAAATGCAGTTGTATATCTAATAACTACTCTACATAAAAAGTACAAATGTAATTACAAATGCCTCCATCTAAAACAGTAGTGTTGGTGAAGCCTAGATTAAGTGTGAACGTGAAAGATAGGTCACATATCGGAACAGATTTTGGACATGAAGTCTGAAGGGACCGCAGTAAGACTGGAGCTCCTCTGGGACTGCGAGAGAAAGCGTCACCTCGAACACGGTAGACTGGAATTTTGCAAATGGGTAACCTGTCTGCACATTTTTAGTGGTACACCATCCTTTTATTGATTTCTCATTCACGCTTTTAAATAAGAAAGCAGTTTAAATGTCTTTCCCTCCTTAACCTTTTCTTGATTTTAGATTTTTCACTACTGGCCAACAACAAGCATATAAGAAAAAAAAAACAAAATATTAAAAACAAAATTTGTGTGGAGGAAGTGAGAATCTTTCTTCCTTGTAGTTTGGTTGTCCTCAGAAGTGCTTTAGAACTGCAAGTCACAAACCAAGCCATCTGTTGGAGGAAATATAGCTTAAATTGGAAGCAGATTAAAAATAGACCAGATGAGAGACATGCCTTAAGATCAAAACCTAAATGTCCAAAGTCCAACTTCATCTACACTAACAGTGATTGAATGATAATGCCAAGGTTCTCAGTCATCCCTATAATCCCTATCCCTATCTGTAAAGAGATGCTTTAAAAAGGCCTGGTCCTCCTCCACCACTGTATCTCACTTAGCCCCTTTCTGCTTTGTCTCTCGTCCTCGGGAACAGTCTATAGCCCTGTCTCCTCAGTGACCTCTCTCTTCTCTCTATCGCCGCTCTCACAGGTCTCTTCAATCTCCACAATGCATCCCCCCCTTCCCCTCTCTCTTCCTCAATGGACACGGATAAATTCGTGCTAGTGTTCTCCTTGACAAAGAGGCCCTCAGTCGGTGACACAGCCTGCTTGGGGAACCACCGAGCTCCTGTGACACTGTCACATCTGAGCATGTCACACACAAACATGCACTATAGCCGCACGCACAGGCAGCAGCTCTCCAGGAAGGTTCAAGGATTGTCATGTTCGGGCCTGTTTGTGAGTGAGCTTGTGTCGCTTTGTTCCGCTACATCTGCGTCCCTATACATGACTGTGTGTTATCCGTTTGCATTTCGGTCTTATCTAAACAGATACATACCACCCACGGCTCAGGTCAGTGCAGGTAGTTGAAGAGGGGGTGAAGCTGAGTGCACAGTTTTCCCCCAGGAGCTTTTCTTTTTTTTTTTTTTTTTTTACAAAGATGTGCTGCTCTGTGCGATAGCTGTCTACGCAGACCCCACTTTTTGTGGCGCTGGCTTATGTAAGCACACCAGTTTAATCACAATTAGGAAGCTCTCCTTGAACTCACTCGCCCCCTGGCTTGTTTGGAGAGCTACAATTTGCATTCTCAACAAAGCCTTGGAAATGTAAGAGTGACATTACACGAGCATGGCGCAGCAAAGAGAACAATGGAAGAGAGAAAATAGACTGCTGTCAATTTAAATTACTGGTGGCCAGCAACTCCACGTCAGCTGCTGTTTTCACTTGCATCATGACAGCCTGCCTTTATATGTGCCATCTTTCATGACAGGGTAGATACATACACCATTACTGACGTCATATCAAATGTGGGATTTCAAAAAGCTCCTTTGTGCTCAAATTTGTACAAACTATTTTTGCTCTTTTTTTCGAGTCGTCTCTTCCCAAACGCAGCTCCAACGGCACAGCCAGCCATCCGAGGAGGAGGGATGTCTTTTTGAATTGCCTCTCCTGGGGTTTCCTTTATGTACTAAAGGGTTTGTGTTTTTGAATATTACTGTATTTTTTGTCTCTTCTTAGAAAGCTTTGGTTCAGTCAGACTGTGTTTTGAGTCTTGCAACTTTGCCCTATGCATTTTGCCTTAAGAAATAAACTTGACCTGACTCGATTTGGCATCATACTGCTTTTTAGTTCACTTGCATATTTTCTGCAAATATATAGCATACTGACCAACCACTTTGGATTGGAGATGTACACACTGGTGGCAATATTCAATGGTAGAAAGGTGATGTGAGGAAATTGCCGGAAAATGTGTCATAAATTGGGCCACCTGAAACAAACTGTCAGGTAATGAGAGGGCTATTTTTAGAATTTTCCTAAACAACATATTCTCTGTTACTACACTACAAAAACTAACAGTTATTTCTCGAGTAACTGCTTTGGCACATCAGTGTAGCTCTTCCGGGGGAATATCGAGGTGTTCCAGGGCCAGCCAAGAGACATGCCCAAGAAGCCAGTTCACCTCGATGTGGAGGAGCACCGGCTCTACTCCAAGCTCCGCCCGAGTTCCTCCCTGGAGCCAGGATTGGTGTATTAGTGATTTATTGTAAAATGCATCTAAAATAACTGAACACTTGACTTTACTTACAAAAAATGTGTCCTTACTTATACTGCTCTATCTAGCAGCCTTCTCTTTTTTAGTAACTACAGTGTGTCACAACATGTGCTTGCGTAGCAGAAGAAGCTCCTAGGGCTGTGTAGAGGCTGCCTGAGAAGAACCACGTCAATCGTAATTAAATTGATATCTTAGAGACCACATCAGATTTGAGAAACACATTTATATTTAACTGTATCTATCTGCTTTTCTGTTTCTCTGCAACAATTTATGTGAGCCTCATATGAAAGTCCATAGAACAGAGATGTAGAGGACAGCTCACTGCAATTAAAAAGGTGCACAGAAAACTTAAAAGGGGGTAGCTGAAGCTTGATTTTGGAGTCTAAATGTCTGCCTACCCTTTCCCCTTACAAACATGCACTCATTCACTCACCAGCGTCGCAGACTCCAGAAAGGGAGTGAGGACCCGGAGACAATGTGAATGAGAGGAACCAGGATTAAACAAATCTGCTTTACCTATGTTTTCAATAGTATGTAACTGGCCCTAAATATAACTCTTTACATTAAGGAAAAAAGACATAAAGCTCAATGAAAACCTAGTAGACAAACTTCCTCTTTCTCATACACTTGACCAGAACAGACAAACAGAGCAGTGCTGGTAAAATACACATTTCCATCTGCTCCGTCATCAAACTAAAGGTGTCCTGACCACCCTCTACTGCTATTACCAGACAAGTACCATACACAGCGAGAGCTTTTTCAGGTTTGATTTCTCCTCTGTTTATTCATAGTGGGTGTGCATTGTCACAACCGTCTATTACCATTAGTACCTTATACAGCCACAAAAGGTTCTGTGCGTTTCACTTGACCAATAATGCAGTCGGCACTCACTAAAAGAAACCATTTCCCTGCTGTTGAACAGACTTGAGTCAGAAGCTTGTTTGTTCAGTGGCTCAGGGCACAAAAGGCTTCACAACAAACAGACGCGTGTGAATCACTAGAGGCCGGTCGGCAACTTCTGCCTGTAAAATAACAGGATATTTACAGTGCACAAGAAGCAGGAGGACGGAAACTGCGCTGATATATGCACTACGACAGACAAAGGTAGACTGTTTGCCTTGGCACTGCCACAGCTCTGTGATGAACCGATGAACCGACTCCACTGTTCTCCACTTTAGACACCCACGCGCAGCAAAAACACCCATAGTGATATACACAAACATATCATACATATTCCCCTTCATGCACACAGACACACACAGGTAGTGGATTAAATGACTCAGACAGCATTTGCTCTCTCCGTCTTTCTCTCCCTGGCTCTGGTTTTTTAGTTGCGCTGCCGTGGCAACCAAGTGGAGGTCGAGAGGAGGGGGAGGAAGTGGGAGTGGGGTGGGGGGGGCGTGTGAGAGGGAGACGCAGAGAGGAGGCTGGAAAGGCAACTGCTGATGGAAACAGGTAAATGAGGGATCGGGGAGTCAGAGTGGTCATGTGGGGGCGGGGCCTAGCGCTGCAGTGTGTTTGTGATTGTCCGAGGCAGAAGGAAAGATGTGTTCCAGCTACGTGACAAGGGGCAAGTGTGCTGTCTGATGGGGAAATGATTAATTATGATGCTGTGCACTGAGCCCAACACCCTTCAAATGAGTTTATCAAAGTTATAAGCCGTGTTTCCACTGGCGCGGTTCGGGACAGGTTGGTTGGCATGGGTCAGTTTTAAATGAGGTAAGGAACATTCATACTGTAACCACCTTGGCTTTTGGTTTCAAATGCACGGCACCCTGAATGTTTTGAGCTGAACACTACAGTACTGCTGTTGCTTGCAATTGGACAGATGTACAACCAATGAGAGATTGCAGGGCAGCACCAACAAACGTAGAATAAATCACCTCTGGACCGAAAT
The DNA here is from genome assembly GCA_024349245.1 of Neodontobutis hainanensis. NCBI lineage: Eukaryota > Metazoa > Chordata > Actinopteri > Gobiiformes > Odontobutidae > Neodontobutis > Neodontobutis hainanensis. Next base: position 110,005 of record JALDNG010000028.1, read on the forward strand.
GTAGCATTCCATGAAGTCCACCCCATGTTAGATCAGACCGGTCTGGCCAGGCTAACAGCAGCAGTATATGACTATGCCTCCAGCCTTTCCACAGCTCAAAAAAGACGTACCTCATACATCGCTGTTTATGTAGCAGACACTACTCTCCTACAAATAGTGGAAACACGAGCGTGCTCAGGGGTTATGCATACCATATTTGTATGAAGTAAAACAATAACTAAAAACAGGTGAAGCTAAGATTAAAACAGGTCCACACTGGGATTCTGTCAGGCTGAAAAGAGTAACAGGCTTTAGACACATTTAGACCAACTGTTGAGCCTGTGATGACTACAGCGCTGGTGTGCCGCTGCTGCTGCTGTATGACTCGGGCGTATTGTGCATCCACTCAGAGGGTTGTGTAACTCTGTCACCCACGACTACATCTAAAATTGGTCATCTGAGATAAGGACGAGGCAGCCAACTCTCAGCACTCACAGAAAGCGACTGGGGAAAGCAGAGGAGAGAAAGCACATGTGGCCGAGTGAGTACCAGAAAAAAAAATCTAGTCTACATGTAGGCATCTATTTATTTGGTCTGGGCTAATTTACAGAGAAAAAAAGGCAGCATGCTCAGATTTGGTTTGTTTTCAGCTGCCTCGGGCCTGGGACAAATTCTCTTTGAGTCTGCTTAACATCTCTACATTTGCAACTATGCACAGAAACAAAACTGATGCTCTTCTCTAATGTCTATTGTATTAATGCTAAGGTTGATGAAAAATATGCAGCTATAATATGTGGAGTGGATTTTGTGAGCTGAAAACCCTTTAATATGACACTGCTTTTATTCTGTGAGTATTAAATGTAGAATAGTAATTTGTGAGTATTAACCTTGTGTTTGAATCAGTGCTTTCTCACTTGTTAATCTTTCTGAACTTTGTAACTTAAAGCATGAGGCAGTGTATACAAATGTCTTTAATCATAGCAAATGTAGTAATTACCTTGTTTATTTTACTCCTTCTTGTCTGACATTGTTTTCCGGTTATGCTGCTAGGATTGTGCCTTGGGATAAATCCATGAAAAATACATCCCCACTTTTCTTTCTGTGCTGCAGCTAAAGTAACAGCAAACTTTGTGTTAGTGCCAGATGGTGAATATACGCCATGAATAATGCCATGCATCTCCAGACAGCGCCAGTCTGTGTTGACTCAGAGAATCTGTACTTGTCTACTACTTGTCTAAATTGTGTTGTAGATCTGAAGACTTTACATTCACCAATCACTTTGACCCCAGGTCTCCAGAAGAATAGCTACTGATCATTCAGATAAACTTAATAACTTAAACTTTGATTATGTGAAGTATGTTATTTAGTAACATAGGAATCCTGGGATTCAAAACATCATTTCTGTTCCATTACTGCAACAAATCTCTGTCTCAATCTATTTGTTGTAAATAAAGTTAAACCACATAAAAAAAACAACCTTTAAAAATGCATACAATGTATTTTTTTTAAAGGTTGCTGTGCTTCAAAGGACAAAGATTCTTCGGGAAAACCCCTGCTGGCTGTATTGGGTTACATAATTGATCACATTATTTATGTGCAATTTGATTAAAACAGAAAAGCAGCCATCCATTTTAAGAAGGTCAATGAAATGATAGGATAACACAGTGGAGGCCTGAGGCGTTTTTCTTCATTGTGTGTCATGTTAAAAACAACATGGCTTTGAAATCGGTGCGTGACCTTGGTTGATGTCATTGCCTCTCCCCAGCTCCGTCTTTCACTTTGCACTCTCCATTACCCTGTGTGCTAGATACGCCAGTGGAATCATTTCAATGCTGTCCTTAGCCACATTGTAGACTTTCTGAAAGGCACTGCAGCTGCTGCAGCTACAAAACATGAAAAAACAACGACTTCTGAGAGTTCGGCTCTGTTTAGCTTTTAAGAAATATATTTCTCCCCAATTCAAATGATTTCATCACTTTTACTCAGCTTTTCCACTTTTATAACATGAGCCCAATCATAGAATAATAAATTCTTACCAAGTCTGAGTATTACTGTTTACAATTTGAAAACAAAAAATGAAAAGGTTCAACTTGACTTATAAGTAATACATGTCCATGCTTCACAAATGGATAAGTCGTTTAGTTAAATGTAATACATATTATTCACATCTAATTAGCATTTTAAATATCTGTGATCAAAGACTAATGTTCTATGAGCCAGAATTGTACTTCCCCAAAATGGTTTCACAGATTTTCTGAATATGTTGCATGTGTCCTCAAGATGTTGTATAATTCTGTCATTCATGAGGGAGCCCAAAATTGGTCCTCTGTGCTCAAGACGACAAATCACAACGTAATGTCTGATCGGGACTGACTGGAGAGGAGAGGAGGGACATAGCATTCAGCAAAATACAGAAATGTGGAGTGACTGGGCACTTTCAAAATGCGGTTGTGCATCACTTTTGCATAAAAAGCTTTTTATGTGCGTATCCATCTGTGCTAAATGCACTGCCAACAACAGCATTTTCAAATTGTTTCGAGATGCCCCAGGCAAGAGACATTTTCTCCTTTTTTGTACCTCTGGGACTGGACTGAAAAACACAAAAGGACATGGTGCTCTAAGCCGAACGTGCTGTGGATGAAGACACTTGTGATCATTATTGCAAGCAGAAACTCGAGAAGTGATTTCAAAAGAATGCTAAATAAGAAGCTGTTAAATAATGTGTTTAGTTCTACAAAGTAAACTGCAGTCAAACATTGAATCTAACGCATTGTGCTGAAATGTGCAAATAAATGCAAATGTATGCACTTTATTCTCACAACAAAAGAGCAAATAAGGAATTTACGACAGCGTTTTGTTCCGTCTAAATCCTCATTATCGTTTCATCAGTGCACCACCAGATCCTTACACAGTGCTTTTAACTGCTAAGCTGTTAACTCCGATGTGTAATCCATCTTTCCATGGGAATGAGCGGATCCAGTTCAAGGTCAGTAAAGCAGGATTGAGGGCCAGAGGTCTGGAGCATAACATCAGCTCATATGATCAAAAACATTGCGTCTGACAAACCATGAATAATTTCTCACCATTTGGACCTTGATTCTATCTTTAAGTCAATATTTCATGTCCCTCAGCAGCAGCAGGACAGGCCGGCTACAGAACAGCACCAAATATTACATGGAAGACACGTCGCTGTTCTGCGGGAAAGAAATAAATAAATCCCACTTTCAGCCTGTGTGTGTTTGTTTCTGTGAGTGTGTGTCCATGACCGGAAAATCACAGGGTCAATTAGGTGTTTCATGTCCCCATTCTGTGGTGGAACTCTTTGCTCTACATTTAGTTCAGCCTTCATACACTAAAATCTCTACTGTAAGCTTGAAGTAATGGCAGCGTATGCTCAAAGCAATTTCTGTTGCAATATTTATGCAAGTAGACCACGATTAATGTGGGATTTGCATTTGGTTCCTTCATTGTTCTGTAAATCAGTAGCGAGTGCTGATGAATTACTGCATAATGTACTTAGTTAGCCCGTGGTACATTAGCTTCAGACGTTTCACAACTCTCTACAGAATTATAAATATCAACATTCATTTTTTATGCAGCTACGACTGGCCTCTTCAATTAGAATCACTCATTCGACAAACTTGATATGGATCTTTTTCACTTCATTATGGATGAGACAACACTGTCTCTCAAATGAACTGCGCATAGAACTGTCGATACAGCGAATGTAAATGTTGAGACAAACTCGACAGGTAACTTATTCCCTACAGCAGGTAATCGTAAGTACTGCATCAGTTTGGAGGAGCAGACAGGAGCTGAGAGTTATTATGCAAACAAATGTTTTTCTTCATATACTTTTATTTCTATTCTCACATCTAATGACAACCAATCATCTAAATGTAAACGGAAAGGCAGTCAGATGATGTATTTAATGATGACTGCATCCCTGTCGTTTTCATGTGAATGTGGGCTATGTACACACTGCCAGCAGGAATGATGATAACATTTAAGTCACGCACAATGACACACACTGCATGGTGTGTCCCATAATTAGGCTGCTGGCGCTCAGCAGATTTGAGGGGATTACTTTTATATACAATGTATAGTATTTTGCAATGCTATTCAACCTGAACTCAGATGCTACATGCTCTGTCTATTAGATCAGCACCATGAAACAAAAGCAATTCCACTGTTGAATGAAGCTGTACCATCGTCATTATGACAATGTCCAGGAAGTGCCTGAGAGAAGACTCGGTGTTTACATAATAATCTATAAAAGAGTGGACACAAAGCAACAAAACGCTTTTATGGGTGATTGAGAGGAGATAGGTTTAACTGAATTGTTTGTATTAGCATTTTAACTGCAGTCTATGTCGCTGTCCATGCTGCAGTGCTGATTATTGTGGCTCTGATTACCCAACACAAGAGCATGGTGTGTTTTTAAAAGCACTTCGCCGCAAAGATGAGCCAATATAATATGACAGCAAGGGGAGACCAGTGACTGTCGTGGCTGAAATTACTTGTCCGTTTTATCACCAGTGTTTCACACCGGGCGGCTGGTCAAAAAGCTCTTCTCGCAGGAAGAAATAGGGTGCGCTCTGAAAGTGGCCCTATATTTGGCTTGGTTGGTTTCAAATGCGGCCTGTCAAGCATTTGCCACGTGCTACAGCACCCCTCACTCCATGTGGCTGACTTCTTGCCCACTGGCCCATCCGCTTGGCCAGGTGACTTATTGCCCGGGCCTTAACCCCCCCACCCCCACGCAAACACACAAACACAGAGGCAATCCAAGTCATCTATTACAATTCCTGTCAGCCAAGCGTGCAATCAATACTCCCCTCCGACAGTATGCATGCATGTGATGGAAGCAAGGCAAGATGGGAGGAGAGGGGGAGGACAGGACATGAAGAGAAAGGGGTAGAAGGGCTAGGAAGGAGGGGAAGTGTAGTGATCGGGGTGTGTGGGGCTCTGGGGCAGAGGGTGAAGTAGCAAACAGGGGAAAAAAAGATGACAAGAAAAATGTTCTGAGACAAACACCGAAGCGCTGTAATATATAACAAAGTGGGAGTAGGAGATGGAGGACAGAGAGTGGCAGAGAGAGCACGGAGAGAGGTTGTGGGTGGACGAGAAGAATGCTATATATACTGGCAGCACTTCAGGAATAGATCAAGCATTGTGTTGTGCGATTACCTAACACTTACATGGGCAAACTGTAGCATTCACCAGCTGACTTCAAACAAATACGCACGTTCATTGACACACATATATACACGCTGAAAACAACAACTGGCAGCCAGCGAAGCTCATCTTCATGCTAAACTGAACTAACTCCCCACTAAAGGGCTTCTGTCGTCTGGCCCGGATTGATAACGCTTTGCAAACACTACCCACACGCAAAAGCAACGCGCTCAGACACAAACAACTCGCTGGGATATGAACACAACTCGTATAAAAAAGATTCACTGCACCCGAGTAGCCAGACTCCTATCTCACCACATGTGCAGTCCAACAAGCACAAGCCGTGGCAAACGTCTTCATTTTTAAATTCAGGGGTTTACAAAATGGTGAGCTGATGATTTAGACAGAGCATTAAAAGTGATTATTAATATAGATTCTTATGACTCCTTAACAAACTTCCATTTTGAAAAGAAATACCTGCAGGCTGCTTAGACTTAATAATGACACCAAGCTGCCCTTAGAGCTCAGAGTGGATAATATGGATAAAGCTAGTGTCAAATGCTTGTTGACATTCGGATTTTCAAACATCGATCATGTTCAAATGTCTGATCTAAGGAGGGCTTTGATCAAAGAGAGATGAGGCGTTCATGTTCCAGTGAGCCGGTCTATACTATTTTATAACCTTCAAATATAATGCTGCTTTAAACATTCATATACTGTAGATATTGCTTACTCATTGCAGGTTTAATACCACATTTCCATCTTTAAACCTCAGCACTATTACTTTCCAGCATCCTTCAGTAGTTTTATATATTATTTATATATATACAGTATATACGTATGTCAGGTCATTTGCCCACTTGATTGTTACACGCTCTACCAACCTAGCCAGGGCACCCCAAAATACATAACATTTTTAACCAAAATAAACGTAAACATAATCTAAGCTATGCACATTGTGCAAATGTAAATGTCAACATCAAATGTGCAAAAGATTAAATGTACATGTGTAAACTGTACTAACTAGGTTAGTACAAAAATAGGCAGCGACCAACACATGTTTAAAAGAACAACAGAGTTTGTAAAAAATACATCAGCTGAATTTGAGTGTTGCAAAAAGTATAGATTAAATTGTTAATAATTTACAAGCAATCTTTGGACATACGACTGTGAGAGGGCTTGTCTCACTGTGTAACCTAGAGCCACCTATTCAAAGTGTCATACGCCTGATTAATCACTCATCGGGAAGGGCCATAATCGCACAGTGTGACAGGGGCTTAAGAGGCTCAGATACCGCTGAGTACCAAGTACTGTGGAATCTGACCAACCTTAATATTGAGTTACGTTTTATGAAACCAGAGAAGACTACATGTCTTCACGACACAGCTTATTTTGGAACAATAAACATTACAAAATAAAATAAATATGCTTAAAAAATTTAAAGTCGTATCTAAAAACTGTTCAATATTACATTTTACCTTTCTTCAGTTTTGCATTCTCCCTCAGAAAAGAAAAACATTGCTACCGAGGGATACACAGGTGTTTGCCAAATAGATCCCTAAAGTCAGTAGAAGAGTTCATGTTTGATTCCTTGTGATGGAGATTTAAGCTGCCTAGCCTTGTGTTTTTATTTTTTTCTGCATCCTTGTAATAAATGCCTGTGGCAGTAACCATGAGTTCTATTAAAAAAAAACTCCACATGGCATAGCTTTGAGTGCTTCCTTTAGGAAAGAAACAGTTAAGAGAGAAGTCACGGGACTCAGAGGGAACGCTCGAGCCAGGCCACTGGAGGAGACTCTTCCTACTCTATTTTCTACTCTCATAGGCATGAAAAATTCGAACAAAGCTGACTCTGACTGTGACTTCTTCGCGAGCTGTGTGGTCCAGGAAAATGTGAGTGTGAGATGTGTGCTCCACTTTTACTGCTGTGTGGAGCCAAGGTGATCCCTGCCAGCCATTTTGCCCTGCATTTATTATTCATTTTCCAGGCGATCAAACCCACAGCCAGGAGGTGTGTGTCAGTGCATGTGCATTTACACCTACACAGTTTCCACCACAACAAAAGTGTCTGTGCACATTAATAAATTTGCCAACTCGTGCATGGTGCGGCAGGACTGATTTAAGACACAGGGATGAGGGCTGAATATGCCAGGGGCCAGCCGACACACAGAACACTGCCAGACAAGTAAACCTGGATGCTTCCTGCTGAGGACGGATAAAAGGAGGAAAAAAAGCAGCAAAGGAAATGATGAGAGGGGCGAGAACAAAGAAGCAGAGGAAGTTTGTTTTGGGGAAAAAAAAGACAAAACAGCACTAACAGGATGAGCCCGAGCAGAGGAGGAGATAAGCAGAAAGAGTAAATCAAAAGAAGTTAGTGAGAGAAGAGGAACTGTGGAGGAGGGGAGTGAGCAGCAGTGGCCTGGCAGCGTGCTGTGGAGTCAGGCAAGATGGCTGCAGGGGACACAGCACCCGGCCAAATCTGGTCATCAGGACCCAACTATGTCCTACTTTCACTAATGGGCTAAACCCGAGCTCAGGATGATTCAGGAACAACCTTATACGGTATAGCCGAAGCTTCTGCCTCTTTAATGCGTCGTGCTGGAATGAGTGATGCAGGACACGGGCCTAATATTCAAACAAAGCCCTGGAGCCTGGTTATACACACACACACACACACAGTCAGATGTTGGTAGACACACAGCCCCATCAGGACAGCACTGACTGACGAGGTGCACAGGTCCTGAGAGCACCCTGCCCATCTGCGTTTGTGTGTGCACACATATGTGGGTCTGCGGTGCATGAGGACAGCTCCTCAGGGCACAGAGCAGCATGGCTTTGTGCCGGGTTACTTAGGCTGGAATCACAGTATAGGATAGTCGGATGAGTTAAGGTCTCATACAACCTTACCAAGAATTATGGAGGGGCCGCTTACAACTGTGCAGAAATGTTTTATGATAAAAGGTAAACGTCTCTTTCTTATGGAACATGTCTGTTTAAATCTTGATAAAGCTGTTACTAGACAGAAATAAAATAGATATGGATAGGACTATTAAATGAGATAAGACACATAGCAATTAGCCACTTGGTACTTGTTTGTACAAGGTTCTATTTTGCATTTTGGTTCATACTGATACTAACAGCCACCGCCTTATATAATTACTTCTTGCCCAGCATTTAAACATTTAGCTAAGGGTAGATAGCAGGAGTAAAGCTGAAATTTCCATTTTTTTAAACTACATACATGATGACATCACAAATCATGCAAGAGATTATAGCGAAGCATATACTGCAGTTTAGGATTCCTCTTTTGTGTATGATCTGGTTTAAAGTAACCAGCGATGTCAACTTTAATGTAGTCTGAGCCTAGTCTTATATATATGCATGTCATCCCCAGCCCCCAGAGCTGCACTGAGCTGTGTGAACTCTCATCAGTCTGTGAAGGCTCGCCCCGGGTTTCACTGCAGGCTACAGTGTAATAGACTGCAGACATGGACCATACACACACCATGTGGCCAGGTCAACAACCTGCAGCTGCAGCATCTGCACGCATGGCCAGCAATCAAAGATGTACAAGCAGACATCAACCGAGGGCATGGCTCCAAGGAGATCACCTCTTGCTTGTTTCGGCTCATGTGTGGCATAGAGTGAAAGCACACACTCAGATTAAGGCAACAGTGTGCCTATGTTGTAAACAATATTATTCTTTTGTATAATTCCAAGTTCTAATTACATTCTTTTGTCCTCAATGTTTTCTTGGCAATGTTATCTACCCCCGAATGAGGGGACAAACAGACAAAACACTGATCACAAAGGCGTTGCCAAGGCCAGCAGATAAAGCATGCCAACAGTAAAGCAATACTGATTCATCTCATCTTTTTCAGTTGGCCTCTGCAGGTCCTGTTGCTATGTTAGTTGCTATGATTGACCAGCAGGTCTTACACCCGTACAAACACCCAGCAAATTGCATTCCAGGCTTAATGAAGGCATTATATCACAGGCACGACTTGTGTTCTTTCATTTTCTCTTCAGTTGAACACCACAATCACAGACATACAGTGTGTACTCCAGCTAAAGATACTAAACCATTCATGCAGCAAGAAACGCATAAAGAGTGATGCTCAAATGTGACCTCCTCTTCAGACATGGACACATGAAGGGAGGTGTCACTCTTTCTCTCACTGAAGCAAATATGTTTAAAATGATCCCTTCACAAACACACAACAGCTGACAAACTACATACAATCTGTTACCAAACCTGAGGAGGCAGCATATGACAATCAGATTAGAATATTATTAAGACTCACTAGACGAGGATTTGAAATATGTACCAAATATGTATCTACCAGCTATAAACATCAGAACACAAAAGTTCAGACCCTTTATGCACCATAGAGGCCTACGTTATAGGAACTGTGGCATTTTATGAAGTCAAAATTGGTCTGTGAAGCTGTGGAAGTGTGGTCAAGACCATATTGGTTTGTTTGGACAGCACAAAGTGAGACAATGAGAAAATCTAGACAACCCAAGTGTATATTTCAGCAACGTGGCCCTTTCCTGTATTTACACTGTGTGCACACTAACTTCCATTTTCTTACAAGTTTATCCTCAGCCCAGAAAATCCTTTTACCAACAACAACAACAACAGGGAATTACTCAAGCAAACAAATGTCACATGATGTAGTGTAAGGCTTCATCAGCTGCTCATCTGTGTGCATTTACACACCCAGAGTGGGGCTTAGCTCCTATTCTTCCTGACAGCTACACTCACAATGAGGCTGTTGGTATTACACTTTTGGTTAACATTTAGCAACAATGCTCTGCAGCTGCTGCTAAGCCGTGTATTTAAACATAGAAAGTTCTCTGCTTGGCACAGGCAAGCTTTCATTCAGTGTCCCACTGAGCAGGAAGAAAAACAAGACTAGTCATTTCAAGTAAGCAATTATTAGTCCCGAGTGGTGGTTTATAATTCAGTAAGACAGAAAAAAAACTGTTATCACTACGTCAGTGGTCAGTTGTGGCAGAAAATAGATAAGTAAGAGAGACAGAAACAAGAAATGTGTCAGTGTTAAGTGAGAATATGTCAACTTCAGTTGAATCTAAGTGGCGTGCTAAAGACACTGCCTTAGGAAGGAAGGGGCTGGAGTGAGGGAAATGGGTTAGGGGAGATGGAGGATAGCCCTCTTTCCTGTCAGGTGAATTTAAACGCACTCACTCTTTCTGACAGGATTTTATTGCGTTTGCTTAACATGAGCATCCAGCGGCGGCCAGTGGTATAGTTCTAGCAGGAAGCCTGAGAATGCACAAGGCTGTCTGTGTGTGTCCACTGTCTGTCTGGGCTCACAAAAGGCCTAATAAAAACTACATTAGACACACATCTCCCTGGTTCATACCTGTGTGTGCTTGTGCGTTCGGAGGTATACTGATGGCTGATGGATGACACCTCCTGTTGACAGTGGGCTTAAAGCGAGGGCGCTAGTCATAACATAACAGCAGGAAGGTGGGAGGACATCACCTCCAAGCGGCCACACACACACACACACACACACACACACACACACATGCACACTAATACATACACAGTGACACACGATGACACAGTGTTAAAGTCACATCAAGGTCCTTATTTAGATTGGCTATCATCTCTGACCTCTCTCTCCATCCTCATTAGTCGAACGCGACAGTCTCTGCAGGCCTGGAGCTGCCGCGGGCCCACACACAAGATGTCACATTGCTTCACCAGTGCTACAGTAAGTGTGCACACTGCCCGTAGGTCTCATGATGCTCATAGACATCTTGTTGTGCCATGAGTGACCATTAGAGTGGTATTATGAGACAGCCTTTTTATCATCTCAAGCTAGATCCCATGTAAGCAACACCATTTCTCCGAATTGTCACAGTATTTTGTATGATTTAAAATGTCAAATAGGAGATTACAGCATGAGGCATATAAAGAGAAAACATAGTCCCAGTTTTTCCTGTGCCAGAAATGAGTTCAAATAAGGTCTGTGTCAAAGTTTTCTCTCTTCACTTTTCAGTTTGAATCTACTCTCCTAAAACGGCTAAAATGTCAGGCAGAAGTTCACTAACATCCTCTTTTAAATGTCACATGTCTTATGTCAAATGCCCCTTGAGTATGACCTTAAAACTCAAAATGGAGGTCAAAATTTGCATTATCTAAAGACGTCATACATTTGTGTCTGGGGCCACGTAGCCTTTCATATTTAGCCCGCATGACAAAAATGTCAGTAGAAATCTGCGCCTTGGAAGGGTTCTACCTGCTGGAGAAAGTTTCCATTATCTACATCTTTCTTTCCTTTGTTCCAAACTCAATTTTTTTTTCACTCCTGCCCCTTTCTCTCCATGTCTCAAGTCAATTCAGTTCAGTTCAAAGGGTCTTTATTAGCGTGACTAGCCCTGTGGCGAAGTGCCAGCTCACTGAGCGGGAACGCTATGATGGAGCATCAGCAAACGGCAGGAATCTCAGCTGCACTACGTAAACACACTCATCAGGTGACAGACAATGAACACTGAGATGGGGGAAAGTGTGTATGTGAGCGATTGTGTGTGTGTGTGTGTGTCTACATGTCAGGTCTTTCAATCCTGAGTCATAATCCACGCTTATGTATATTTAGCAGATCAAATTATTTCATTAGGCATACATAAAAGGTAAGAGAGCACATATTCCCGCCTACGCACGTCTAGTCTGCTTTGATTGGCACGTGCATTGTGTGCTCTTTGCATTAGTCATGTCGGCGAGGAGGACACATCCACTGCATGCCAAGCAGCTTATGTTCCAATCCGACAAAGAGACAATCTAATGATTGACTGGCCTTATGCAGCAACACTATGGGACTATCACAAGAAAAGGTTACACTGCAACTGATAAAGCTCTTGATGTCAACATATCTTATCTTAACATATCTTAAGCAGACAAAAGTGTACTGATAACAAAAAATGCCACTTGCTTCTTTTAAAAACCAAGCAAAATTACCAAAAGGCCCAAATAAGGACAGGGAAGTCTGCTGGGTAATGCTGAGTTGTGATCAACTTGATACTGTCCCTAAAAACAGTGGCTATACAGTGAACAGTGGATGAATACCAAAAGACATTAGCATCACTTACTCTGGGACAAGAAAAGCTTGAAAAGTTTTAATGACCTCTATGGGTTCAAAGGTATAGCAATAAACTGTGTAACAGGTGTACTCCAAGCTGTGTCCCTGCAGGACAACAGTGCTACCTGCTGCATATGAAAAAGGGTGTTGTCATCAGCATTTGGCAGGGAAATAAAATACAGGCCCACTTCATGAGGGGCTCTTCTTTGACTCAACAATGTTATAATTTTGGTCAAAATGTACACAAGACAAAACTCTAGTTTATGTTTCAGTGTTAAGTCTTTATTGTGTCTGCACACACTGCATTACATCTAGTAAACTGCTCTTTATATTTGTCCAATAAACTAAAAGTAATAAACCTTTTCACCAAATTCTGTGTTGGTAGTAATTTGGATGACTATTTTTTACTTCTACAAGAGTAACTGTTTTAATTTAAAGGGATAGTGCAGTATTTCGTCATTGTGGTTTTATTAGATACTTTTGGATTGCTACAGTAGATAATGATCAGGAGTAGACAGGAGCAATGCTGCAAAGACTAAACCGTGAACATCCATTAACATGTACAGTTTATTGTAGCCACTTTCCAGATGACTTTTAAAGCGCTTTAAAGGAAGAGAAAATAAATTAACATTCAAACATTTTAACATAAAGATGAAATGTTCAGCGCTGCCAACAGACTCGTTTTCTCCCTGCATTTGACAAACACAACTTAAATGTGTCCGTTCAGAGCTGGAGCTGTGGTGCTTTCAGTGACAGCCCTCCCAGCTGTGATTAATTGCAGATTTTGGCTTCTACACCCAGTAATTACTTGTTTAATGATTTTCAGAGACAAAATGGCTGGTTATCCTGTCACTGTCTTTATGTTGATAGATCGGCTCATTGTTAATGTGCACATACCATCTCCATGACCGACTAATGAGCCTAACAGGAGGGATACAGCTACACACTGCACACTCGGCCACCAGAAAAACATGCTCATACGTACACTCCCTGGAGGTCCCGCATCATCGGCGTATCTCAAGCCAGCGTATCTATTAGAAAACCAATCATGTTGTGCACCTGGTTCTATCAGCAACAGGAATCTCACCCGCTTCCGTCCAATCTGCCTGAATGCTAGAAAAGCAGAGAAATTGGGTAACATTTGCAGATTATTTATATATTGGAATAAGGTGTTTGTATAATAGAGGTAGGGCATATTTGTGCGCGTTGTAATAAGCCATTGCTCCCAGCACTTACAGTATCTGCACTCACTTTAAACGTCTAAACCACAATGAAGACAAAGGTTGAAAAAAAGGTCAAAGCAGTCGACTCCCTTGTGCTGCATTTTTTTTATAATAGAGAGAAAGAAGGTTGAGCTTAGTCACTGATTTCAAGTTACATTGTGCCAAATAAAAGAGGGTGATACAATAACACGAAGACCAAGGCTGTAATGCGATTCAACCCAACAGCTCTGCGACAAATACAGTCAGCAGAGTGCGGGAAGTGATGATCTCATTTGGGCAAGAGTAACTGAATCTTCATTGTCGACAAAGAGAGAGTGAGACTTTCAGAGAAGAAAAGCTATTGAGGATAACAATATCAACTGAACTGTGGAACTAAGGAACCTATAACCTCAATAAATTACATGCAGCTGTATCCCCAATAACGAACCAAAGGACACAACAGCAAAAGTCCCACGCTACTGTATCCTCTAAATATCCCAGCTGTAATGTAAATGTGCATTATTGAAGTGCATTCTGGTTAGATATGTGACCACATGCCCTGTAACTCACACTTGCTACGAGCTCTGATTAGACAATTATTTTAATATGTAGTCCGGTTTCCACCACCAACATCAAAACAAACATTAACCTGGAGGCGGCTGTCGACAATGAATTTCCCATAAGTTTTCTATTTATCCATCTATCTAGTTTATATAAACAGTATATGTATGGTGAATCTAATGTGAAAACATTGAATAAAGCAATATAATAGCATAAAGCAAAACATTACACTATAACAAAGAGACAAAAGAAAAAAGACAACAGTATAATAACGTTTAAATTATTTTCCACAAGACAAAAACAAAAAATAATTTTATTAATAAACAAAAAGAAATGTGTTGACATCACCTTAGATGCCTCTACAGTAAATGTAAATGTGTTCTTACAGAGAACATTTTAGACTAAAACACCTCATAAGGCAGTCGTCTTGTTTAAGTACTGCTCAACTCAGATTATCCTCCAGACCTGCTTAAAAAGTCACGACTTTAATGTGTGACACGTAATCAAGAGTCTGGGCGTCTTCTGTGACTCGAGCCCATAATTACCTCCGCCTGTAGATCCGTACAACTCACAACATGCTCACTGTGACACTGACACATCCAGGACTAAATGCAGCTGATAAAAGAAGATGCGCCAACGCCTCCGTCTGAAGCCGCGCCCCACTCCCGACCTTTGAACTGCTTCTCAACGCGCCGTCATCTTCACTCCCACACGCGCACACACACACACACACAAACACACACACCTAACGGATCATCAGCTGTAATCACTCTCACACCAGCGAGAGGATATAGAGGCATGCAAGCAGAGAGAAACGGTGATTAGCTTGACATCAGACAAAATAAGGGTGTGAGGGAGGCACGAGGCAGGCAAAAAGAAAGAGGGAAGAGGAACAGGTGAGAGACGGGGAATGAGAACAAAGCTAATAAGACAGTGAGATAGAGCCCATCACTGAAGAGAAGCATAGCAATGAGAAGGAAGGGAGGAGATGGCTCTAAAATCGAGACGGGACACAAAGATAGAGGAGGCCCACAATAAGAATCAACTATTTCACAAAAGAGAAAGACAAATTCCTTTATGGCTGAGGAAGAGAGCGATACGTATGCCTGGAGGGTATCACTATATTTATACTCTACTATGCCATTATTTATTTATTTCCTTCCCTCTCTGCTGCTGCCTTGCTCCTTGACGGGCCTGATTTTTAATAACATGCATATCTTTGTTCTCGGTCTTGATTAAGAGGATGAGGATTCTGCCTCAAGGGCCAGAGAGGACCACACTATCGCCGAGTGGAGGACAAATCCCCCTCCCATCATCGCTCCTTCCTGTCCCGCCGTCATTGTGTTCATCTCGTGCTTCTCGGTTCTGACTTCTTCCCATGCCTCCTTCTTCTGCCCATCCCCAATTCCCAAGCCCCCTATCTCCTTCATCCCTCCTCCGCCAGCTCCCATCAGCGTTACATGTCACCAACAATATCTGCTTCCTTCCACTACGGTTCATTTACACACAGTAGGACAACCCCCAATGCACACCCCTGTTTATTCTGTTTGCATGTATTCATCACAACCTCATTATTCAGAAGGACTGTGCAAAAGTTATATCACAATTTTAATGGTGCTATTAACTTCTGTGAATAAACTGCAATAAAGGTGAGAGTACCTTAAGGCATACACTACAATTACTATCATTAACTCTATTGAGATACTTGGTTTGACAGATGTGTTTTTTAAATAATCCAAGAGATACTTTCTGCATGTCCTCCCGTTACCGTGGGTTCACTCCGGGTACTCCGGCGTCCTCCCACCATAGGTTAATTGTCAAATCTAAAGTGTCCCTAGTGAAAGAGGACCCCCTAAAAATGAAGTGATTCATCTCAAGGGATTATTCCACAAGAAAATGTGAATAAAAAAATAAATACTGTCCCGCTGCAGCAGCAACAGTGTGCAAAGACAGCTAAGGCTGCCTTATCTTTGTCAAGTGACTCATACACATACCTTGGTGCAGGAACGCAAACGCAAGTAACAGGACGCCGATGAATCATTTACATTTACATTTTACATTTGTTCATTTAGTCGACGCCTTTATCCAAAGTGACTTACATTGTAATTACCAGTGTTACAGCCACTGGAGGCAAGGTGGGTTAAGTGTCTTGCCCAAGGACACAACAACAGTATGAACTGTGGGGAGAGCGGGAATCAAACTTACTACCTTCCGGTTGTAGGACGACTGCTCTACCCACTGAGCTACTGCCGCCCCAATCAATATTTTAAACCCTTTCATGCATTGGGGTCACTAAAGTGGACAGCTATTCAAAAGCTGTGTGCATGGGTTTTGATGTTATTGTTGCATATCAGACAACTCAAGTGGATATTTGTGCATCATCCCACACACTGCCACCTATTGGCCAGTCAGGGTAAGTGCAATTATATTTACTCAATTCCGAGAAATGCTGTACATCCCAGTAAATCCTTCTATAGCAGGACACCCTTGCAGAATAAAAAACAAAGCTAGCATCAAGTAGCATCAAAGGATTAATATCATTGTAAACATTGCAACATATTTATTTTCTATTTTGAAAAAAAAATGCAACTAATCACGTGTCCACTAAACTGGACACCATGCATCACTGGCTATATTTCAGCTGCAGTTCATAGCATCACTGTAACTTTGCTGTTTTTTATAGACCTTATCTGCAGTGACATTTAACAACAAATTATTATTTGTTGTTAAAATGTAATGAACAGATTTTTAAAACAAAAACAATATTTTTTGCATATTTCTATTTCTATAATGTGAGGAACAATTAGTGTCTAAACTTTATAGAGTTTATTTGCAGCATGTGATTGAAAGGCCTACAGGATAGTGGAGCATATACCATCTCAGACACTGGCACTGATGAATAATGATTGGCAGAAAAACTAAGCAAAGGATCAGGATTAGTCAGTACTAGCAGTAGTGACCAATGATCTGAGGATGCTGAAGGAGCTGTGGGTGGTGAGGGAGCTCAGGATGTACCACCAGACACGGACAGAGAAAAATCAGAAATGTATGGAAAACTAAAGACAACCAGTTTCAGGGTGGCCCGCTTCGTTTTCTGGCGGAGTAAAAGGTGAATGATGAGGGAACAGAGCCAATGGGTTACTTTATTCATCTATTTCCCGAGGATCTGTTGGATGGAATTGTTCAAATACCAACCAGAATGCACTCCAAAATGTAAAATAAACTCTGGCCCTGACAACAGGAGAACTAAAAAAAACTCATAGGAATAAATATGGTCAGGTAATGTGTCATATATCCACAATCAAGAATATACTGGTCATCACAGGCAAAACTTAGCTGCAAAAATTAGCTGCATTAAAATGTTTTGGTTTTGGTTTGACATAGTCAGTCATTTCTGTTATTGGTTAAATTAAATTAAATTAAATACACATTTATTTAAATCAAAAGTCAAACGCATAGTGTCCAGCTGAGTGGACAGGTTTGCAACTTCTTAAAAATAGGATCTTAATAGGATTTAAGTTTTTTTACTGACTTTCTTATAATTTATGCATGAAAGGGTAAAATGTGTGTTGACATTTTATCTAAAACAAGTAATTCATTGCATTATACCACCAGAAGCATGCATTCATCTCCATTGCTTGCTTCAATAAACAAACACTAAAGGGTTGGCGCTTTCTTCAACAACATAGCAATACAGGGGAACAGGGGAAAAGTCAGTCATTTGTGATATACTGGAAAACTACTCCTGTTACATCATATCCAGCTTTACATGGTCTTTAAGTGATATCTTTATTCAACTTAACTTGACCTACAGTAGGACCAGCCGTGTTCAGCAAACAGCACATTTAGTCTGATGACAAGTCTTTGCTGTCTCAGCTCTTAATCATTTAGCTGGAATAGATGTCACATTTTCAAGAGAGACAGATAAATAATTAAAGAATAAAACTCTCTCCACTTTGCACACACAGCTTCCTCCCTCTTTGTACTTGTCTGACTCCTCCTGCTGGTAAGAGCCCGTCCTCGGGCTGCGCTGACATATTAACATGACAGCCGTCAGCACCTCTGCGCAGTGTGGCCTTTGCGCTCGGAGTCTGTAGAAATGTGAGGATGGGTGTGTAACTGTCAGGATGTGTCACGGCATGAGAGGTTCACTCAAGTGTGTGCGAGAGCTGAGCGTGTTTATAATATAATATAATGTGTTTATACAATTTATAGTCACTAAAAGCACTTTTGCCGTTTTTATGTGTAATTTCTTATGTCATAAACGTCAAGTACAATGTAAGAAATATACTAATTCAACGGAAAAAGTGTCCAATAATAAATAAATCTTTTTTTTTTATGAGGCATGGAGCTCCCAGTATTGATGGACAGCTGCTGTACTATTATTCTCACATAGACATTTAAAACAAAAACAATATGGCAACTATCTCTTGAAAAAGTGGCCACTTTTCCACAGCGACAGTGACGTGAAGGTCATTTATACAAGGCTGTAGCTTTTTTTCGCAAGTGCCCACAATGTGATGAATTGTAACAATTTTTCACAACACTATTGATATCTCAGTTCTTCTGTTGACATAGAGGTCAAAGAGTCAGTTCTTGTAAAGTATTGTGGGAAAGCTTTAGTCAATAGAACTCAATGAGGTGAAAACAGTGACCTAAACTCGTCATATTTTTTGCAAGGCCTATTGTATAGTTAGAATCTCACAGTTCCTTTGTCATTTGAACCAACCTCAAAGACTGCAAGCTTCATTTTAAAGGTATTAAATATATTTTAGGTCAAATTGCTTTTTATTTATTATTTGTAGACCTCTGTCTCTGTTCTTACATTATTACTTTGTTCAAGTGCAGCATCCAAATGCATCCTCCACTGCCTCTCTCTGCCATGTACTACCTTGGCATGCATCTCCTCGGCAACCAAATCCAGACAGGCCTCCGTCTGATGCCGACGTTTATTGGTCCTATAAAGCTTGAACAACGCACTGTTGGCTGCAATAAGCTGCTGTAACTAAGTCTGTGTGTGCGTTAATTTGTGTGCGTATCACCATACTGGTCGTCTATGAATGAAAGTAGGACTTCTGTGTGTATGTTTTACCATTATGCATGTTTCTTTACCATCTCATTTTAACACGTGACTTCACTCAACTGCCACTGTTGAAGATTCTTTGCTGCCGTCATGATCCATGCCTCTGTCTGGTTCACACAATCACTTCTTTCATTTTGCCATTTTGCGGTATCTGTTCCAGCGTGAAGCCTTCTCTCCTTCCCTCCTTTAAGCCTGTAATACATGCATGCCCACACACACCAGCGGACTGCGGATGTGCTGACACAAGGATATTCTATCTTCCCGCAAGAGCCCTCTCCTCCAAGCTTCAGGTCAAGATCGTGCACAGAGCATCCACACACCAGTAACGCCTTCAAGATCTTCAGGATTTTCACACCAACAGTCGCCAACTCAGCCCTCCAAATTAAATTATATATTTAAAGGAAGATATTTGAATAGGATGAGTTATTCTGTTTTCAGTCTTTTTTATTTATTTATTAGTGTTAAATGGCAGTATTGTCCTGGCCATCTGTTGAACTATTTTAGTAGTAGCGTCATTTACATTCCCTATTCTTTTACAACACTAAATTAGAGGCAGTGAATAAACCTGACATTTTTCAACACTGTCAAAATTCTCCAGTGTATACTACTGTAAAAACTCTAGCTGTTTTGTATAACATAGCCCTTGAGCCATATACAGTCCTACTTTACTTTAAAATACAGTCATGTTATGTTAATATCTACATTGGTGACATGCATTTACCTCAAGGTTTTTTAGATTAAATGATGCATATGTTAATCTCATCAGGCAGATCTCAGTGTAACATGGTTTTGAAGGTAATAAAGATGCCTAAGTAAAACCATCTGTGTATAACGCATGTCTCTTTGTGTGTGTTAACTGGTGTTCTGTACAAGCACAGCATAAAAGTAGTATTCCTCAGAATTCAGTGAACTTGTGAAGTGTGAAGCTTGTGTATAGAGCGGCTGAATCAGTAAGTCAGTTGTCATTTACCAAATCAGCTTGTTTACGCAGAATTTTTATTGGCTAATGCATCCTGCACAAACAGCTCCTTTTTGTGCATCCAAAAGGCTATTATTCCATGTTATGTCATTTTTCAGTAGACTGGGTTACAAATGCACACATGGGCTGCATTTATCCTTGACCTTCCCTGAAAAACCTGTGCTTCTACATGACTCCTGCTAATAGTCACGGGTCCCCTCTCTCACTCCCTCCTGGAACAAAGGTGAAGGGCACAGAAAAGAACAGATGAGGGGAAAGAGGGCCGACTCTAATGGTGATGTTTTTCAATTGGGTTGATTTATGGCTGGCTGTTACCATTATTTTACCATTTACTCCAGGAGGCAGGAGGAACCGGGCCGGACAGTCTGGCGGGCAATGCGAGGCGGGGGGTGGGGGTGGGGGGTTGGATATGAGGGGAGCAACAGGACACAATAAAGAAGTGTGCAGCCAAGGGTTTGGGAATGAAGACAAACAAGGCGGCAAAAGATGGAGGAGAGAGAAGAGCGCGATAACAGAGAAGAAGGGGAGTGGGCTTAATGAATGTAAAGACTATAACAATGAGGTGAGCTAAATTGTCCATTAACTCAAGAGTTTCTCATGCGTGTGTGTGTCTCACCATAACATTCCAATTTAGGAGGTTACACTCGGATGCTTCCTGACCTGAGACACGCAAAAAAAAAAAAAAAAAAAAAATATTGAGGAAAGTGGTGTGGTAAGGACACAATTAAACCAGAGTAAGACAGAGGACAGCGATTGAGGGGGGCTGATAACACGCAAAAGGGAAGTGTGACAAAGTAATGGAGAGTGGAGTAAGATGGAACCAAGATGGAGGAAATGTATCGGTGAGGGTTAGATAACTGGGAGATTGCAGTGCTGGGGAGGAAATATTGGAAGTTGAAAATGGGCGCCAGAGAAAAGGGTAGAAGAAGTAATTCAACTGGAGAGGAGGAAATTCACCTAGGGAGGTAGATAGCATCAGTTCTTCAGATACGGAGGGAGATAGCCACTGCGCTGGGGCCGGATCGAGATTTCAATACAGAGCCAAGAGGAGGAGAGCGGCGCATTATCACACAGCAAGAAACACCATTATTACTTTGAACAGGTCCTGGGAGAGTGGAGGGGAAAACAAAGAGTGAACCAGCGGCAGTGGCAATGCGCTGCAAATGACACAACAATTCGATGGCAGTAAGAGGTGAACTGGATGAGGGGTTAATCTATTTTAATTGCTCTGTGCAATCATTGTGTGCGATGAGGAAGATAATGACAGGAGGGACAAAATGACTTCTTCCTCTGAAGTAGCCTAACTAGCTAAATTGTGTCTGTCCCATCAGTATTATTAAAGCAATTCAATCAAATGTCAACATAACGATTAATTTTTAATTCAATTTAACTGCAAGTTGAACAAGCACAAGGCCATAGATAAGGCTCAGGACTTTTTGCACACCTCAGGACTCGACTCTAGCAATGGCAGGGATTTGGCAGCGACTGTATGCCACAAACCAAACGCAAAGAGACACCTGTCATTAGCACTTATTATGAGTCCATTTGGTGGCTAAATAGCTTATAGAGCAATGCCAGGAATACCTACTGCTTCAGCACTTTGGCTGCTAGCATGATTTGAACTTTCTGACCAGAGTCTTGGTTGGGGGCAGATTCTCTTTGGCCTGACCAGTTTTGACAGATGTCAGGCTGAATGATAGGATGCATCAAGGATATATCAACATTTAAAGGTCTATTCCAGACAGTGATCAGTGAGTAAAGGAGCTGGCAAAGAAGCTTTTAGGGGAAAGAAACTACAAAAAGTTAATATTTTTTCATTTTATTACTGTTGCTGTCTGTATTTAAAGACTTTTCTATCACAATTTATAATTTTTTGGGGGGTGTAATGTCACAGCCTATTAATCCTGTATTCTTCTACTGTCTATGTTTGCTCCTGATATTGGCCCAGAACACAAAATGAGTGCTTATTTGCCGTATTTGATGTGAATGGCGTGCTTTATCTCTGTGCTTGGGGTATGTTTGAGGATTTGTTGGATGTTGCCAATGCGAGAAGCAAAAGGAAGAAAGACAGACACATAGTGTAGAAAAAGGATTAGTCTACTATTATAGAGGAGCTGTCAGATGCCTATAAGACCAAAAACACATTTCCCCACCCGTCTCCTTTTTACCCAATGTTGCTTAATCTCCACCCCGATCTGCCTCAGAAAGACTTACTGATTTCTCTAAAGCTTGCACATGAACCCTGCTCTCCGAAATGCTTTCGGTTAACCATTAAAGAACTTCAAGTGCAAAGGCTCAAACACTTGAGGCTTTGAAATGTGTGTGTTGCACTATGGGTGGGCAGGACCTGCAGGAAGAGCTGGTTATGCTCAGGGTGATTCATAACCAGCAGCCTGCCACACTGAAAGCCATCAAACTCCCAAAGACTGTATTAGCAGCTCAATAGGCAGGGTTTCCAATCACATGCAGCACCGCCACTCAAAGACTGCACAATCTTTGACTGTGCTAGCTCATATTCACAGCCCTGAGGGAACATTGGCTTAATATTCCGAGTGCCTATGCATGAGTTATGACTTCGTCTACCACTGCTGGGAGAGTTATGTAATTTGTGTTATCATTATCAGCAATACCAGACATTATCATGAGTTTGTTTACAGCAAGTACAAAATATGAATCCTATCTGATCGTAATGGCATTAAAGGAAGACTGTTGAGATAATGCTTCCTTAATAAACTTGATGACAAAATGGCGCCATTAGTGTCAACATAATTGCTGCCTAATTTTGAAATACTGAGCTTTGAATACATAATGATCCAAGATGTTTTCATGTTGACGTGGTCCATTCAGGTTCACGGGATTCTCTTTTTAATTAGGCCCCCGTTTTTACAAATGAGTGCGTGCTCAGTTAGACGAGCACGAGGGTTAAGATGATAAATACTAGTGGATGAACTTGGAGAGCTTTTCGGTGCAGTAAATGATCATGCCGAGGGTTCCTTTATCAACGCGGCCCCCTCGGTCTCTAATGAGCTTCATAGCATCCGCCTCTCTCTGCTCGAACGCAGCTCATGTATATTCACGATATGCCAATTCGGGCCACTTCAAAAGATTGTCCGGTTGGCACATTCCCCTCTCTCCTCTCCGGCTCCATCTTCCCGCTGTCTGAGTTACAGTAGCGCATCTTTGGCCCAGCCCGCTGCACCTGTCTCCCTGCCAGGACTCTAGCTTTATTTACCGTAAAGCTTCCGCACAGACCCACACAGCAACTCAGCAGCTGTCCCGCACGGATTTTGGCTTATGATCAGAGCAAAAACAAAACACGGCTGTTCAGAGTTTCACCTGTTTCTTTGGTTGTTTTTTTTTGTGTCAATTGTTCTGGTGATGCGTACTCATTTTTCAACATTTTCGCTGCTGTCTCTTCCATTTACCTTTGTCCAATGAGACACACTGCATGAGACTCAACTTGGGGAAAATAGGAATGATTGTCAATTGGTGATCTGTAGAGCTTTGTTTTTAGCAGAAATGTGCAAATTTGATGTTTGCCAAATTTAAATATCAAAGATTGTAAATGAGTGTAAAAAGAGAGAACTACATTTTTCAGTGACACAAATTTAGATAAATTATTAAAATTTCTAGGCAGATAAACCAGATTAAACAAGATAACAACTTGTCAAACAATGCAGCAGATTACATCCAACACTGACGTATTAAGGCTTGCTTTAAGTGAATCTTTAACTCATTGATGTGCTGTTGTATTTTTTAACCCTCAGGAAAATGGCTACACACCTAGAACAAGTTGATTCATGTTGGCAAGCTATCAAAGGAATAAGAGTCACACTATATGAAAATCGAAAGAAAAAAATTCCACAGTATCATGGGATTGCAGTTAGAACTACAAATGTTATTTGTAATTGAATTGGTGTTATTGGATCAGGTTTTGGGAGTTAAAGTACTCTGACACTTCAAATCCACAGCAGACACATAACATAACATGTGTACCACATAAGTGTCAGTGTAGGTTACATAGGCTTTATTGTTAATTCTATTGATTAACTGTTAATATATGCAGCCATTGATGACTACATGTTGATGGCATCACAGTGGCACAGTCTCCTCACAGCAAGAAGGTTCAGAGTTCGACTCCAGCGCTGGGTCTTTCTGTGTGGAGTTTGCATGCTCCCCCCATGCTCCCCCATGCTCAGGTCTCCAGGTACTCGTAAAACGTGCTATAGTCTCCGGTTAGTGACATGACCAAGTGCCACCACCAGGCTGAGAATCCATTTCCTCAAGGGAGGATAAAGGGATAATCAAAAAGTAAAATCTCTAGTTGAGGAGTTATGACAGTCAGAGAAGCTATTTTGTAAATGTGCTTCTTTCTAATCTTGTCTTATCGGCTCATATGCCACCATTAGTGTTTTGCCAACACTGTGATTACCATGGCGTTAGCTACGGCATTATACTGTACCTCGAAACATGTAATCATCCCAGGACTGCTATCAGATGGTAATTTTCTGTCTTCAGCAGATTTTCCAGCTTTTCATACAAACTAAAACTTGGCTGTCACTTTTCTTCGTTCACCGCTGACATCTTCTTTCCCATAAAGCCCACCGGAATTAGCCTGGCTCCGCCCTCCTACGTACTTCCGCTCAATTTCATTTCGCTTTAGTACTTAGTCTGGGATCGCTGTATATTCTTAGGTTTCTAGAAATCAATTTTTTGTAGGACCAATCAGCGAACAGAGGGAGTGACTTGTTGTTTCCAGTCGGTTTCGGCGCATGACATACGTCACGACCACACGTTAGCGATTGGCTATGGCAGATCCTGTGACTCTGGGCAGATCCAATAGTTTTAAACTTCAACAGAGTTCCCGCATTCAAGGAAGTAAACGCTTGTCAATGGAGCGAGGCCAGACTCTCTGTACAAATGAAATGTACGAGAGTCTGGTAGAACCAGGCTACACCGGAATAGCCCTGATGTAACCTTTCTATCTGCATGTTCCTGTGAGAAAGCAGAAGCCTGAGAGGCAGTGGAGGTGGTCAGAGAGGAAGATATGGATGAAACTTGTGCAGCTTTTCCATACTGACGGCTAATCAATGTGTTTGGGTTTCCCCTTGTGGCTGTGGCCCAAGCTGCTTGAAAGGTGAGCTCCCCCCTTTTCTCTGCCAGGGCATGCAGAAAACCAGTCGCCTTAAGCCTGGTAGATTAGCAACACATCGGAGGAGTTAGTGCCTTTCTGCTGAGCTATCGCTTCCTATCTCCTCTTCCCCTTCAGCCTCGTGCACTGAATAAGGCCTCCAAGGATACTGCTGTACACACAATTTGTCTTTATTAGCATATTCCTGTTTTGGAGCTTTCTTTCAACGTGGATAATTGCACAAGAACGTTATAATATCCAAGCCGTTGTGGGAGAGTCAATCAGGTTGCTATTGAAATGGCATTCTCTGCTTTGAATGCAGCCTTATGTCTTTTCTGCTTCATAGTAGCGCACAGAGTGAGATTGATTCGTGGAGTCAACAAAGATGATGACCCACAGGTAAGCATTCAGATGAATTGTGCGCACACATATATATACACACGCACACATGCGTTGCCCGGCGGGTCTGATTACTCAATAAAAAAAATAAAATAAATAATAAGGCTGCATGTTCAGTTGTGACATGCACCATCAGTCACAGCTAGCCCGCGGCCACAATGATTACCTGCTGTATGTAAATCTATTGAGCAATAAGGCAGGTTATCCCCTTATGAGACACTGCTGTTATTATCGTGGACACAATATCACCAGCGAGCGCCACTGGCCAACTGCTAGCCACTGATTATGTCCCACCGAGGCTCGATGGCCAAATTGGAAAATGGTGATAGAGGCAGGTGAGGTTATGTGCAGTGAATGTGATGGCTCTGTTTTGTCCTCATCTAGAGTGGGCAAATACACTGTCAGTAAACAATTAATATGCACTGGGGGAAATGACATATAATTGCTTAACAGCTAGCTGCCGTGTTTGGCTTTCCACCAGGTAAAACAAATTACAGTCTAAAATTATTTATAACTGTAGCGTGAAATAGCATTAAATAAATTAAACTCATTCCAGCACCTGGAATGTAAGGCCTACACTCTAATCCCTCATTTGCTCACTAATACCCAGTGCATGAATCTCACATCTTTTAGGAAAGAGACAAGATGTTGTTTTTCCAAGTCCTCCTGCTGTCTTGCTGCTGTATTTTTGACTACTGACCTGCGAACAACACACTGAGGCTGATTGCAGGTGCTAATAGCCGTGTGGATCTGAAAAGTGTGCGCTCTCAGCCCTTTTTTATTTTGGATCAAAGGGCTGTCTCACGAGCAGTCTGAAATCCTCTGTGCCGCTCAGCGTGGCCACAGCTTGTGTGAAATGCATTGATTCAAGATTCTACCACACGCAGGCGACTGCCATGATAGCATCGGGAAGCGCTTGATGATATTTGTGCATTCACAGGCACAAATACCTACTCGGTTTTAGTGTGTTTATAGATGTTCCCATGGTTCCCTCTTTTCTAAAGAAAAGTCAACACATTGCTGGAAGGTTTAATAAAAAGCAAACAGGATAAATTAGTTGTGCTTTAGTCATTGATTTCTGAGCAGCAGAAAACCTTGTGAGGCCTAGAGATAAAGACTGGTCAAACAATGCTGCAGATTTCATCAGACAAGCACCATTGAAGTCACATTGCTTTCATTTTAACTCAATCTTTTCTGCGGTTATTTAGTTTGAAATCCACCTGAAGGAAAATGTCAAGCCATTTAAAGTTAGATCTAGTAAAGCGTTTATATCTTTTGACAAGCACACCTTCATACAAACCCAATTACTCTCAACTAATTCTTCCCAGGGAGTCTGAATTCACATTATTCACTTTCCAGCCAAGCTAATCGGAAAGTTATACTTCACAAATGCAACGGTGCATATAATATTCTGCTACTTAGTGACACTTCTTTGCATGTGGTGGCAGCAGGAGGTGATGGTTTGCCCTGCTGGACAACGCCACATTAGATATTTCTTACATTCACCGTGTGCTAGTGGCAGAAATTTATTGCCTATAAAATCACACTTTTAATTAAACATATCTGAAATGTGAGTCCATTCAATTTTGAGCAGTTTAAGATCAGGCAAAAGCCCAAACAGTATTAATTTGCTGCATTATCACCACCAAGGGAAAAAAGCCAAACAGGAAGAATAAAAATAAAATCACTATGGGCTGGTG
The DNA here is from genome assembly GCA_024349245.1 of Neodontobutis hainanensis. Classification (NCBI taxonomy): domain Eukaryota; kingdom Metazoa; phylum Chordata; class Actinopteri; order Gobiiformes; family Odontobutidae; genus Neodontobutis; species Neodontobutis hainanensis. The sequence goes on from JALDNG010000028.1 coordinate 137,329, forward strand.
AAGGAAGAAAATCATTCATATTACTAAAGACGTGTGTAGCATTTGAGCTTTTATTAGACGTATAGGGACAGTAGATAACAAGCAAATAAAATGATACAAGCAGCAACTTGGAACGAATGGGCTCATCTCATGATTTAAATCCAGTATTCTCTCTTCGTGAGCCACAAAGGTGCCCCAAATTAATTATCGGCACGCTTCAAAAACAAGCTATAACAATAAATCTTTGAAGTTAATGGCTGACAAGGGAGCTGTCAGTCATTACGGACAACAGTGCTCCTGAACACAACAGAACCAACACAAGTGAAGTACTTCTCACATATAGATCAGGCTAATAATTCTATTGAAATTTAACTTTTCAATTTGTATTAACTAAATACTTTCTTCTCAGCAGACCAGAGGGGTCATGTGTAGAACCACTTTATACATTACAAGACTCAATGTGCTGTTAACTTTGTCGATAAAACAGTATCTCTACAGAGAAAATGCTAAAAAGCCGTGATTGATTGTCCATTACACACTAGAATGATTAGAGACCTGTCCTTTCTGTTAACACAGCCTTCATGTTTAATGACTTTCTTTGGTTGGATGATAATGGAAATAATTGCATTGCATTCAAGAAAGTCCTTCATGAATAACTGTTACAAAAAGAGCATATGTGAAAATGTTACCGTACAAGAGGTATTTGCTGATAGCTGATATACGGGAAAGAATTGAGCTGTGTCATGTGTGTATTTATGACGGGCCTCAGAAAAAGGTGATACCCGCAGATATCAAAATGAGCTGCTATTATTACACTGTGAAGAAAAGTGCAGCACAGCATGAGCTTCAGTGAAACATTAAATTTAAAATAGTCTCACTAGACCAAAGATGACAATTATAATACCTGAATGACTTTAGAACATTGTTTCACACAGCAACAGTCGTGTAGATTTGTTTTTCAAGTGAATTATCTGAATAAGAGGAGCAGTAAAAGTAATGGGAAAATCTTTTTACATTGTTATAAAGCTGCTTCCAAATCAGATAAACATATATAAAAAACATTACAATATGAACAGTTGAGCTGCGACAGTGCTGTGGAGTATTACAGTGACAGAAGTGGTAGGGAAATCTTTGATCAGAACAGTCGCCTATAATCCCCCTTCGCTCTCTGTTCACAAAATGAGATCACAGTCAAATTAAACGAGTGCTCCTTATTTTTGAGAGTGACCCTCGGGCCTCCTCGGGGATCTGCAGACAGGTTTGATCAGTGATTGCATGATGACGTCTCCCACTGAGACTCCATTTAACAGCTACAAGCTCTGTCTGCTTAAAAAAAAAAACACCGGATTAAAGATGGGCCTAGTGTTTGATCTCGTGTCTTATCAGATATGTGGACTGACACTGTGCGACCTGTCACTAAGACTGTGTCCACCAGTTGGTCCAGGAATAAAATCATTCCACTGGATGATTTTCCGATCAAAATGTTTTTTGCATTATTATGAGGATATTTGATGAATACAATGTTGGATTATTTCAATAAAAAATATAATGTACAGAAGGTGCTAGCTTCACATCTGTGTTCTGACATGTCTTCAGAGCTAAATTCCTCCATATATCTTGATGGACAAAATAAGAAACACATTAAGCTGTATATCTTTCTGTTGAATTTCTGGAGTATGGACTTTTTTAATTTCATCACCAACTGAAAGTGTTGGGTAACTATGTGTAAACCAGTTGTAATAAGAACTACATTGAACCATCTGAGAACAAGATGAGCATGATGGCATAAGTAAACCCTCTGGTCAGAATTGACAGCGACTTAATGAGCCCTCATGCTACCATAAAAACAAAACACTTCCCAGAATGCCTTTCGTCAGATGTCAGCCATATTCTCTTGGGGACAGGTCCTGACATGACCTCAAATCAAGCTGAGCAGCATTTGTCACTTAGATATTCACACAAGAAGGAGGCTGCTGCGAGCTAGCAGTGAGGCTCGACACGGCTGTGGCTCTGAGCGTGAGCCAGACGGCTGATTAGGACAGAGCACGTCACCACTGATCACCTGAGCCTCACTCCGTATTACAATTACACAGATAAAACAGTGATATTTTCAATGGATGCTAGAGCATCCGAGGGTTGATGTATTCTGCAGTGTTGTCCCGAGTGTTGCTTTCCCTAAACGACTTGAAAGCTTTTACAGTAACAGTACACAGACATACAAATGATCACACTTGCTTCACACACATTATACGCATTGCTTTTATCTTCTCGCAATCCAATCTTAATGACTCCATTAACTGGGAGGCCATTAGTGGCATTCACTTTATGGGCAGCAAAACAGCCCAGCTGGGAGCACATTATGAAAAGGGCATGTGTGTCCTAATGTCCACTTCTCATCACCCTCGCCACACACACTGCCGTGAACTCAGTCAATCTTTGCCCCCCCAAGGCTAGCAAGCCCAAAGCAGGCAGGAGTGGACAAACAACTATGCAGACAGGGTCATTTTTTGTGCTCCATTAGACAATAAGGAGGAAAGGTTTAGTACAGGTTGCAGTGGCTGGTGCTTGGGAAAGCAGAGGACTGGAGACAGAGGAAGCTCAAGTGCTGCCCAGTAGATCTCAAGAGAAATCTCAAATCCCAAATTAGCCTGGCTCATGTTGGCACAGTCGCGCTTTGAAACACTTCAGACATGCACTGACACACAGGAGGCACAGTTTACAACAGTTTGTGCCAATCACAGCTCCAGATTTATAAGAAAATGATAGACACTTATGTGGTGCCTCTATAAAAGGAATGAGCTCTTCCTTTCACCGTCAGTAGAGAATTTAAAGAAATAGCAGCTGCTTACCACCTTTGAGAGGAGAGCAGCTGTTTCCATCAAAGAAATGTAAAATTAATATTGATACAAATAAAATGTGGTTTCGTTTGAAAAATCTAAAATGTGGAAAATTATTATGAAGTGAAATTAGCAAATGGGAAGGACAAGTACTAATTATGAGACTATAAGCCACAGTGCAGCTGGGATTACTGATCTGAAAGAAAGCAACTGGTGCTAAGAGGGTCAATGACACTACATGAGACTGGTTATCTCGTGATACACCGGCCAGGTTTTACACTGAGCAGGTCCTAGAAGCACGTATCTGAAGCACAACTCACCAACACAGGTTACCAGTTTGGTGAAACAAATAAAAAAGCATGGCATTAGTCTTTTCATTTTTGCATGGACAAGTCTTGTGATGTTTTATTTTATTTAATTTTATTTTTTTTGTCATTTATTTAGTGATCACAGGGAAGGGCTCAGCCAGGATATCAATATAGAACCAGAGACACTTGCCCATGGCCCTTAACATTTTAAACTTCACCAACTTTTTCTTGATTCTACATTAGACATTGTTGTCATCCATTGAAACTGGGACTACAGGACTGTGACGTGGGCAGGAGACTAAAATATATTTGATCATAATTGGTAAAAAGGTCACACTGTTCACAACTAGGTGAACTTTCTTTTATACTAATATTGCAGAGGGCTGCTAACCGCAGGAGTTAATGACGAGACTAGGAGGAGTCTTTCAATCAGCCTCACCTTTCTGCAAATCCATCCTTCTCCTCTATGATTCTGCTGACACACTCCTAACATTACTTACACCGTCACATGCTAACTGTGTCTTTTGTATTTCCTCCTTCAAGCTAATCTTTAGCACTGCAGGCAAATGGCTGCTCCTGCTGTGAGAAGAGTGAAGATACTTCATCTCTCTCAGAAGGGGTGTTTGAGCCTATCCCCAGCCTCATATTAGCTTACAACGCTGAGCAATGGTTGTACTTTACCGCCACTGAGCAAAGCTGGACATTGCATTCTGCTGCCTGCTTGTTTTTTCCCTTCTCCCGGGGGCGTGGAAGACCATTTATCAGCTCACAGAATAACATGTATCGATGTGCAACATAGCCTGGGAATTCAGCTTTTATTACACTTTAAAAGGCAAGGTCAACTTGGCAGGAATCCGTGTCAAAGCTGTCAAAGTGCGGAAACATGAAACAAATAGCCCACGCAGAGGATGCGGTGTAAAGCATAGAGATAAGAAGCAGCCGTCTTGCCACCAGCGCATGTGCAATAATTTTATATAGTCACTGTAACAACAGCATTTATGTGTTGTTAACAGATATACAGAAGAATAGAGATAAGTAAAGCTGAAATAGACTGAATATAAATGGCAATAAAAGTTTGCATCAAATATGACTAGCCTCCAACCCAAACCTAAACCATACAGTACTATTCAATGCAAAGTGATTTATGCTTCCCATCAGAGGCTCAGAAACCATGCTGTTATAAGCTCCTGACAGTGTAATGTAGTCCTTACAGTTGTGTCTTTGATGCCATCACATGCCCCTCTTTGCTGGTTTCTCTGACAGTGACAAAGGGGATCGGCAGCAGTGTTGTGTTGTGTTATCGGCGTGCAGCTGCAGTAATCGTATTATTTAGTCATCTTAATTCTGAGAGGCTGACCAACAGTGGCAACAAAGCGGGGAAAAGCTAAGCCCATCAGAGTGTTCCCATGAAACAGAGGTCTTTTCCTGCTCCACGGCCCCCACTACACCCACTCTCCCGCTTTCTCCCAGCATCCTTCCTTCTCGTACCCCTCCACTGTTGTTCTTCAATCTCCATAATGTTTTCCATTCTATTTATCCCTCTGTTGCTTCCCCTTTTCCACCCTCCCAATTTTTTTCGATGCTCTGAGCTGGGAGTTTGTGTAATGGCGTTATTCACAGTTCATTGGACTGTTTGAAGGGACTATCTTGATTGAGCGTCTCTTGGTGCAGCCTGGCCTGGTGACTGTGGAAGTGTATAAAGATGTGGATGTGTCCATGGAGATAGATAGGCTCAGTAATATGCAGGACATTGCAGAAGCCCATACTGTGTGTGGGTTTTATCCGAGGAAACACACAGCCAGATAAAAGGCAGGCTGAAATGATATGGAGTCGTGTGTATTGCTAAAAGCATTAGACGTGAAATGGAGGCAACAAAGACCTAGTCAGAGAATCCCAGTCATTCTCATTAGCTGGTTTGGCCTCTTCAGTTTTAGCTCACCATCCCCTTTCCTTCTCACTCTAATGAAGAAGTACACTGACACAGAACCAAAACTGCTCTATGAAGCAAAATACTCACCACTAATTAGTTGAAAGTAACCTCAGGACCGATCTGTAGGCAACACACATCTCCTCACATCTACACACACAGAGGAACCTCCGTGGCTCCTTTCAGACACCACTCTGATGCTGTTGTAGGCTTGGCTGTAAGATCAAAATCTTTTTTTTGGCAGGCAGACACACACACACACACACACACACACACACACACACACACACACACACACACACACACACACACACACACACACACACACACACACACACACACACACACACACACGCATTAACTTACATTTCTATCTTTGTGAGAGCTTCGACTGACAGAACATTTCCTAACCATAAGCATCACTACCACAACTGGATGCCTGATACCCATGGACAAAACTCCTTTTTACAAATAAATACTGTTTGCAACATGAGCTGCATGAGCATTTTGAATGAGGAGATCACAACACATTTTTAATAGGCAATGTGCGTGCTGTTGAGAACATTAGTGAGTGTCTCAATATTCCACTTCACTATATAATGAGCGTTAAGGCTTTCCCTGATACAGGCTACAAGATAGATGTCATGGGATGCTAAAATAAGCACCATACAGAAGACCAAGAGGTATATGTTAATTGTTTCAGGACTTTAGTGTTCCCGATCAAGATTGAACAGCAATTTGCCAGACAAAATGAGCACGCATATTGCTAATGTCACATCTTTTTTGGGGGAAATGCTTTTAACCACAAATAGTGAATTGTAAAAGATGTTCCACAATGTTAATTAGCTGCTGATTAAGTTTGTGTCAGAATCACTGACGGAATAAGGGCCCTTCTACAGTCATTGGTCAGAATCAACACACTAATCACTATATAGTGATTACGCCATTTTCAAGTGGTGTTTGAATGTATTGAGACTGAAATGTAAGGCGCTCAAAGTTTCCTACAATGCATAAGTAAAAGAAGTTAGCTGCGGTGGTCACTAGATGTTCAAAATAGTGCTTTGCAAATTGTTGGAGGAGGGCAGCGCGGCCGTCTTTAAACTGAACTCAACAGGCTTGAATGAAACGAGTTAGAGGCACAAGTTTAACGTTCTGTGAAAACGTAATCCATAGTAAATTGTTATTAAAAACCGCTACGATGTAAAATTGTTGACGTTAATTTACTAACGTCATACAGACGGACATACAAGAGCTTCCCTCTTGAGGCATAAAAGAGCTGCAATAATCCAGTCAGTTTCAGTCATTAATAAAACAAGAGTTGTTGAATAAAACCGTTCTCTCTCTCTCTCTCTCTCTCTCTATATATATATATATATATATATATATATATATATATATATATATATATATATATATATATATATATATATATATATATATATAAATATATAAATATATATATATATATATAGTGCTGCACTATCTATTGTTTGAGAGGTTCGGGACAAGGGACTAGGCATTCGGACACAACCAGAGAGACGGCTCAAAAAAGAAAAAAGAAAAACATCAACAGAGAAAAGGGAGGCATCATAAAACGGCATGGAATCATGGAATGTTTGATAAAAAGGAGATAATTGCTTTCTTGGCGCTGATGTAGCAGCTAAGCTAACACTAAATCTAAACTTCAGTTTGGTGTAATGTATTAGTATTTTGTGGAGAAAAACGGGTCCGGTTTAATTTTTGAAATAAAAGAAGCAGGAGAGGTCCATTGACTGCTTTTGGTGGTGAGTGGAATCTGAGACAGAAACGGCAAAAAGAAAATCAGGTGGTGAAGCTTTAAGAAATAATGCACATCACCACCATTGCATAAAAAAATATTATACATGATGTAACGTAACCAGACATTACTCAGGGTCTTTACACAATGCAATTCGGCTTAAATTTTTTGTGAAGATAATGTGTATAAATGTAGCAATACAATGATGACGGTAAATGATAAGTCTTACTTTTGTGGTAAAATACTCAGTCCTCACTATGATTTCCAAGTGGGACACATACAAACTGCCTGGGCAAAGGAAGCAAAGGAAAGCAAATTTGCTGTGAAGACACTATACAGAACTAACACTGCAAAAAGACAGGCCACGTCTGTTTGTCTGCGCACACACGCACACACACACACACGCACACACACACACGCACACACACACACACACGTGGATACATGCTAATGACATGCACATATGAACAGAGTGAGAGAGTCCTACTTACAGAATGAATCAGACGGTGTCAGAAGCGGCGTGCCATATTATTGCTGTAGTAGTGAGTCAACGCAGGCACTGAGATCTAATGGAGCTGGATTTTCGCACTTCAGCCGAGTAGGAGGCCGTGGGGGGGTCACAGTGTCTCACAGTGTCACAGTGGGGCTGGGGATACACAGAGAATCCGGGGTGTATCAGAATTAATCCCAGGATCTGTTCTGGTCAAAGAAAATGAGGGATTGATTGTTTTCTTTTTTTTTCTTTCTTATAATCTTTTAAAAAAGGAAGCTGTCAAAAATGAGTCAAACAGTCTCCTCTCTTCACTCTTTTCTGCTGGGTCTTGTCTGCTCGTTTGCTTGTCAGAACGACAGTAGGCCCACAAGCGCAAAGACGGCAGAAAACCAATCAGCTCGCCAGACGAGGAGAAAACATAAAGAAGTAAATGACAAGCAGATGAAGGGGAGGATTTCCGACACCTGCTCTCTCCCTCTGCTCCAGGCCTGCCTTCCTGTATTTCCCCTTTCTGAAAGCAACCCCCTTCCTCCTCGCCTGGCTGCCTGTGCTTTCAATGCATGGGTTTGCTACTGGATGGAATCTCCAGATGCTACCAAAGCAGGAATCCTCCTCGTTTTTTTCTTGCCTCTTCACTGTGTCGTTTCCCTCAGACAGTGCACAGAATGACAATGACTGTGCCGCCGCTGGATGTCTGCTTGGCGCTGTGCCTGACACTTGGATTGGCTGTTTACCTGTCTGCCTGTATCACCCTGTCTTACCGGCCTTAGAGCTTGTCCAGTATTCGCTGCTGTCTATTTACCAGGCCATCCTTCAATCCTGCCAAGACAAAGAGGTGCATGGGGGCCATTACCCGACTCTCCTATTCAAGTACCCCCTTCTGGTGTAATACCTGACCCCTTCCTTCCACATGGCGCTAACAAGCCACCAGCAAAAAACCAAGATGTGATTCTACAAAAAAATTTTTTTTTTTTACTTTTTCTTTTTTCTCCGCGCCTGTCTCCTTTGCTCGTTATCTATTCTGGACAGTCTGTCCCTCCTCTCTCTCCGTCACTGAGGGAGGATGGAGAAGAATGGCGCTGCTTCATAATGTATTTCTCTGCAATGTGCAAGGAGACAGTGGAAAAGGGTAGAAAGGATAAAGAGGGTTCCTTTTTTTTCATCTCAGAGGAAAAAAATATATATATATGAATGCTCTTTTTCAACAACAAATCAAAACAGAGAGCCTCTCAAGGGGTGATTTTCAATTACTCGCTTTTGCCCACAAGCCAATGAGGAGAAGTGGCACAGCTCCAAAGCATTCACAAAAGTGTCGTAATCTCAATCGAATATCCGGCCGATAAATTCGGACATGTCCAAATGCTCCATGCCATTGCTCAAGCATCACTGCAACCTATTTCATTTCTTATAAAGTCCACGCCACTCGACTGTATGCTCAACAGGTCGATGGATTTTTGTTTTGATGAATCCTCCGAGGGCAGACTCTTATTCCGCAGTTTTGGGAAGTGTTGCTTTAACTCCGAGCCAGTGATTGGTGGTAGAAGTGTGGAAAACTAGTTGCTGCAGGCTTTACATCCATGTTGCCCGTTTGACGTCCGTCTCTGCCAGGCTGTAATCTGTGGGGGAAAGGGAAAAAGCAGTGGAGAGTTTGAGAGAGAGTGCATGAAAGGTTAGCATGGTGACATTTATGCCACTCTCCTTTATCACGTCCGTCATTCTCTTCCGCGTCACACTCCACCTCGCCTGTCGTCCTGCTGTCTACTCCGTCCTTGTCATTCGGCTTTCCCGGGCTGCGCTGCTTGTTTGCCCCTATCCTCCTCTGCGCTTACTGTATGATTTGATCCCTTCACTCTCTCCCAAACAAGCTCCTCTGCCCCCATCAGGTACCTCCTCTATCCTCTCCATCCAATTTCACATCTACACCTCTCACACTTTTGCCCAATCGTCCCTCCTGTCTTTTGCTTCAATTCCAACTTAGCCAGCTGTCATTTTCTACAATATCCAAGGCAAGTCACATTTGTAGGAGCACGCTGAAGGGCATATCGGTCGCTGACTAGCGATTGTGCCCGAGGCAGGAGCACGATTCAAATCCTCCCTCATACAGTTGGTCAGAAACAAGGTGTATTTGACTGTGACAAGCTTTACTTTGCCACTCAAGCCACTGGGACTGTAACTATTTGTCATGTTCTCTCGCTAGATCTCCAAATACAGTGATCAGGAGGTAATCTAAAGATCTTGTCAAACTATATTTTATTTAGCTTATATGGTCACTCAACCTTTTGATTAAAATAACACTAATCATACCAATCACTAGTCATCCTCCATGATGAAGTGGTTAGTGCTGGAGATTTGGGGTTCAAATTCTCCTATTACTATTTTTTTTTACAAATCAGTAATCCGATTTTTATGTCAAAACCAGTTTATGACCTATGCACTTCCTATAAACAATAAACAAGGGAACCCCTCAGAGTAAAAAGGAACTGTATGCCACTCTTCTGCAGCAGCAGTCTGCAAACCTATCTATGCAAGTTTAAGCAGCTTTTAGGAAGTGTTCCAGCAGAACTCAGCATTCTATATATATAAAAATAGCTTACTGATACATGTTTACCTTAAACAACTGAAGAGATTATTAGTAATCTTTGTCAAACACCCCTCCACAATGTGATATATTTTCTTTGTTGTATACACACAAAAAATGAAGAGGAATTTATAAATGAACAGCTTGATTGTGAGACTGTTATCGGCATCATGGTCGCTGATGAAAACACATTTACAGCTGTGAAGCGAGGCATCTTTTTTTTATATCATTAGATGTTGCCACTCACTGCAGAGCTCCAAACAGACAGGTACGCAGACTTATGCAAATGACAGATGGTAAAATTAATCTTGGCCTGAGCCTACACAGATTTGGCCGCCTACTGCGTTTTCTTTGTTCATTCCCTAATAAATCAGCATGCCTTTCATTTAGTAGATTACTTAAATCTAAAAATAGTTGAGCACTGTCAAACTATGCTGCCAACAGGTTGTCTTCTACTTGGTTACTATGCAACAGTTTGTACTTGTTGCATATCTATGTCCTTTCCCTGAAATCATAAAACTTTAAACACCTTAAAAAGAGAGAAAGCAGACAGTGACAGCATCTATTCAGAGCATGTCCACACCAATGCATTTTCATTCTAAAAACTATTCATTTTGATGCAGTATTCAACCTACTTTTAGTGGATGTGTGTCATAGTGGATAAAACTTTAAAAAATAGGCATAAAAAGCTTTTCAATGTTATTTTAAGGGGTGTATCAACAAAAGACTGATGACTAATAGCAGTCAGTAGTCCAGCTCTGTGGTTATGCAGCATGTCTCAAATGGCATAGAAGCTCGTGTTCATGCTCAAAGCACTGCGCACAAAGCCAAAAACGGTAATATCCCCTGTTGTTAAGCTGTAGCTGTAACCACACTACAGATACATAATCAGTATGACAGTTGATAAATCAAAATGTGTGTTTAAAGTGTAGACGCAGCTAGATTTTCAGACCTATGACATGGTACTGACATCACATCTAAAAATATAATTTGGACAGAGGTGTTTTGAAAAATGCATAAGTGTCTATGTTAGAAAGGTTTGGTGCTGGAAGTCTTTTTGTCTTTTGAGTCCACTGAGATGATAGGGCTGTTAAAAAGAAACATTAGCTCCTATTCACAGCGTATTGGCTCCAATCAATACTGCAGTGTGAATAGACGTGACCCCCCAGTGACACCCATATTCTCCCAGGACTCTTCAGAATGTGTGTGTGTTGCTAACTGCTCGGTGCTAGTTGGCACCATTAGCATGCTATTGTCGCAGGTGTGAAAGGATGTAGGTGGGTGCAAACTGGTGTGCAAAAGGTGTGTCAGTTGTATTATTACAAAGCTATCTTGTGTAAAAGAATAACAAAATGAGACAACAAAAAGTAGTGTCTGTGTGTGTGCACGTGCTTGTGCATGTGTGACACAGCTGTCATGCCTAAAGCAATTAAAGAATACATTTACTTCACAACCTTCTGTTCCACTAGTCATTTACGCAACACACCTCTGGCCTTGCTGCATTGTGTCACAGATGAACATGGAACGCTATTGCAGTGATTGACAGATGCACAAATAGCACATGTAGAGAATGTCTATTCCCTGGCAGTTCCAGGAAAGACACTCAAAATTCAGAATCCAAACAGAGGAGCAAAAGGAGGGATAGATTGTGTGCTGACACTGACACGAAGAGGAGGCAAATTGGTGGAGAAGGTAGGAGCAACAATTTGAAGATTTCTATCAAATCAAGTGGACAGGCCTGTGTCTTTAACGATGGAGAGGCAGGGAAAGGAACAGGGACAGTGGGTGAAAAGAGTGGATGGATTTATGAAGAGATGTGAAGGGAAACAGGTGGGAGGGTGTTAGAAAGGTTGGTCGGACCAGAACGGGTCGAGTGGATGAAGTGAAAGCTGTGGGGAAATGAAAATGTGGCCAAGCTGCAGTCTAAAAAAGAAACGCCAAAGGATGGAGAAAAAAAATCAAAGAGTAGCAAGAGAACGAAGAGGAATATGAAGGTGGGGAACGGACACTCACCCATTTCAGTGGGCTCTCCACAGGCAAGCACAATCCCTGCTCTGTGATCCCGTTCTGGGGAAAGGCGCAGCGAGATCCTGAGCTTCCTCCGCTGAATACCAATGGGGCTGCTATTATGAGCCCAAACACACACTGTCTCTCACACACACCGGCACACTGTGGAAGAAGAGCCGCAAACACACAGAGTTAAGTCTGGGCTACTTCTACAAAGACTATTGTCAGACTATTCAAAAGGTGTTCATTGTGGCAAACAACACAACACAACTGAAGAGGCATTGCAGCACAAGTGCATTTGCATTCCCTTCTTACTCTCTTATTCTTACCCATTTCTAGTTCTTCATGAAAAAAAGCATCATAGTCAATGCAGGAGCCTGAGGCAACAGTCCACCTACATTTAAACAGTGACATTTGCAGCCGATACACATACTTACAGAGTGTTTTTTTCCCTAATCCAGCCAGTCTCGTGGAGTCTGGATTCTGTCCACAGCTTCAGCGATGAATGAGTTGTCCGCTATTTCCCTTTGCCTCCCTCACAGTGGTGTATGTTGCAGAGATAAAAGGATGTAAAGACAGTATCTCCGCCTCCTCCCCTAATGTTTTCCATATAGTCCGTGTAAATCCAGTGTATCCATTTGTTGATTCAATCCCAATGTTTGAGGCTGCCTGTGGACTCCAGTGTGATACGGCAACACGCGATGGCACAACTGCATTCACTTAGTCACCCTCCCCTCTGCCTCTCTCCGCCGCGTCTCTTCCCTCGCTCAGTAGTATAGCCGTACCTTTGGCTTTCTCCAATCTAATCAGCCGCTCTCCCTCTCTCTGCACCCTCCCACTCTCCCCCTCCCTTTGCTTCCCAACACCCACTCTCTCCCTCCTAGGTATTTTTCTCAAAGATGGATATCAGCTCACCCCTCCATTCCTCCTCCCCCTCTCTTCTCTCTGTCAGTCTATGAGATAAGCATTTGAAAGAAGAAAAAAGGCAAAAACTAGCCACAAAGAAAGCCTGCTATCGGAAGCGCATAAACAGCAGAAAGTAATTGTCCAGATGTGTTCCAGCTGTGGCCAGGGTAAACTGCTCTGACAGAGTTGGACACAGCGACATGCTCCGGGTGGTAAACACTATCACACCATCAGCACACAAGTAGCCTCTGGCGCACATGACAGGAGGACAAACATATACATATAGGATGTAAACATACAAGTGGGCATCCAGCTGAGCCACTTATTGACTTTATAAGAGTGATGCAACAAACACAAGCGTGGGAACAATTGGAAAACACATGGGCATTAATCCAATCAGAGCACAAGGTTAGATCAAATAAGTATGCAGGCATTATGTGTAAAATGTGCATTTGCTACAGAGGCCTAATAATTTACATGGGACTCTTTTGAATGGGGCTGTTCACTGATGGAAGTCTCCAGAGAGCAGTGTATGAACCTGAGTCCCATTTTCTTGTTCTCACGCTATCTTGCTGTCTAACCAGGCTTGGACCGCAGCCTTGAGATAAAAGTGCCCTCGCTGTTGCCCTGACCACTCCGAGTAGCCTTTCCTGTATAGATCAGTGTTGTACCCTTGTACCCCTAATGGTCCTTTGGCATTTCATACACTCCAAGGCCATTAAACTCACCAGTGTGTTGAATCATTGATTTTGTCACTCTGGGTATGAGGCAGTTCTGTAATTGCTGGTGACAACAGTGTTGCCTTAGAGAGATATTTGTGTATCGAGTTTACAAAAGAGCTTGTGTTAACCATTTGAGCATATGACAATACCAGCAATGTAGCAAATTAGAGCTGAATAATGAATCCATTTCAAATCAAAATCACATCAGTTTCAACTTACTGTTTAAAAGACTGCCTTTAGTATTTTTTTTTTTTTGTTTTTTTTGTCAGGGGACCCACATTTTCACAGAATGGCAGGTTTGATCATGTGAAAATGTTGAAAGTCTCCTCATCCTTTTGTTCCTTAATGCTTTACAAAATGTATTTAGGAGTCACCTTCACCACAACATATCGGTACATTGACCGCATCACTGAAGAAGCTGCACCAATCCGTCTGTCAACCTCCCGCTTCATCCTCCCCTAACTTGTGGACAATATCCCAAGAACTCTTCCACTTGAGGCAGGAAGTCTTCTCCAACCTGAAGTTGACAAACCACCTTTTTTGGGCTGAGAACCATGGTCTTAGACCTTATCCCAGCAGCTTCACACTCGGCTGCAAACCATCCCAGTGCATGCTGAAGGTCCTGGCATAATGGAGCCAACAGGCTACACTTAGAAATCCTGTCCATAAAAATAATGAACAGGTGACAAAGGGCAGCCCATGCACCGGGAACAAGTCTGACTTACTACTGGCAATGCAAACCAAGCTCCTGCTCCGGTCGTACAGAGACTAGACAGCCCTAAGCAAAGGGCCCCGGACCACATTCTCCCACAGCACTTCCCACAGAACACCGTGAGGGACACAGTTGAATGCCTTCTCCAGATCCACAAAACAATGTGGACTGTTTGGGAAAACTCCCATGAACCCCCCAGCACCCTGGACTGCTACTCAATGTTGCAGAGGCGTGTCTGCCAAGACAGCACCACAACATCCAGAGACTTGAGGTACTCAGGGCAGATCTCATCCGAGGAGCTTCTTAACTCTGTGACTTCGGCTTGGGTGCTGAACGAGTCCGCCTCAGAGCACTCAGCCTCTGCTTTATCAGTGTGTTGGTGGGGTTGAGAAGATCCTCAAAGTATAAGGCGCCGGACGGTTTGCCAGAATGTCTTCGAACTGATAGTCCTTCTTAATGGCCTCGGACACTCCATTCGGCTAATAGGCACAAACGACAGTGAGAGACCTATCCCCAACCTGAAGGCACAGGGAAGCGACCCACTAGTTCACCGGGGTGAACTCCAACACATGATGGCTACTCCAAAGTAGTGGAGAGCCCAGCCTTTCCCGAGGAGTTGGGCTCAAGAGCCCAAGCTGTGGGTGGAGGTGAGCCCGAGTATCTTTAGTCGATATCCCTTGTGTGGGAGCGATATCCCTTGTGAGGGAGCTCACAAGCTCCGGCGCCGGACCCGGTTGCGCCACACTTGGTGACCTCACGGTACTTGATTTTATTGTGTCCATAAGGGGTTTTGAACCGCTCTCTGTCTGGCCCATCACCTAGGACATGTTAGCCTTGGGAGAACCTACTAGGGGCATATAGCCCCCAACAACATAGCTCCTAGGATAATTTGAGCACTCAAACCCCTACACCTTGGTATGGTGGCGGTTACCTTTTACTTCCTTTTATAATTAGGATGATTACAGTAATTAATATCAGCATTTAAATGTTCCACTAAAATCCATAGACCCAAGCTAAATATTTGCTTCACTGGAAGACACAAAAGTTAATGGTGGTCAAATTTGTGTCGGCCATATTGACAAATGCCCCACGCTTCAAGCCTCTGGATACATGTGAGCTGGTATGTCCCCTAATCAAGCAAAGAAGTGAACATCACATGTGACAATGGTGAGCTGTCTCCTCTGCTCTGGTCTCAAACATTCCCCCTTCACCCAGTGCTCCATCATGTTTTCACCTCTTCAGTTTCTATCTCATAAAATAATGTGCATCTCAAGATGTGTGTGTCCAGTGGGCGGACAGTGCTGGAACACCTATTACTCACTCATGCTTGAGCCTATTAGACTGCAGCCATGTCACGCCATAGGTTCCCTTAGGCCACGGCTTTTCATCTGTGTGTGGGCCTGAATGGACAATAGGATATGACTGCATCTGTAGCCGTCCAACTTGAAAATTCTTTATTTGGCTCTGTGAATGTGGTGAGTGTGTTAGGGGTTGGGAGGGTGGCCTTATGAGCCTTACCCCTGGCTGTGACCCACAGCTGCAGTTTTCAGGAAGTCAGGAGGAGTTTCCATGCGCTGTCTCTCCCATCACATCACACACACTGACACACGCCTCCAAGCACCGCTGTGTGTGAGTGTGTATTTAATTTACCTCAGGTCTAATTTACCCCTTGCTTGGTTTTGAGCAAAACACACTGTCACTGAGTCGTTCCATCAGATTGGCAGTCTGCGTATTATACCTCTGTGCTCTGATACTATAGTAATGATCTTATGTTTCCACGGCGACGTGCCACATTCAGAAAGAAACAGCTCAACTTAATAGTAGTGTTGTTTTTGGTTTCACCACGTCCGCTGAAAGTGTGCTGTCACTCCGTTTCAGGCTTCCTCCTCACTCTAAATATGCATTCAACAGCTGTCTCTCTCTCATCTCCATCCCACGCCACTTTGCTCTTGACAAATTGATGTGGAGCGCTTTTACATAACAACTACGTTCACACACAAACACACACACATATATGCACACATGCACTTACACTTCAGAAAGCATACTCTAATGTAATCCTCACTCAACAATCTACTGCAGGTGTTAAATGACCGCTGTTTGTAACACCACCTGCTAATGTGTGTTTTCTTGACTTTGTACAACATAAAAGTGTTTGCCGTATTAACTACTGCTTGAAAAGCATGCAAAAAAGGGAAGGAGAGGAAGTCGAGTGAGGAAGGGGGGTTCTGGAATTGACATTCTACCCAAGCACTGCTCTCAGCTTGTGGAATAATGATTAGCTCCTCAGTATTCTAGTCACATATGCTCTTTCAATGAGAGGGAGAGGGAGGAGGACTCACTGGGAGGGGCTAGAGAGGGAGGAGGCAGTACAGGAGTACAGGGGGTGAGGAGAGGAGCACAGCGAGGAACAAAGTGAGCAACACAGCCAAGGATGTATCAGGAGAGGAGTAATGAAGGACTAAACAAAGGAGTGTAGTGTGACATCAGCAGAAGGTATATAATGCAGTAGCATGGACACTAAACAGGCTTTATGAAGTACTTATCTTAGCTTTATGAACTACTTAACTACAGACGTAATTTCGAAACTATCATTACAGTGTTTGTTGGGATGCCAAAGACGGATGATGGCTGAAGGCAGAGTGTACCATACTGCCAAAGCAGAGACAGGAGGTGTGTTTATTGCGTGTTAATGCAGCTGCCTAGTTACAACACATATTACTCATGGCTCCTCTAAAGGACACAGCACAAAAATTAGATCAAAATCAAGATGTTACAATAGAAAGAACAGAAATGAAAGAAACAATTGTAAAATTACAAATTACAGTGTCAATTCAAAATTCTTAATTGTCAATAACCCTCCTATGGTTCTGCCCCAACACTCACCTCTGAGCTCCTCGTCATTCTCACTGTGGCCTAGACGCTGTGCTCCAAACCAAAAGAAAAAATGGGGCATGTAGAAGCACAAATAAACTTGAGGTTAGAAACATTTTTTGGCATATCCACCAATTAGCGATGGCAGCCATGATTCATATCAAAACTATATTTAGAGAAATGTAATTGCCAGACAAATGTACAAACTAAAATTAAGGCTAATGCGTGCATTGTTAAAAACACACACATACACACACACAGATTCCCACTACACGCACAGAGACCACTTTGTCAAAGTCACAGCAGGTACAGCCACCTCAGCAAAGAAAGAGACACAGGCTATGTCACAGGGGGAGGAGAGATGGAGAGACGGAACCAGAGATGATGAAAAAGTGAAAATTTGAGAAGGACAGAAGTGGAGAGAGGAAGCATGTGCAAGGCGATAAATATGTAATCACAAAGCATAGAGGCATAGAATATAAATGTATACCATTACTTAGGTCAGTCATACATTAATAACCACACTATCATAGAGTTGGAAAGTCAGCTGAGTAAGTTTACAAAGCGTACCCACTTAGTCAAACACAAAGGCCTGCATCATGTTTTTGCACGCCTTCTTACTTCAACTTAATTTTTTTAATACATGTCATTATAATTTTATTCAATAAAGATGTCAAATTGCGAGCCAAATGAACACATAAAATGAAGTGTAATGTCACAATTAAAAAGCATCACTCGCTGTAGTGTACCGCTGTTTAATGACACTGTATAACAACAGATGAGGCTTTGATTGTGAGAAGTGCCAGTGTGTTCAAAATGCAAACTTAATTAATTGCTACAGGAACTTCCTGTTACAGATTTAATTAGATGATGATAAGCAGAAAATCTCCTGGGCGGCATGTGCTACAGAGGCAGGATTACTGTAGCTGAGTAGAGCAGCTGGGGTAAAGTAAGGGGCACGGTTTTGACACAGAAACAGACTGCACCCCGAGCAGAGGTCAACAGGGTTGTGCTAGATTTTGGATTCATGTCTATGGTATAACATATGATCAAATAAAACATGGCTGTCTCCTTGTCAAGGGAATAGCAGCCTACATAATGCCCTGCAGCGACATGCAGCATTTTCAGAGGCCTCACATAAAACATACCAACCTTTATACAATATTGTCTATGTCTTCTTAAGACTGTAGCACCATGTTAACCTTTTAGAACTCAAGTTTTGTTCAAGAGGCAGTGGAAGCCTGCTGTACAGCCGCTTCTACATGTTGTGGGGAAAAGAATCCCGCAGCCAGTGACTTTAACCTCCTACAAAAACCGGCATTGGCCTTAAAAGCCAAACTATTCCATAATGACAACTGCCTCAGCTAGCATTCATGAAATCTATAACAATAAGGATTAATCTGTATTGCACATCTCTATCTTGAGTTGAAGCTGAGAGTTGTATCAAACACACGTAGGCCTATAGCCTCACAAACTACTTTTTCGCTAATAAAAGGAAAATACAGCTTACTGCTAGCTAAATTTCACCCGACATTTAGCAGTAATAGAGACTTCCATTAAAGTGTTGTTTGTTTGGTTATAGAAAAAAAATGCAAATCAACACGTAGCCTACCACACACACAAAGTTAATCAAAAAAACCTTACATGACTTTTTAGGGGCCCTTGGTTCACTCTGTGTCTGTTGGGAGTCTTGCTGTGGATTAATACTCTACAGCAATGATTTTAATAGTCTGTGGAATAATCTTTTACTTAAATATATAAAACAGAAGCTAAAACTAGTAGCCTACCTTAAACACAAGGCTATTTGTTTTAAAGAAGGCTACAGCTATTTAAAAAATAATATTGATGGTACCAACATCTAAACTCATTTACAAAAAAATCCATTAATTTATTGATCGCAGTCAGATTTTTACACGTCCACAAATCTATAAGGGTAGCTTATCTGACACTTGCTGCTGTGTCACTTGAATTACTGTAACCATATACTGTAGTAGTTTATTGTTGCCTTTTAAATAATATAATCTCATTTCATTGGTGTTTTTTTTTTTTTACAGTTGTATGAAATCTGCAACAGCAGAAACATTTTTTTATTGTGTTTCCTTGGAAACAAAGCTTCACCCTGCTTTTTCTACATGCCAAGATGTCAATAAATCTCCCATCAAAAAAACATGTCTTTGAGCCTCCTGTGGGGAGACGAGGGTTTGTGGGCTCACACTGACTGTATATAAGTTTAGTGGTAGCTCAGACTGTGTACTTTATTGCTAATCACATCTAACATTACAGAAAGCCTGGGATATTGTGGTTTATATTAACACTTACATTCTTTACCAATATTATTACACACCTTTATATTATCTATGTATTAGAGCAAATCAAATAAGCTTTTTTTTTTATTATTATAAATAGTGTACTCAAAAACACTATGCTGTGTAATGGAAAAAAAAACAGCAGCCAAATGTTGTGCTGCTATTGTAATGTTCATACCTGGAGGTGTATGCCAAACCTAAGAGGCTGGTGTCCTCCACCTGCTCGGGACACTGTGATGTCAGCGAGTTTACTGCTGTGAGCTGAATATGCACATTGCCTCCTGAGGGTCACTTGGGTATTTTTAGTGTTTATGATACAAAAAGAGGTTAGAATCAAAGGGATGCCCAGGGTTAGAGCAGCTGGAGCACATGCCCGTTTGTCATAGTGTTATTGACTTTTTTCATTTGGCAATATATACTCAAAAACAAATTCAGTCATTGTTAGCTTTTTCTTGGACCTACATGTGAAAAAAATAAAATGACATTCCTGTGTATGTGTGAAATATATCTGCAAACCGACAAAGAAAAGGTGTCCTTGAATGTGTTTCTAAAAGGGAAGAGGTAACATCTGTGAAATTCATTAATATAATGACTAAACATCTTGCTAATGACCTTGTGTGTAGTCTGCTGCTACAAATAATATTGTGGGTGTGGATAATGTTCTCACATTTCAACCTCAATTCATAAAACAAATGACCTTGTCTTAATATACTGTACAGTCATGTCAGTCAATTTTCATTAACATTATAAATACAGCAATTCAACAAGTGTTAATAAGTTTGTTACACTCTGTAGTATTAAGATGAAGGTGCAACCATTAGCATTTAAAAAAAGAGTCTGAGGTGTAATGGAACAAATACAGGTCATGATTTCAATACCAACACCTCTCGCTTGGTTTTCAACTCAATGTTAGGCAGCAGCAGGTATGATAAACGGCACTCCAACAAAATATCAGCTCTCCAGATTTGCTTGGGAGGGAAAAAACATGTATTTATCGACTGGATGCCTGTTGACTCTCATAAAAGCAATGAAGAGCAGCTAAATTATTGGCACAGGCTTCTTTTTTTGCTCCTCGGGAGTCCTCTATTTCCTGATATGCTTCTCCCGCAGCAGAAATTCTGCCATTTTTCCATTTCAGTTCCCTTCACAATCATCAGCATTTCTTACTCCATGACATGAAAACAAACTAAGACTGAGTGCCTGGAAGTGTGTGTGGTTTAAACCCCGTCAGCAATCACTAGGTGGGAGACAGCTATAAACTGTACTTTAGAAACCTATAATGGGCGACTGCAGTGCAGGCAAAACTTATATCATATTATGCGTCTTCCCATTCAGACACAAATAGGATCATTATTTTTGATAACTATACGGCAAGTGGTGGATAATTCTATTACATTACTAGCCCCTGCATAATGCTGGACTTGTATGAAATAATCATAAATCTCTCCCAGTCCTTATGTATTTAATTACAACACAAGTCAATCAATAACAAAACGCCCAGGAAATTATTAAACATTAAGCTTGATCTAAACACTCAAATAGACTATCCGTAATAAACCACAGTGTTTCTGTGACAGGGCAGAAGTGTGGGCTACAAAGCTCACACACGTGCGGAGTACAACATTTTTTCACAACTTGTTTGTCAAAAAGACATTTTATTGTAGCCATAGAACGATGCACACACATACCAAATGAAAATTGTATAGAAAGCAAAATACATTAATTGGCCTACACTCTTCCAAGGTTATTACAGGCAGAAACTTTGCATTAAGTAATTTTATTTGTCAACATTGAGCTTTTTATAATACATCACATGTTTTAAGAGAGCAGTAAAATAATTATTATGTAGGATAGAATTGGGCTATACTGGAAAACTGCAAATCCGGCACTCCACACTTTTCACTCCAATAGGCTAGACTCCAGTTCCTCAACTAGACTAATCATAAATTCTTTGTATTGCTCTATTTATCAGCCATTTTTTTTAAAGCTTAAAGCAGTCTTCGTTCATACAGTCTCCTCCACAATGAACTCAATAGAATGTTGTGGTGACTGGCTTGTTTCCACCATTGTGATTTCATTTCCATCCATTGTGATAGTGGGAACAGAGATGGTCTGTGTTCCCAGAACAGAAGATGGGAAAATGACGACCTGCGAGTTGCCATCTATGCCAGTAAGTTGATCCGATGGGATCATGACAGTCTCCGTGCCTTCTTCAGTCCCTTGCAGGACATAGATGGTCTGCACTGAACCATCCACCTCCGTAGTGGCCAAAGAGGACAGCACCTTAGCCCCCTCTAGCACCTTTTGGACGTGAGCTGCCTCAGCTGCATTTACCGCCTCAGCTGCAGTCTCTGGAGGCAAGTCAGAATGCAGCTGGATGTGTTTCTCCAGGTTGGAGCGAGCACGAAAGGCAGCAGGACAGTGTGGACACGGGTAAGGCTTCTCACCACTGTGTGTGCGAGCGTGCTCCGTGAGTCGGGCTGCCACGCTAAAACTCTTGCCACAAATCCAGCAGCAGAAAGGCCGCAGGCCGCTGTGAATGCGCTCATGGTCCTGCAGATGGGGGAGCTGGCGGAAGCGCTTGCCACAAGTTGAGCACTGGTGTAGAGATGGAGACACAAGCAAATAAAAACTTATTATTAACTAAACAATAAAGGTGGAAGGTCTTCTTACAACCGGCAACAAGAATACTTTTTTTTTTTTACTTTTCTTTTTTTTTTTTATTTAAACACTCCTTGCAGATGGAGCTTTTTAGTCAAGCCACAGAAAAAGCATAAAAAACAAGGACAACAGAAAAATAAAGACATTTATATGAAACAAACTAAGAATTGTAAAGAAAACAACTAAAAAGCGTAGTAAGAAAAAGTGATACTTAAACATTGGACAGCAGATAAAAAGATATCAGCAAAGAGCTGAGGCTATATGCTTTCATAATAAAGCCATCACATCCACAGCTGTACCTTCTGTGGTCCACTAACATTAGGCTTTGTTCTATGTGTAAGAAAAATTAACTACCGCTGCATATTTGATTAACCTGAAGGACTACAAAAGAATAGCCACATTGTGCTTTGATTTAATTCCCTCTAGGGACATCCTGTGATTGGAATAGCCATCCCTGCCATCCATTTCGTATCTTGGAGAGATATACTTTAATAAGGTTGCCTTTCATGCAAGCCCATTCTTTATAAGCTTTGCAAATACAGGTTTAAAAGATCTAGAGTGTCTGTTGTACATTTAAATTCATCCACATACTCTGTGTTTGAGGACCATAACTTCTTCAACCCCAGGTTTAAGCACCGCTGATAGATATGGTTCATAGCAAAGCCACAAACATTAAATCAGTTTCTACAGTCCAGTGGGCTCTGATGGGCTTGGGTGGGTCTACAGTTGATGTCCTGCCTAGTCACCAGGGCAGCAGAGAGAGTCCCAGAATAGTAACAGGCACAAAGGGGAGTTGACAGGCCCTAACTCAGCCCTGCCATTAATCACAGGTACACAGGGAGGGAGGAAACACCCGCAGGACACACACTGTTCAAATGGCCCTGGTTCGGAAGCAGAGACAAGGCTGCAGCAAAGAACGGGTGTACGCACAAGTGTGGAGCCCTGCTTTTCATTTGAATACAATACAGGCATTTCTAACAAATGTATCAAAGGAGGTAATAAAAATGGACTTAAATTTTCACACACACACACACACACACACACACACACGTTACCTCAAAGGGCCGCTCATCAGTATGGGTCCTCATGTGAACCTTGAAAGTAGAATTGTAGGCAAACTCCTTGTGGCAAGTCGGACAACGGAAGCGCGGTCGATTTCTGGACTTGTTGAGAGTTCCCTGGAAATGGGCCAACACATGCTCCTCCAGTGCACTGTGGGAGATGAAACGGCGACGGCAGGGCCTTACTGGGCATTTCAGAGGCGTCTGACCAGTGTGGGACAACCGATGCAAGTCCAGCCCCTCTTGGGTCATGCAGCGGTGACCACAAAGGTCACACTCAACCTGAGTCCAAGTTGGAGAATGTGAACAGGAAAAGATTAATGAATAGAGAAAAGGTCACTGTGTTCATGGTGTTTCAATGATGTAAACAGCTTGAATCTGACTGGAGACATTTATCAGATGTCACCTTCTTCCCTCGACTAATACATCTGCTACGTATGCGTCACCTCTTGAATACAAACCTGGACACTTATTTACAATATAACGGTATAGAATACAACAATATTACATTTTAAGTGTTATAAAGAGTTGACATCCGTTAGTGAGGAGGAGAGATCAGAGAATCATGCTACAATGCACTATTTGTTGTAATTTAATGTCCAACTGCATATACGCAGATGCAAGTAAGGTTTGTTTTTCTTAGGTTCAGCCTTTTAAAGTGTTTAGCATTCCATGCTACTCCTTTTTGAGTTACTAACCAAAACAAATGCAGGTGCTGTGGGACGTAAGGTTGTAACAATTTATTTTAATCACAGTACAGCATAATATTAGACAATAATAATACATTTATTATTATCATTATTACTACTACAACAACAACAACATAGGCCATGCCTAATACCAATATGGAATACTTGTGCTTGCATGGGCGTCTACATTAACCAGCTACGGTAACTAGGCTCAATAACTCTTGTAGACAAACTACAGAGGACCTGGCAGAAAGGGAAAAAAAAAAAAAAAACCTGAGGGACAGAGATCTAGAATCTGATAGAATCTAGCCTGAATACAGACAATAGCTAGATTTGGTGTATGTTAATGTGGCTAATATTAATAAAAATGGTGTGAATCTACTTTATTATCTACAATCTACTATTAGGCCTGATGCTGCATTGTGAATCTGCAGTAGACACACTTCAGACACTTCACACAGTCAAGATGCTGAACATGAAGCAAGACAGTAAGGAGTGTGGACGTATTTCAGACATCTGGCCCGTACAAAATCAGCACAGTCTCATCTTTTGCTTCTCTGCAGCGACACGAGTAATGAGCGCTGGATCAGTTTGTACCCATAGAGGCATAACGTTTAACCGATACATTACCTCCTCTGTAGACATGTAGAGGTATTGGTTTGAAATTATACATCTCTTGTATCTTTAATGGTAACGACTATAGTTTTGTTCACTGAAAACTGGCACTGATTGTTAATTCAAAGTTAAACAGCATTTTTTTGAAAACCCTTGGGTTAAAGTTGGGCTATCATTCCGACAATGTCGAGTAGAAATTAGCTTATTTATTGTTGTTTTGTAAAAAACACAGTCACAAAAGAATTTGGACGCTAGATATAAATATTTTGTAGAAATGTGGAGCCTGACCTGCCCAGTGGAGCGTCCTCTTCCCTGGCCTCGTCCACGGCCAGCGCTTCTGTCGTCCTCGGTCGTGGGGCACCTCTGCAGGTGAATTTCTAGCACTGACTGGTTTATGAACTGGGATTCACAGTGAGGACATGTTGCTGGCATCTTATCTGCAGTGAAATAAATTATGTTTCTAGTGACAACTTTGACAACAAGGAGCTTAACCCAGCAAATGAACATACTGGACAAATTAATTGAGTTTGACAGAAAAAACTAATTACACAAACATTTAAAGCAGAAAAATCACATTACTATATACAGTAAATTAACCTTATTAAAAAGGTTAAATTATATAATAAAATAGGGATGCACCGAATGTTCGGCAACCGAAATTATTCGGCCGAAAATAGCCATAAAAAGCACTTTCGGTGTTCGGCCGAATAAGTAAAAAGGCCGAATAAATTTTGCCGAACAATGACGTTTTTAATGACGCAATCAAATAACCCGCGTAGAGTGAGAGGCGCGCGCTTTATGCAGCAAACATGTCAGCAGTGTGGAAGCACTTTAAAGTGTCAGATAAAGAGGCAAAACGGCCGTTTGCAGACATTGTTCTGCTGAATTGTCCAGAGGGGTGCATCTGCAAAACGTACAGCACTTCAAGTTTAATTTATCACTTAAAATCACGACACCCGAACATCATGCAGAGTACGAGAGAGACACGGCGGCTACGGCAACAGCAGCAGCGAAAAGAAAAGTAGCTCCCAGTCCTCGACACCCACTCCATCTGTGGCTGACTTCTTAGAAAAGGCAAAAAGTTTGCCAATGACAGTGCCAAAGCTAAAGGTATTACTAAAAGGATAATGGAATTCATCGCATTGGATGATCAACCATTCTCTGTTGTAGAGGATGTGGGATTTCGCAGGCTTATAGACCATATTGAGCCCGTTACACCATTCCTAGTAGACGGCATTTCTCAGGCGTGTGCTTACCTGAGATGTATAACGTCGTTTCAACTAACGCCCATGAGCTTTTGGCTACAGATATTACAGCCCTCAGCTTCACGACTGATATTTGGAGCTCGGATGTGAGCCCCACTAGTATGCTGAGTTTAACTGCACAGTGGATCGACACAGATTTCAAGCTACAAAAGATTGTGCTTCACTCAAAAGAGTTTAGAGGGTCCCATACAGCTGTAGCCATATCCGAGGCGTTCGCCAAAATGTTTGACACTTGGCATATCGATCGATCTAAAGTGCATGCGGTAGTCAGTGACAGCGCAAGAAATATGGCTAAAGCCATGGAAGATAGCAATCTGAAAGGCATACGGTGTATGGCACACACAATTCAACTGGCGGTCAACGAGGATCGTTGAGTCAGCGCAGCATAGCAGATGTGATAGCGATAGGCAGGAAAATTGTTGGCCATTTTAAACATTCACAACTTGCCTATGCGCGCCTACAATCTATCCAAGAACAGTTTGGAATGCCACAAAAACGTTTCCAACAAGATGTGAGCACAAGGTGGAACAGTACATATTATATGCTGGAAAGTCTTTTTGCGCAAAAAATAGTCTTGGCTACATACATAGCAGATCATGACCTGCCCGCGACATTCACCGCATACCAGTGGGTGTTAATTGAGAATGTTCTCTCTCTTCTCGCCCCTTTTGAGCAGATAACAAAAGAGATAAGCTCATCTGATGCATCTGTGGCAGACGTCATACCCTTACTTGCAGCATTAAAGAGTAACTAAACCCTAAAACAACTTTTTTTAGTTAATGATCTGTATGAATGGGGCCTTATTAGTGCTGTCCATTGATCTGACTAAAAGTTTTGACAATTGAGTATAAAGTATATTAATTTTAAAAAATATGGTGTAAAACCGTCTAAGTGCTGCCCTCTTCAGGTTGAACGATAATTATTGTAGTTGCTAAAACTGTGACGTATACTGGCTCGACTAACGGCTCACGACCCATGACCCTGGCACGTCACCCTTGGCATTGTTTACTCCTGGTATAAAAACATCTTGTTCTGTCAAAACCCGTAGCCAGTCAGCGTATATTAGCATCTAGTTAGCATAGCCATTTATATAGATATTTAGATTATTTCTCATAGCCTAGATAATTAAATAGCATAGCAGTTAGTTCTTAGTGTAGTATTGTTATAAGCATAGTTAGTTAGTGGCACAGTATTGCATCAGTTAGGATAGCTTTAGGTTAGCATAGATTTTTTTTTGCATTAGCTTTATCTGTATTTAGTGTGGTTGTTAGAATGGGGCGTAGGTGTAGTGTTGCTGTTTGCAACAGCACTGTTGGACTGCATAGCTTTCCAGCAGACTTAGAAATTAGGAATAAGTGGTTACATGCACTTGGCCTGGGAGACCGAGAGTTACCGCTGAGAGCTGGAGTGTGCAACCTGCATTTTACGTGGGATTGCTTCTCTAATGCAATGGAGGTGGAAATGGGCTTCTCCAAAATGCTCACGCTAAAAAGCACTGCAGTGCCAAATGCTGCTCCTCTTGCACGGACCACTGCAGCAGTGTCTTCAGGTAAGTGAGCATATATTTATATATATATTTATCCTATTAAACTAAAATTAATTCATCAGTTTGTCATATTGCTAGTTAGATAAAGTATGCTAAACGTTAGCTTCAGCTACTCCTGATACCGTGGCGCTAACGGTCTGTCGCAGACTAGTGTAGATACTCCCTTGTTTCTCAGCACACACAGATATCTAGCATTACTATGTTATTACTCAATATTACGTTAGTCATTTCTCATACTTTGCTGTACTTGTGTCAGTGATGCAGCACTAAAGAAGCTTTATTTTTGTGACTTTAGACTTGGCCAAACATACGTCTCTTGACTCGTGTGTTCTAACAGAGGGCATTTTTACGCTGTCTTGGATAGCTGTGTTGGACTTGTGCGTGTTTGTTGTGTGAAGCTTGCTCATTTAATTAAAAGCAGCAAAAATGCGCACTATTGTTGTAAATTGCATATTGCTGCTCCACGAGGCTATATGTGACTGTTTGTGTTTGGCCATGTCTTATTTGAGATTCTTCGCTTTGTGAGAACATTTGTGTCACTAATATTTATTTATTGCATTGTAAAATATCTGAAATGATTGAATTTAGGACTAATTTTAGATGACCAGAGAAATTGGGTGCCAGACAGAACCAGTCAGCTCCAGATCTGCAGGTGTGCAGGCTAAGGTGAAGCCTATCAGGAGAAGCAAATGTGAGTTTGAATACTATTGTATTGTACTGTACTATCATATAGTCAAGATGATTTAATGTTGTTTTGCACTTTTAATGCTTATTGATTTATTTATTATAATTTGCACAGCCACCCAGGCCAGAATGCCTAACAGGAGTGTGTGGTGTGCCACAGACACACCGATGGAGTCTTTCACAGAGTGTCCCAGGGCAACCTCTACACCAATAAAGAGGAAAAGATGTGAAGTGTCCACTGATGACTCAAGCTACCATCCAGATGGAAGTGAGAGCACTATGGACTGTACCAGGTAATCCGTTTAGTCTCATTAGGTTTTTCAGTTATATTTGACTGTTTCTAAAAAACTTTTTCTTTTCTTTACTTTTACATAGCGTCTTCAATGAAGTGTTACCACACAAACATACTAAGTACATAGTTTATTAAGATAAATTGCTGGAGCTTTTTAGAAAATGCCCTGTCTGCAGCTGGAGTTGTGCTGTTTCACAAACAACCATTGGGACACTTCTCCAAGTCAAACAGCACTGTGCTCACTGCGAGTATTCCAGGGACTGGTTGAGCCAGCCAATGGTAAACAATATACCAGCGGGAAACCTACAGCTTTGTGCAGCTGTTCTGTTCACTGGCTCATCATTTTGCCAGACATCAAAGGTGAGAGATAATATATGGTGCCCTTATGTTTGCACACCAAGTCATTTTATGAAGATGTCTGTTTTTTTTCTTTAGTTCTTAGATGCTTTCAAAATCAAGGGAATCTCTGAGCAGTGCTTCCACAAGCATCAGGCCAGACTCCTTATTCCCACAATAAACTGGCAGTGGAAGATTGAGCAGGATATCCTTATTGAAAACACCATTGCTGCTGGGGCTGTGACTCTTGGTGGGGACATGAGAGCTGATTCACCCGGTAATAAATAACTTTTTTATGTATATACATACATACAGCAGCTGCTGCTGCTACCGGGCTTTGTTGACTAAAGTGCAAATAACAATTGTAGGACATTCAGCAAAATATGGCAGCTACACAATGATGGATCTCAAAGCCAAAATGGTCATAGACATCCAACTAGTCCAGGTACTACACAATGAAGTATTTTGTTATGTGAAAAAACTATATACTGCGCATTGCTCTAAAGTATTTCTGAGTTTGCAGAGCAATAAAGTCGGAAACAGCCAACAAATGGAGAAGGAAGGATTTGTAAGAAGCCTGTCTCTTCTTGAGCAAAGAGGTGTCGTGGTCCAGTCCTTGGTGACCGACCGACATTCAGGTGTACAGAAGTTCATGAGGGAGCAAAAAAAGGACATTAGACACTTCTTTTACCCTTGGCATTTGGGAAAGGGTTTTGGCGTGTGTGTGTATATATATATGTGTATGTATGTGTGTATGTGTGTATATTGCTACATGTTTACTTTGAGTTTTATAGCTGATTTACAGAATTGTGTAGTGTGTAAGTCCAATTATAAATGCTTCTTTAGAAGTCCTTTATTTTATTTTTATTTTATTTATAAAAAAACATATTCAAAAATCCAGTGGGGGAAGAAAACCTCTGTATGGTCCTTCTTCAGGAAACTCTTCCCTGATCCTGGTCACAGCGCAGGAAGGTATGACTACTCTTACGTGTTGGCCAAGGTACCCCCAGCACCACCTCACGACATTGCGATAAGCAAGATGTCTGTAACGACTGAAGAAGAGGAGGTGCACGTGTATGTTGAAGTGGAGGGTAAAAAAAAAATAAAATGATTTATAATAATATTGATCTTTTCATACTGGAACTAACCTGTTTGTAAGTGTATCTTCCATTTCACCAAATAACTGGAGATGAGTGCCATATACAGCTTGTAATACATAGGGGTTTAGAGCTACTGGCTCAAAGCCTGGATGGGCTGTTATGCAGTCTACTCCACCAATCTGGTGACACCTATGCATTACCTATAATATGAGAATGCTTACTTTTACTACTTTGTTAGGATGATTTATTTATTATTTGATATGCGAGGATTGTGGGTTTTGTGTCGATTACTTAGTAAATGAATTAAGTGTACTGAACAATCTGGGTCTTGTGATATTTCATAGCTATACCTTGGGTATCTCCCTACAACAGACATTCTCTCCCGGGGACAGAGAGCTGCAGTGCCCACAGGTGCACCTGTTGAGACAATAATTTCTAACTAGATTTCAAATATTTTTTTGCTTAATTATTAACACTACATGCCAAAATCAAACTAAATGCATAGGTTTGCAATTTTTAAAAAGTTCGTTAGCCTTTGCTGAGCATTAGCCTAAATTAGCCATAATGCTAATTTTTACCACTCCGACACTGGCCCCATTCTCTCTTGCGCTGCTGCTTCGATAGCATTGCCGGTATCTGGGCCCGCGACTTGAGCCAGCGGCTCGAATTGATAAGGCTCTGGCCCTGTCTGTAATGACAATTCACCCTCCTCCTCTTCGGGTGAAGGAGGGGGAGAAAAGTCCTCCACTTCAAATGACCGCTCTGTTGCAAAGCTACTTGCGTCACTCCAGTCACTCTCCATCTTTGCACTTCTCACATCTGAGCTGTCAATCAATCCGCATCTGTCTCCGCCCACTTTTCCAGCATTTTTCAAATATTGCCAGTGGGCGGAATTCGGTTCTGACCAGGGGTTTAGTTGCACTTTAAAGCGTCTTTTAAACAAAGATGCTGAAACAGACCACGGAGTAAAAACAACTAAAAGTGCGCTCTTAGAAGCTGTCAGCACACGATTTAGTCAGGCGGACTCAGAACCCCTGTACTGCATTGCGACTGTGCTTGATCCACGATATAAAGATCATTACTTGGATGTGGGGAAAAAGATGCGCACACGAGAAATGATCCAGGCCGAGTTGGATTTGGGAAAGCCGCTAGGTGATGGAGACGGTCAGGTGATGCACAGCGCAGGAGATGAAAACAGCGCAGCGAGTAAACGGGCTCGTACTACAGATGAGCCGCGCACAGTCTCGCTGTCTGACATGTTCGATGAGATCCTCCAAGAGAATAACCCATTTGCAAGACAGAGGACAAGCTCGACCGCTCAACAGTTAGATGGGTATCTCGCAGAAGTCCCCATCCCCAGGAGCAATAACCCTCTCGAATTTTGGAGGACCAATCAAGGCGCTTTCCGACCTGGCGCAGATGGCACGCAGGTTAGGCTACTTGTATGAAAAATTAATTTAAGATTTTATTTATATTTTGGATTATGGTAACACTTTACAAGTAGTTTCTATTTTTAACATTAACTAACATAAAAAACCTTATTAAAAGCATTTATTAATCTTAATGTTAACATTTACTAATACAGTATATTAAATTAAGTATCACATTTGTAATTCTTGAATTAAAAGTATCAAAAGTGGTAGGCCTATTTGTTAAAATTGTTAATGCACTTATACTAACATGAACCAAATATTTTTTATTATCTTACATTAACAAATATTAATAAATACCATAACAAATGTATTGCTCATTGTTAGTTAATGCAATAATGTTAACAAACATTGTAAAGTGTTACCTATATTTTATTTTATGTATTTTATAAAAATTTAACTATTTTCAGTGTAGTAAAATAGTAGGCCTACACTGGGTTTCAACCATTTCATTATCTTGAAGACATAGTTCATTTTGAAATGAGCAACTGTCAGAAAACTGCAATAAACTTTTTAACTATTCTGCAGGTACTTGTCTGCTCCATGCACAAGCACTGACAGTGAGAGACTGTTTAGTGCTGCATCTCATGTCATCGATGAGAAGAGGAACCGACTTTCATGTGAGAAAGCAGAGAAGCTACTTTTCATAAAGAAGAACCTGCCACTTTTCCTGAAGAAGTAGGCTAAGTAGACTTATGTCTAGGACAGTTATTCATTTGTTGTGGGTTCATCCTTATTTTTTGCACTATTCAATGCACATTTGTTGTTGTAAACATACAGAGTTACATTCTTTCAGCAGTCAGTTATAGGCCTAACATAGGCTATTCAAGAAGGGGGGCTTCAAAGATGGACAATTTTTTTTTTTTACCAATTTATTTATTTTATGTTATATTGTGCTATGTTTGTATAATATTTGCTGGAATGTTCAAAAAAAATAAATATTTTGAAATTGTTTTGAAATTTTTACTATTTAATTATTGTAATGGTGAAAAAATTGGCAAAATAAATGGTAAAAATGCGAAACACCATGTTCGGTATTCGGCCTTCGGCCTTCGGCCAAGCATTTCATTTTTATTCGGCTTCGGCTTCGGCCAAGAATTTCATTTCGGTGCATCCCTATAATAAAATAAATAATTATTGCCACTGCATCTGTTTTTTTATATTACTCAATGTGTTATATGTCATTGCAGAAAATATGTCAGATTGGTTTGACTGGGTTTTTTATTCGTCTTTTTAAAGTCATGAAAATGTCACCAAGGGCAGGCAGTTGTTTGGGTTTCTGTTGGCAGAGCGCTCATCAGAATATCCATCTAGGTCCTCCTCTAACATCGTGCATTGCGCAGACCATCTGTACTGTATCCCAGTGGGGGCGATCCACTCTATTTCCCATTGGGACCCTCTAATTAAACCCTTAATAAGGACAGTCTAGCTAATGGCCCTGGACTGATCAACGGATCAATCTCTTCAATCATCTCTCTCAGAGGGGCCTCTTACCTCTGACCCCTGCCACATGCCGACTCCTCAAGCTTCACTAATGAGGTTGCCATGCAGATGCCCTCCCTTGATTTAGATCTAGTGTCAACATGTTGACCAAATTCATTTAGCTCCACCTTCCTCTACCATCCCACTTGGGACACAAATCAATGTAAAGTCATTGACCTAAAGCATCCGGAGAACAAAACGCATCAAACATGGCAGTATGTTTGTGAATAAACACGAAAGGCCACCCAGGGAAACTGATGGGGGCATTTATCTCAGACTAAGCATTAATCAATAGTATTCAGTCCCTGCTCTACCGATAACGCCGTCATATTTAGTCGGACTGCATCACAGCTCAGTGGGAGGGGCTATGGGTGGGAAGAGTCATTAGAAAAGGTCACATTAGATTTCAAAAACTCAACTCTGACCTTGATGAGTGAGTGAGTGAAGGTCGAGGTCCTTTCTGCGTTTGAAGGCTTCTCCACAGTCTGGACATGGGAAAGGGTGGCTCGTATGAAGTAGTCTGTTCAAACATGGTAAAATAACTATATTAAAAATAGAGTAGGATTTATTACAAACCAATAAAAAAATTGTTACAATAGGAAACTATTACGACATGTAAAAAAACAAACATTAAAAAGGAGCACAGGCCAACTCATGTTTGGTATAAACTGCCACCACCATATGCAGTTGGATTACCCACAAGTATGTTCTTAGCTCTACTTCAGATTCAATAAGTGGTATTAGCAGAGTGTTGAACGGCTGGAAATAAAAGAACAGCAATCCACAAGGAGGAGTCAGAGTTAGGACATGAAAGACTAAATTTACCCATTGCATAACATTTTCTTGGATATGCCCTGGTGGGGTGAAATATATTCACATATTGCTACAAAATGCCTTTTATTGCACAAGGTAAGAAGCTAATAAGAGAAATGACTCTCCTTGAACAGCTTTTAGAAATAGAACTAATGTTCAACTTATTATTACATGAATATATAGATGATATCTTGAGAGAGTGAAAGTAAAAAAAAAAATAAAGAAAAACAGATACAAGAATAAAACATTTCAAGATTGTGTAAGAGCAAGCTCGGCTGTTTCAGTTCCCAGTTAAAGAGACAATAAAATCAATATTCGTGGGACAGCTGACCCTGAGGCAGCTGGGGGAATTAAAGTGATAGTCAGGGTCACCTCTCCTCTCTTCCTCAGATATTCTTAAATATGTGGAGTGACACTGGACATTCAGCAACACAGAGCACCGTAGGGCTGAAACTTTGGCCAACAACAACAATAGCTCTGATTTTAATGCACTATTGCACTATACTAACTAGTCTATACCCAAAGATTTTAATGCTGCTGCTTGTATTTAGTACTCCTCTAACACACTGATCCCCTATTATTAACGGGATATATCCTCTGCCATGAGGCAAAAAGTTCCATCCTGAACTGTTATCATCCTCATCTAAATTTACTGGGCTCTGTCTGTCAGTCATATGTGGCTGAGGCTCAAGGGAGTGCGTTTCATAGTTTAAAGTTCTTCCTCAGCCATTTAACACAGCTCAGATTTTAAACAAACATTATTCTTAGAGTAAAACAACTACTCTGAAAATAATGTCAGAATCTATGCTTGGATGAGTGTGCTAATCACAGGAAGAGACTAGTTTTTTATTTTGTTGTCGTGATTCTCTTGGTGTTTTTCCATAAAAGAAATAGATGTAAAAAAGGATGGTGTTGCTTTATTCTGGAAGAGTTATTTTTCTGGATTAGGGTTTGATTAGCCCACGTCTGTCTACTACCAACTCACACAGTAGAGTAAAAGAGCTCCTCTAAGAAGGAGTTTTTTTTCAGCATGCTCTGTGGAATTTTGATTTAAAGCAATTACAGGGTTATAATGTAAATAAGCACTGTAATAATGACCTGTGCATAGCGTGTATTAGTGCATTAATAGATGGGTTAAACATATATGTAAACTTTGTCTGTACATTTAACAAGTTTGTCATTGCGTTTACTTGTGATGGTTGAGCTGGTCCTCAGTGCTGAATCTTGAGGGACAGCGAGGACAAGAGAAAGGATCTCCAGTAAACTCGTTGTCTAAAGTGCACACCTAGATTAGAGAACAGGGAAATTAAATCATTACAATTTGAGAATACAAGTCCTCAAATAAAACAAAGTCTTAGAAAATGAGCCAAGTACCGGCTTTCGTCCTCGTTTCCGCCGAGGCTGTGTGAAAGTATGAAGACGTTGGTGTCTTTTAAGTGTTGCTGTCTGTGAGAAGTTCTTGCCACACACGTTGCAACTGTAGGGTTTTGCTCCTGTGTGGCTCATGCTGTGTCGCAGCAGGCTCTGAGAGTTAGTGAAGGACTTTGTGCACACCTGTACAACAACAAACAGCATTAGTACATTTGTTCTTGAAAAGGATTGCATACTAAATTTGTTCTGTTGCAAATTTCAAAACAAATTTACTTTATCTGAGAAAGTGGAGAATCTGTCAAATATAATGAGCATATATTCTCTGTATTTGCTTTAAACCTTTAAAGCATTACATCATGTGTACTATGTATGCTGCCTGACATCTACATCAAAGCAAATGATCTTAGTCCCATTGTAATTGGCACCTTGCATGTGAAGAGCTTTTCACCAGTATGGCTGTAGACATGCGTGCGAAGGAAGACACGTCGAGTGAAGGTTTTTCCACAGTAGGGGCAAACGTGAGGCAGGGGAGTTCGGGACCAATCCTGCAGCAGCTTGGCAGGTGGAGGATAGTTGGTGGCATTTCCGTCAGTAGCAGTGCTACCCTCCGATTCCTGTTTAGTACCTGGAAAAAAAAGAAAAAATGAAAATTACACAAATAATTTTAATTTACACAATGATTAACCCACTTCCACTAACCTTTTTGTCCAGCACCCACTATCCTGAAAGCAGGACGACTTTTCTTTAGAAGGGGAGTCCCTGACTCAGCTGCAGATGATGAAAGAATTCGTTTTAAACCCAGGGTCTCTTGACTTTCAGTGATAACAGTTTCAACGGTCATTGTGGCGTCTTCTGCAGCCTCTGATATAAATCTGTGTTGCCTGCGATGGTACAGGTACTGGGTAGTATTCATAAAATCAGCGCCACAATGAGAGCAAATGTGCAAAGGCTGTTGGAGGCCATGCTTTGCTTTACGATGTGTGGTGAGCCCATGGTCAGTGTTGCAGCTCTCCCCACACTTAGTGCACAGGAATGACTGGGGTTGCGTAAAAACAACAGTGACATTATTTGGGAGAGGAGCCTGTTCTTCAGTTATACTGCTCTGAGGATTACTTTCTCGTGTAGAATCTACCTTCTCCTCATCCTGCTGTCGGTGCTGCTTGCGGTGGTAAAGGAAGAGGGTTGTGTTAAGAAAGCTTTCTCCACACACACCACAGCGGTGGAGGGCTTCTTCAAAGCCATGCTGAGTTTTACGGTGAGCTACAAGTTCAGGCACCAAGCCAAAGCAAGAACCACAGTCCACGCACAAGAGCACTGGTTCTGGCTTAGGCTTTTTGTTCACTCCTCTTCGTCTTGGAGAGGAATCCTCTGTATTACACGTTGGAGCTCTCCCCTCAGAAACAAGTGTATCATTGCTTTCTACTGGGGCAGCCTCAGGGATTTTTTCCCCCTCCTCCAGGGCAACAGCTACAGCAGTGGCTGCAGCTTCAGCCTCTGGTTCTGGGTTAAGATTTTCGCTGACACCATCTTTGGGGATAGAAGAGATGTCTGGATTTAGAGCAGTAGCTGAACTTTGTGCTGTAGAGGTCTCTGGCTCATATTGTGAATCAGGGTTTTCTTTGCTCTCAAGCTGCTGACATGCCCCTGCTTTACGGTGCTCTTGCCAAAGATCCAGATTCTTGAAAAGTTCATCACAGTCCCCACATTGATAGAGAATTCGGGGCTGGTCTGACTGCACCTTTACACTGGCTATAAAATCCTTTTTTGGACTCTTCACGGGTTGTTGGGTTTGAGACAGTGGCTGTACAATAGCCCTTGCTACATTGATTACCTGTTGCTGCAAAAGGAAAAACAAGGAGGAAAAGAGATCACAGATTAACTAAACCTTAATTACAAAGATTTTCCCCTTATAGTCAAGTGAGAATAGAAACTGTTGCTTAGGTAAGTTAATTAGTGCAACAATTATTAAGAGCAAAGGGTTGGTCTAAGAGCTCCAGAGAGCAGAGATAAGGCCACAGCATGGTAAGAGCCATCAGGCTTGAAGCGCTCACTCCAGTGTTTAAATTTTGGAGAATGAATACACATCATCAGTTTATACAACACAATTAAATAATATAGGATTTTGATACCTATAATAAGAGAAATCAATTATTAGGCACAAACATTGGTTGACATTCTAAACAAGACGTGGGAGCCGATAACTGCTTGCTTGTGGTAAAACTTGGAGATTTTATATTTTTACTGCCAATCAATCTATGAAAAGAAGAAAACATGATCCTTTAGAAGAAAGGATGGCACTGACTGTTGCATTTCTCAGGCCCTTCCTGCTGGGGATGCAGTCCATCTGTCATGACTGTCACTGTGCTTTAAGGACGTGTGTTGAAGACTGTGCAAGGATTCAGCCAGCCATGGTATAGTGACAAACAGGGGCCAGGCTAAAAGTGGAAAAGTACTACTCATAAAAATATAAAATACCACAATTTGTGCAGTTAACTTGTTCTTTATTACAGGAACGCAAGGAGCATAGTGATGATTCAGCAGACGTCTGTGAATGTATATTTGTAGATTTCAGTCTGGACTGTGACCTCCATTACACGTCACTCCCTTCTGCTTCATTCTTAATTGTTGTGATTGTATAAAATAAAATGACGATAACAAAAAGGTTTTGCTGAAGGTTCATAGTATATAATTGGAATATATAAAAAAGTTGATTATTGTTCATTGCATCTGCTTGAATACATTGGATACTGCTATTCCAGAGCTGCCTACTTACAAATAGAAACAGCACAAAAAATACATATAAATAAATATAGTAAACAAAAGTACTTACCTGAGGGTGTAGCAGTGGAACAGTGACAGCTTCCCCAGGGGCTGCAGGCTTCTCCTCTTCAGCAGTGCACGTCAACTGGTGCTTCAGCACTTCTTCCAGAGTGTCAAACTCCTGGTAGCAGGGGAAGCACATGTAGACTGAAGATGTCTCCATATCTACTGTGGGATTTGAAACAAAAAAATAAAAATAATAATCTTATTATTAAAAAGCAACAAAGCAGATCTGACATAGATTAAGTTGCAAAATTTCACAAAACACATGCATGCTCTGCATACATATAAAAATCACAACAGGTCCCTCACTACTGGTGGATTATGTCTGAATTTATGCTGTGAACATTGCCCTCTCCTGATGAAAAGAAGTGTATATGCATATATTAAGACAACAGCTGGGACATCAGTGCCATGAGGCCAACTTCAGGGCTGGCAAAATGACTCACCATGCGCTGAGCCAGGGCTAATTGGTATTTTGACCATGCAGGTTGCTGCACAGGTAGAAAATGCACAAAATCATTCTCTCACTCTGCACTATCCAATCGACCAGGGACATTTAGCTCTACCATCAATTAGACATGCTGTAATTGGATCCATTGGAAGTGTTGTCCTCCTAATGCTTCTTTCAGTGTCATCTCTCACTGGCTATTGGACAAAGCTCATACTTCACCCAACAGTGAAAATAACATGAAAGCAATGGCAAACTGGTTACAAAAAAAATAATAAAAAAAAAAAAAAATATATATATATATATATATATATATATATATATATATATATATATATATATATATATATATATATATATATATATATATATATATATATATATATATATATATATATATATATATATATATATATATATACACACACACTCACAATCTACCAGACACACAACAGACACTTAATGAAGCAACAAAAATAATGTCCTAATAAATGTAGTGTCCTACTGCCATCTATAGGGTGTACTTGGTTAATAGGCAGTCTGCCAATGAAGGTTCATTCACAACCACAACAATCCACTGAGACAGCACGTTATACTAAATTTCACTCACATATATGATATACACACTTGATATCTACTTACTATTCTACAAAATGAATTGGACAGCACATATCCCCGTATACGACTGTCAGTATTTAATCTTCCTTACTTGCCCTTGGTCTTAAATTGAACTAAACAGATTTGTAATTTACAAAATGCTGACCACTCAATATTAAAAATAATAAAACTTTGTATGTAACTAGTTTCTAGTTTTGTAATTTATTATAATTTTAATATAAAAAGGTGATACTCTACAAAAAATACAAAACAAATGAACTAGGCTCATAAAAAGAAAATGCAGAGATGGGTTATAAAATGAGGATAATTAACTATTCGGATTGAGGGTTGCTATTAAGGAATACATCCTTCTAAATCAAAATGTCATAATTTTGTGTTTTGAAGACTGTCCTTAACATCCCTATAAACCTGAATGAAATCTGTAGTAGCATACGCAGTCCGGTTTCTTTAGACAACTTCTAATGTCACAAATTGAGTGTTCTTCATTATCTTTAATAAAATTGTATTCATATTCAGTAAATACAACAATTATTATCAACATTGACCAGATCCAACTTGCTGCGGAAGATAATCCAAATCCGAACAACGGCCAGGTTGAATAAAATGTCAACTTATTGTGGGAAGACACAATTTAGCCTTTTTGCCGTTAACCTGGCCCTAGTTTGGTGAAGGACAGTCCCACAAAGCTAACGCGGCTAAAAGTACTAACTAGCTTAGTTCACTAGCTGTATATCCCTGGCTAGCTTCTACAATGTTGCAGCACGAAGCGTTAGCCATTTGACTAGCTCGTCCTCGGTGCGGTAGCTAACGTGCAAAGCTAAACGAGGTATACAAAAAGGCTGCCTATGTTTTATTTAAGGAACAAATACAGTAACATTTGCAGGTGTCGAAGCCCATTTTAACCACTTGGACCGGTAGTGCTTACTTTGAGATACCAAAGAGAAGAAGAAGAAAAGACCGACGAAGAAGGGCGGGATACGCTTCTTCGGTGGTGTAATGGCGGCCACAGACTAAAAGTTAACATTAGCTGTCTCCCCCCGTCGAAATCCTCCAGCCATTGATATTGGCCTAAAATACCACTCAAATATTCCACCAAAACTGTAATACCGATTAATAATATCTATAATAAGTACAATATCAACACAACGCACCTTATTCAGGGATTGCCATGCGAAGAGTAGGACAACAACTTGCAGTTTTTGAGCATGTTAAAAAACTGAAGCCGATTGGCTGACAGGTTTGTCATTACACCAATAGTAACTCTCCATACAATACACCAGAGTTCACAAATTAAAACCCGCCAGAAAAACAAGCAGATTATACCATTCTGTCAAACTTTATATTGTATTATATATATTAACATGGCTGTGACATACAGTTTTATCTGCACATATATGGTCAGCTGATCCAAAGAAAGACAGACAAAGCAGCGAGACTGGCTCTACACTGCCCGCTGTGGACCAGTATTGACAGTATGCATAAAACACCCTCATTGTGTTGATAATAAACTATTAAATAAATAACCTTATTTTAGTAGTTTAGTCTGTAATAGTCTTCTTTAAAAATATTTGTACAAACAAGAAGCCTGAAATCTTGAATTCCAAAATTGTTTATAAAACACATTCATTCCACCAGACGATCAAATGGTGATATTTCTGTAGCAAGAACCTATGCAATGCAGAAAACCATGCTGTGTAGGGCAGCTAGTGAGATAACTTGCCCTTTAACGAATAAATAAGAAAATTTTAAATCCATCTTAAGATAAGGCTAAGTAACCCAACACTTTTAATCATGTAAACTTTATTTTATTGTTCTGATTTATGTTAGAGCTAAATTGAATTGTTTAGTCTTTTTAACTTGTTGAATTACAATTTTAATCAGTATTGTTTAATTTTTTTATGTTTTTATTTATGTAATAAAAACCCAGGAAGACTAGTGGCGGCAACTAATGGGGATCCATTTAAACAATTATTTGACCAGTGTTTAATTGACTGAGTGGTTGTTAATGTTGGATTTCAAAATTAAAATGCTATGATTTAAACATTTTACATAGCCAATACTTAACACATTCACAACTACATGACCTTTAAACAAATCTTTGTTAAAGAAAAAAAAAAACAAAAAAAAAAAAGATAAATTTGTCTATTCTTGCAGTGTTCATACCAATAACATTTTCAACCATCTACATGGGTCAAAGTAAATCCCCCACAGCATCAGTTGTACTTTGCACGAGTTGATGTAATTAAATAATTGCTACACACAGAACAGTTTCATCACTTTATTAATGAGTTTAATTATTTATACCAACAAAGAAAAAATGGTCTCTCTCCCTCCGTCACTCTATTTTTTTTTTTTTTTTTAATCATCTCCTTCATCCAACTGTTCAGGTTCTGACATTGACATTTAACTCACAAATGTGATAAAATAGCATGGTCACAGCAAATTTAAAAAACAAAAAATGACAATTTTGTGAAAGAAAAAAAAAACATTAAAATAGCACAATGACTCAGCTTTATGCTTATGAACAAATAAGTGATAATATTCATAGTCTGCCAGCACATATTTAAAAGACACATACATTCCCTGCAGCTGTATCTGTGAAGCATACAATTATACTGACTAGGTAAACCCCACTGCACCCATACAAACAAACGCACAAAGAGAAAACAGTCAGACAAAGGAGATGTTACTCGTCAATAGACAAATATGTTCCCCTGTTCTCCATACATGCACTCACTTGCTCACACACACACACACGCTGATCTGTGCTCTCCCCTCCCGTGTATAGATCCAGAGGCTTGTAACATTCCCTTCACATTGAAGTTCAATGGGCATTTGCATGTGCATACACAAAAGACTGGAAATTCAAAACACCCTCGTAAAATCTGGATCAGAGTACAGTATCTTGGATGTGATATCATTTTGCATGACACAGGGAATAATGGAATAAAAAAAAGCTGTATTCCCTCAAGTTTACCACTGTAGCTAGAAAGGAAAAAGCACCCAAGAACCCAACAAACATGATACAATAAATAAAAGTTATGACAACATTTACGAGAGAACAGGGAGGTAATGAAGAGAGAAATGGAGGGAGAGAGAATAAAAATGAAACATTTTGTTCTGTTTTTCCCTCTTGAACTAGGGACTGAAATGAAATTGTATTTACAGACTGCGACTGAGGATAAACAGTCCCGCCGCTGCTGAGCCGGCATACTGAAGAAAAAAAATTACAAGAACAATATAATAACAAAAATAACAAAACAGAATAAAATGACCTTGATATTTACAGTTTAGCAGTGAAAAAAAGAGAAAAGGGGAAGAGAATTGTTAAAGGCATGGGAGGGAAGGCTCCAAAAAGCTGTTTTAAGGTTTTCAGCATAATTTCTGGTCAGATTTACTTACATTGGCGGAAGTACTATAGTGTGGACTTGGACTTACATGCACATTGGCTAAATGAAAAGAAAAACAGTCGGCGCAAACAGTGTTCCTACCACTCTTACAGAAAGTCATGATATGAACATCACAGGCAGGCTGCTTGGGAAGTTGCATGAGGGCTTACACAGAGTGATGTGTGAGAGAACTAAATACATTCAGTCTCCAAAAAACAACCCTCAATAGAGACCAAGGTAACAGTGACCACTGCTTCCCGCCTTGTTGCTAAATAGATTCAGTCATTCCATCTGGCGGTACTCAAACATAATCAGACTGAGATGAAACAGAACACAGTACAATGACATAATTACTGAGATATATGTAGTATTTGAAAACTGAAGAGAATTTATATGTGCTACATTTTCAGTCTCACAGTCTATCAGAAGTTACGCTTTCAGCTGGACAGCACAT
The DNA here is from genome assembly GCA_024349245.1 of Neodontobutis hainanensis. Lineage (NCBI taxonomy): Eukaryota > Metazoa > Chordata > Actinopteri > Gobiiformes > Odontobutidae > Neodontobutis > Neodontobutis hainanensis. Next base: position 179,832 of record JALDNG010000028.1, read on the forward strand.
ATAAGATGCCTTCTTGTTAATGAGACCTTCCTTAAGAGAACTGCTAATGAAATGCTTTGTGTCCATTGTTTTCAATGCATACATGAGTTTATATAATAGAAATGGGGGTATGCACTACACAAACTCCCTTATTTACTGAAAAGACAATTGTGGTGCCCTCACTTGTAGTAAAAAGTAAAACCAATTCTTTCATTAAAAGACATGGATGAAACCAGTCAGACATTAAAAAAATAAACCTTAGCTTAACCCTTTCACTCATTTTGTTGGACGGACCGACAATACCTTATGAAATAGGAAATCACTGTTCTTCATTGAGGTTTATAGAATAAAATGCTTTGATTACAACCAGCACTTATGATCCTACTACGTATGATTGTCATGAATAGACAGAACCTCCAGATTAGCCAATCGGCGCCCCATTCAATGGTGCTACAGCCACGCATAAAATCAGCTTGCCCAAATAAAAAAAAAAATTTAAAAAAAGAGACCTAAAAGCAATATGAGTGATTATAATCCTCATATTCTACATGAACGGCCCTCTCCTGATCTACCACATATCCTACCCAAGATAAAGATGGGCCAACCCAAAGCCAGCATGGACTTACAAATGCAGCTTATAATAAGCCCATGCTTGGCTGATTGAGTGTCCTTAAAACAACTCGCACCTTCCTGAAGCCGACAGCCACAAAAACTGCTTTCCACTGAAGACGGTTAACATTCAGGGAGCATAGAGAGTGTTTGTGTGGGGGAGTACAGTTTTTCAGTTTGGAGCCAGGACGAGATTGAAAGAGAAGGTAAAGGAAGAGAAAGGGAAACTGGGGGGAAACAAAAAAGGTTGACAACAAGGGGAGAAATGTTTAGGTTCAGGTGCTGTTGCTAATAGATCCAGGTGCCGAGCTGGGCTGGGCGGTACTGTCTGAGACACTGCCCTCTGTGGGGAACAAGAGACATCACATAAGTTCTTAGCATTTTGTGTTCCGCAGAGGAAAATTACCTTACAAAAACAAAACAAAAGTTAAATGAATACCATGAGAGGCAGGTGATGTCTGTGCACGGGCGTGAGGTGGAATGAGTGTGGTGTTCAATTGGGGCTGGATAGATAGCTCTGTGAGAGTATGGGACAAACAGTTTCAACACATTAAATATCAAGATGCAATTCTTGAAATACAATGAAATAAAGAGTAGCTAATATTGACAGAGTGAGGTTAACTTAGGGTTAACTTGCCAACAGGACTGAAGTTAAAGAGGTGCGGCAGTTCGCGTCCACTAGGCAAGCGGGTGTTGGGTTGGCGCAGCTCATCAAAGAAAGCATGCGCACACGCTTCCAAAGGTGAGAGCCTGGTTACCGGCGTGTACTCCAACAGTCGAGAGCAGAGAGCAATGGCCTCCGGTGGTGTACGAGGCTTAAACACCTACAAAGAAAAAATATATAGGCAAGACTGAGTTCTGCTGAAGCCTTAAGTAGTATTTAAAAGTGATTTATTTATTAGCTAGATATACATAATTAACATTTTGTCAAAAAAACATTGCATCAAAACAAACCTTTGTCCATGGATGCGCTTTAATCTGTGGGAATTTGAACTCTGTGTAGTTTGGGTTCATTTCTCTGATCTGCTCCCTTGTCGGTGTCCCTAGAACCTGAAAATGGATTTTGTTTTCAGTATTCAAAGCTCTATGTACAATCTTATGCACACAAAAAGGCTGGGTAAAAGGGCTTCACGCATCTATCTATCATTATCATGTCGTTCTAATTTAACAGACCACCTTTAAACTCTTCCACATCACTGAGCATACTTAATTGTAATATAACTGAAGAAACAAATACATTTATTATTTGCAATATATAAATGCATGGGTTAATTTCCAACAAAACATGCCCCACACAACGGCTCAATGTCCACATCATTACCTTAATAATTTCTACTAGCTGATCCACACCACTGTCTCCAGGGAAGATCGGCTGGCCCAGTAGCAGCTCAGCCAGCACACAACCAGCTGACCAGATATCAATGTTGGACGTGTAGTCAGTGGCACCAAAGATGAGCTCTGGGGCACGATAGTACCGTGAGCAGATATAGGACACATTTGGCTCCCCTCGTACAAGCTGCTTTGCACTAGAAGAAAGAAGAGGGAGAGGAGAAGCTCAGTTTGACAGAGCCATTTGGGAACACAAACAATATTAGTGCAATTGAAAGAATTATTGTGACAAACGCATGTTGACCGTCCAAGTCTGGTACTAACCTTCCAAAGTCACAGAGTTTGAGAATGGCTGTCTCTGGGTCCACTAGAAGATTCTGAGGCTTGATGTCTCTGTGACACACACCCTGGGAATGAATATAAGCCAGACTGCGGAACAGCTGGTACATGTACACCTGAGGGGGAAACAGACATACAGAGAGTTCAAACATTTTTACTAAAGCCACTTAGGCAGGTGAAGGTCCAAGATACAATGATTGAATAAATAGTATTTAAATAGTATTTATTGATCCATTGCTCATTTGATTAGCCCCAAAGCTGGATTTCACCCCAGTACCATTTCTAAAGCTAGATTGTGACAGATTTCTTGTAGTTTTGTGTATATACACATGTCCATTAAAATAACAGAACAGATATAAAGTTCCTAAAAACCACAATGTATCCTCAACTGACATTTGTGTCTCTCAATGCCAACATTGTGAAGTTAAGCCCAGTCTGTAACCACTTAATGTGTCTGGAGAACAGACGGTAAGCATCTTAATGTGACAAATAACCGCCATCATCTAAGTTGTCATCGCTATTACCCGCATGATGCAGTGACAGCAGGCTCATCAAAGATGAGAGATGACTGTAAAATCAAAGACAAAGAGCAGCAAAAATGAGAGAAAGGGGAAAATAACAATAGAAAAATATTAACAAATGTGATAAAACTCAGAGCTTAGGGACGGGAAGAGGCCAGGACCCCCAGACAAGCCGAGATTGAACAATGCTGAGAGGAAGAGAGAATAGAGAGATAGATCAGTGTGTGTGCCACAGGGGAGCAGCAGGCTGAGGTGGGGAAATGGGCCATGAGACAGCTATAATGTCCTCTGTGCTGCGACCGACACAGTAAACACACAAACAGTGCCTCTAAAATAAGCACCCTTTAAGACAGGGAATCGAGTGTATTGCAAACAGATTAACTCCCATGAGACCATCTCTCCCTTTCTGCATTCCTAATCCTTTAACAGTGAGCCGTCTGTGAAGAACACAACCGGTGGCAATTACTGAGGAAAAAAAAAAACTTTAAATAAGCAACAGAAAAATTATTGCCTAGAATACAAAGAACCAATATGAAAGACTCATTCTCGTTCAGAGTTACAGACCAATGATCAAGTGTGAACGCAAACTGGGGATAAAAACGAACAAACACAGAAAGCAGACACTGAATATATTATGGTCATTAAACAAAAACCTTTACTTTACCTATACTTTTCTTATGAAAATGCAATCAAAATAAACAAACTTATGCTTGTTTCCTTCAGTAAAGTAAAGCTGACATTTGAGCAAGTTTGTGAATAAGCTGTATTCTTTAATACTAATTATATATGTGTCTACTTACCTTAACATATATGATGGGGATAGTGGTCTTGGCCTTGTTAAAGTGCCGAGCTACCCTGTACACTGTTTCGGGAACAAAGTCGAGCACCAGATTCAAATATACCTCATCTTTCTGGAAAGAAGAACAACCAACTGTCAGAGGCGTGTATCTGGTATACAACAATATCCTATATTTACATTCACAAATGGCTGCCATACCATTCTGTGTGTAGACAGACAAAATTAAAAGAGTAACATTGAAAATTAGGCTGTGGGTGTTATAATGACAAGCACTTTAACAATAAATACTCCACAGCAATTTTTGATCTCCAGATAAAGATAAGGGTTATTAAACTATAGTCACGCTGGACATACAAAATACAAAAAAAAAAAAAAAAAAAAAAAAAAAAAAACACACATTATATTATAAATAAATAAAATCAAATGTTCTTGGTTTCATTTCATTCGTCAATGGCATACACACCTTCTCTCCACTAGAGTAAAAGAAATAACGTAGCCTCACAATGTTGCAATGGTCCAATTTTCTCATAATTTGCAGCTCTCTATTCTGTAACAGGAAAACAAAATCAAGACAAAAAGTTATACAATAAAAATATTAGGACATACGGGTAATAATAATAATTTGTGTTTATAGAAGCTTTATTATTCAGGCAAGAGGGAGTACACCGTTTATGAGGCTAATCAAAGCCTGCAAAAGCATACCTTAAACCTCTTGTCTTGGAGAACTTTCTTTATAGCCACCATTTCCTGGCTGTCGATGAGTCGCGCCTGATAGACGACTCCAAAAGAGCCATTTCCAATAACTTTAATGTCTGTGTAGGACACTTCCTGTGGGCGATCTGGCCCTTGGCCTGGTGTGGCAACGACTGTTGTCACTTTGCCGCTGTCTCCTGTTTGTGAGCAGAAAATTAATAAAAAGTCAGAATCGACATCCAGCTAAGTAAAACCCAATACATATGGTGAAGCATATTATTTATAGATTACACATGAGGAAAAATAGTGTCATAACCAGTGCAGCGGCGCCTTAAGAGTCCTTAAGGAGAGCGCTGCTAAATATCAGCAAGCACTCCCTCCCTCTCTGAAATGGCTGTGACCTATGTGGTGGCTCCTGAGACACACTCCACTGGCTGGTAATGAGTTCCTGAGACTTCCCACAACACTCTCATATGGCCTCAGGAAGAACTAACCTAAACCGCTTTAATTTGAGTCACGCGTTTGATGGTGTGGCAGTGTTAACAGAGGTTGTATTGGGCCCAGATACATCCTGTCCAAATGACAATAACATTAAGACACTAATATTTTAATTGTATGCAGCATTTGCATCTAGCACCAGTGTTGTGTATTTTAAACAAGTAAAATTAAAATTCAAGTTATTGTTTGACCTTGCAGACATCAGAAAGGCATAATATCTAACAGTAGCTGACAGCTTGAGTGGGGGTAAAGTAGCAGATCAGTGTTTTAGGCCTGTCCATGTGTTTGGTCAAGAACGATTTGACAAATCCACACCAGAAGCAATGACACTAGGAGAGGAAAATGAGCTGAGAAGAGGCCCATCGCCAACAGGCTTGTCAGGGCCTGTGAGGAAATTAGGTGGACAGTAGCACACCCAGAAGTGCTTCCATTTTCCTGGGCTTGTTCACTTCGCTTGTCTCAACAGGACACCCCTCTTAATCTCTAGCAGGTCTATCAAAGTGGAGCCTGTTAATATAAGACGTTACAATCAAAGACTGTGACATAACTTCATAATGATCAATTCTGTCTGTACTTCACTAGATTTTATCTGTACTTTACTAGATTTTATTGTTTAAAAAAACAAGTTAGGTGAAGAGAGGAGGAAATTAAATATGACGTAGCTGTTGAATGATATACACTAATGAATTAAAAAAATGAGCTGTGAACCTGTCAGGGAGTAGCTCTGCTTTCTTATACGTCAGTGCAAGTCAGATGAGTAAGAATGAATGGATGAGCAGAGCAACTTTCAGCACACCCACACTAAAATAACCCAGAGGCTACTGTTTGCGAGTTTTACATCAAGTAAATATTGATTTAAAATAAATAATCAAATTAGCTTAGAGGATGAGCATTTTTACCCTCCTCTTGCCCGCAAAAAAACTTGCAATTTATTGACCAGATGATACATTTACAAATGAGTAAATCATACTCTCAAAACAAGAATAAACTATTAATTGGTTCTATACACTTTGCTTGTGTATTTCTACTATAGACAGTACTGTGTGGCTTATACAGCAAGAGTAGTTATATACAGAACTCAAAACAGGCAAACTGAAGTACACATATGCATTTGGCCACTTCAATTTCTAGAGGTTTTAATTTAAAACTGCTAAAACTAAAAGATTAACTGCTCTACCAGCTACCTGTACTTAGATTATTTTTACTTGAGTCTTGCTTACACTTTAGCTTTTGGACTAAATCAACATTCAAAAGATAATGCTATTTTTGCTATATTTAAGTCCTGATATAAATGATGTAGTCAAAGTAGGCTGGATCTGAGCACAGTTTGTGTAGGAAACCTTACAGCTAGTGAAAGAAATTCCAGCTTTAGGGAATACCATTGTTTTCAAGGCAAAAAAAGGTGACTATAATAAAAACATTTTATCAAATAACTGATTTACAACAGTACAAGGGATCTTTATTAAACCTACACTGCCACATAACCTCTGGACATTCTGTAAGTTGCTGTTATCCACAAAAACAGGCCAACAGAGGGGATCTAAGATACTCTTTCATCGGGATGAATGCACTTGATTGGCTGTTTGCCCATGTCCATTGATGGACACATGTCTGCATAAATACAGTGGGTAGATTACAAGATCAGTAAGATAAGGTAAAGGTAACGTCAACATTTGCTGGTTAATAAGCAAACATAATTCAACTCGTTTCCAATTCTTTTTACAGTGAATAACTGACTACTAAATTGTTATATTTCACAAAACATACACAGAGTTAGCAGGGATCAACGCCTCATCAAAGCAAACAATTTAACCTTACTCTCTTCAGGCGTTAGCAAGCTAACATTGCTATAAAGCTCCACATCTGGCACTAATGAAGAATTTTATATGTAACCTAATTGAGCTTTTATGGGAGTTAAAGCAACCACAATAAGGATGCAGAATGAATAACTTCAACTGTTATATTCTTCGAAACATCAACATTTTCTTTTGAGCTTTGAACCATAAGCCAATGGATAAAAGTATTTCACCACATCAATTCGCTAATGAAAAACACAGCTAGGTTAACTAAAGCAAGCTAGCTAACCGAGAGCTAAATGCTAAGAGCAGCAGCGTAACAATGACCGACAAAAGAAATAATAGGCACTTTGTATAAATAACGCACGCTATAAAAGGCATTTACAACAACGTGCTACTTTGACAGGTAGGAGATATATGACTAGAACTTACTGGACAATTTTAAATTCCCAAAGCTCGACGTGCTGCTACCACTGGCCTGTGAAGCCCCGGTCTTTCCTGTCGAACTCCCACCAGCTACAGATGATCCGGCACCGGCTGCTGCGGACCCGGGTGCTCCGGGAGGCTCAGCGAATGAGCTGGTCCTGGGCCGCCCGCTGCCGCTCATATTTGTGTGAACTAAAACCGGGTCAAATGCTAGTGTTACTTTCTGCCCGAAAGTTTGACAGTCTATCCAAAACATTAGTTATTGTATATTTTAGATGAATAAAACACACTTACGGCGTTCTGTGTAGGTTGCTTGTCTCCCCCTTTCTTCCTCTGTAGACCAACGATGGTGGGGGGACTGGGGACGTGACGCAAACCAACGTACAGGTTACGTGGTTCATGGGAAATTGAGTTTGTCCATTGCTACCCCTCAGAATTACTTTTAAGTATTATTCCTGCAAAATCTTTATTCATAACATTCACAACATTATTTTTAATTTTGATATGGACCGTTAGTGTTAGTGCATATTTCAACTTTTATTAAAGGGGCATTTTACTAGGGCATGTCACTCACGGTAGACAAGCGTCCACAAATGTTTGCACGCATTTAGATACAACTGCCAGCAAATATTATACAACTAAAAGTTTTTCCAATTACCGAGACAGGCGCTACTTGTAGGTATTTGTTGAAAAGTACACAAACAAAATAAAAACTACAAGATCCATAAAGACAGGGTACTTTGCTATTGACAGCCAGCTTGTCCAATCAGATTGACGGCACCATTCAGGACTACCGCATTGGGCGGGATTTCTTGTCACAAGAATGGAGGCGATCGGCGGGCAAACGCAACATTTCATGCTTTCAAGGTTTTTTCCGATAGCTTCTACTTAATGCTACAAATTTTATATCACCCGTAATATCAAGGGACTAAACTAACGATACACGGCTGGGTGAATGGCGAGTGATGACTACAAAAGCGAACGTCCAACGAGAGTAAATGAGAGGTAAGAGAAAGAAGGGGCCTCTATTGGAGCCACAGAGCTCCGGGGGAAAGTAGGTAGCGCCGCCTCACGACCGCCGTGCGAAGCGGGTATCCACAGTCAGGAAATCGCGGTGCCGACAAACGAGTCTACGTTGTCGAAGGGAGCGCCGCCAAGAGCTCTCCATATGCCATCACACGCTTTAAACAATGAATCACATAAACGTTTGCAATTAGCTACTTCTTTAAAGCAGTGGGCGACAAATCTGTACGGAAAAGGACATTTACAGAGACTATTCATGAGAATTGGGCTGTTAGCGGTAAGGGTTACTGCAAATTGTTTATTATACAAATTGTTTATTATACAAGTACATTATGTTAAACAAATAATGTCATGTATAACGTTTTTCTTAAATCTATTAGTTTACTAATGTGAAATGCAATAGATTTTTCATCAGGGAAATAAACAAAACATGTAATTTTGTCTCCTACAGGTGGGTTTTCTAAGTGCTTTATGGGTGACAGAAAAGTAACTGGACAGCGATAAATCCTCAGTTTGCAGGAGCCACTCGCCCCCTTTTGTGGTCCATTTAAAACATTAATAAAATACACTCCACACACACAGACATCAGAATGGCTGAGCAGCAGGAAGATGCAGAGGGTGTGTACGTTGAGCATCAGTTTATGTGCAGCGAGTGCCACCTGCTCTTCAACACCCTGGAAGACGTACTTGTTCACCAGCAGATCCACACTGCCCAAGAGGGAGAAGAAGTGGGCGAAGCTATGACAATCCAAGGTATCCCAGATGTGGGGCAAAACCAGCAGTACCAGTGTCTAGAGTGTGGAACACTCCTTGTTAATGCAGAGGAGCTTTTACAGCATCAAGAGATGCACATGAGAGAGGTCGGCGTAGAAGTGGAACATCAAGGTACGCTGTTTATTGTGTACAAGTAAGCACTCTGCGATTACTTCAAATTGTCAGTTAATGGTGGTAGCTGGTCCAGTATAATTTAGGACAAACAAGACAAATTAAAAAAAAGTTAATTTAGTTAAACAGAAAAGACCTGGCTCTCATTGCTGTTTAATTATGAAAGTGTGCATTTGTTCCACAGAGTTGTGTGAGGTTATGGAGACACGGGTGGAAGCAGGTTCAGATTCTCATGAGTCTCAACCAGTCCAGTACCAGTGTCTGGACTGTTTGGCTCTCTTTAACTCCCCAGAGACGTGGCTGGAGCACAGACACACTCATAGCAGGAGCGTCACTCACAGTAACACTGAGACCATGGAGATGGTAAGGGTCCTAAAACTGATTGTAAAAGTTAATTAACTTTTAACAATTGTATATTCGTAGTCTTATGTCTATATAAAAACAGAGCACAGAATTTGTAGCATTACATTTGTGTTTGTAACAGGAGTATGTACTTCAGCCTGATGGCACCATCACTCCTCTGAACAACATTCAGAACTATGTGCTGAGTGAGGAGCAAGCTGGGGAGATCTTGGCACAGGTATACTGAACTGTGGATTTAACATATTAGAGAATGTGAACATTAGTTGTATTATAATTCTTCTTCTCTGTATCTATTCTTGTGTATTTTCAGGTGCTTGCACAACAGCAGCAACAGAAGAATTGCCAGTCGGCCTCTAAACTATTAGAGCCCACACGCTCCTCACTGCTGCCTTCGGTGACCCCAACCCCTGGCTCTGCCACCATGCACCTACAGATTCTAACTGCACAAGCCTTAGCTGACCAATCCACCTGTCCCAGTCAGCGCCGCTCTAAGCTACACCCTGCTGTGGCCAGAGGGTCAAAAGTGGGCTTAATTGAAAATGGTGTTCAAAGACTGGAGCTGAGGATAGCCCCTAATGTTAAGAATGCTACAAACCAGCAGCAACCAACTAAGATGGTGGTTATCCACCCGTATGAATGTTCTGAATGCTCCCTTCTGTTCCAAACTCCAGAGGACTTTCTCCAACACCAGGGAGAGCACTTCCTGGGCCAGGATAAAGAGAGTGAAGAAACTGGGGTTATGAGTGTCTTTGAGGAGGCTCGAGGGAGGGAAGAACTTGCAGACAAGACGGACGAGATAAGGGTCAGAGTAATAGAGAAGAAAGCCACAGTCTGGTCTAGACCCCAACAGTGTGAGCTCTGCAATCGCACCTTTAGCTCTGTTAACAGGCTGGCTGCACACAAACGTGTACACGAGCAAGGCACATTTGAATGTCCTGAGTGTGGCAAAGTTTTCAAAAAGGCTACGTCATTGCAGACGCACATGCGTACTCACTCAGGGGTGGCCAGATACTTGTGTGTAGACTGTGGTCAGGGCTTTACTACTGAGATGACTCTGATAATGCACAGGTAAAAGCATTCGCAACACTAACTTTTCATTAAAACTAAACATTTCCTATTCTGTAATTTTTATCTGTTTGTGTCTTATAGGAAATCACACACTGCAGATCCTCTTTACAAGTGTAATTTCTGCAACAAAACCTTCACCAATATGACAAAACACCTATACCACAGACGAACGCACCTGAACCATGATGCATCTGCTTCACCAACTGCTGTCTCCATGGTAGAATTAGATTGTTATAGCCATAGCCAATAATTGTGCTTTAGATTGTAACTTTCATAAATTTAGTCAATTTAATGTGACATTTACTTCTAGAATTCAGCTCCAAAAAGAGCATCCGTCTCTGCTCTTGCCATTCTACAGAGAGCAAGGGAGAAGAGGAACTTCCTCTTGGCTCCTTTAGAAGAGGAGGAGATGGAAAAAATGAACAATGATCAAATGCTCAACTTGCAAAAAGATGAAGTGCACAGTGAAGAGAATCAGGCAATAAATACCATGGTAGAGTCTGAAATCAGTAATGATTCCACCCATCACCCAGATGTTGCTACAGAGTCAGGACAAGCTACAAACTTTTCTCCTCAAAAAAACACTGGGCTTTTATATGGTTCCATTGAGACAGAACCTTCTCCTGGTGTGTCCGCAGACAAAGGCTCCTTTTCTTGTCGTACTTGCTCAAAGAGTTTCTTCTCTCAGCTACAGCTAGTCCATCATAGAAGGCAGGCTCATGCCACTGAGCGCAGCTTTGTTTGTGGCATCTGTGGAAAGTATTTTAAGAAGCAGATCCATGTACGCAATCACATCCGGACACACACTGGTGAGCGTCCATTTCAGTGTTCTGACTGTGGCAAAACCTTCCCCTCACTAGCCAACCTACTCCGCCACAACCTCATTCACTCTGGTTTGCGACCATATCGCTGCGAAGTGTGCCATCGCTCATTCTCCCAGTCCTCCAACCTTCGACAGCACAGCATGCTGCACTCCAGTTCTGCAATGCTGTCCTGCCCTGACTGCCCTGCTATGTTTCGGTGGCCTGCCAAGTTAGCTGTACATCGATTTACCCAACATCCAGGTTCCCCAGCCCCATTCCCCTGCCCTAACTGTGAGGCTGGCTTCATTACTAGGAGGCAGCGAGATGCCCATTGCCTGGAGCTGCACCCCACCCTCGTTAGTACAGAGTCTGAAAAGGAGAGCCATAAAGGACCAGAGTGCCAAGAGACCACATCGCAGCCTTCATCATCCGCCACAGTTGAGACGCAGCCAGGAGACTTGACCATTCTTCGGGGAAGCTTAGACTGCAACATCTGTGGGAAGAAGCTCAATTCTCCTTCTAATCTGCGACTTCATAGACTCAGCCACTATACCTTGGGCCCTGGCCGGCCAAGATGCACCCCAGGGAAACACCCTAAAGCTCACCACTGTCCTGTCTGTGGCAAACAGTTTGTGTCATCCTCTGGACTAGCACTTCACCAGCGGGTCCACACCGGTGAGCGGCCATTTCCTTGTCAAGTGTGTGGCAAACGTTTCCGTCAAAACACGCATCTGCGAGAGCACCTGCGCACACATTCTGGTGAGCGGCCATTCCACTGTGAGGTTTGTGGCAAAGGTTTCATCCAGAGCATGCATCTGGCTGAGCACCGCAGAACACACACAGGTGAACGGCCACACGTATGTCCTCAGTGCGGCAAAGCTTTCAAGACCATCTCCAACCTAAGAAACCACAAAAAGACACATGCCAGGCAGCAACGGCTGGAGGAGGAAGCTGCTGCTCAGGCCGCCATGGAGACAGACTCTGCTGTGGCAGTGGTGGACAGTGAGACTGTGGAACTAGCTAATGGACAGCCTCAAGTCATCCAAATCCAAACCACGGATATTCAGCAGGTCAGAGCTACTTGATGCTTTGTATAATTTATGAATATACTGCCATTTATTTTTTTGTAATGATTGAACAAATCTTACTTTTCTTCTGCCGACACAGGGCACTCCTACTATCATGTGTAATGAGTTTGGGGAGACCATAGCCATCATTGAGACCAGTGAGGGCGGTGCACTGCCTCTTGAGCAAGCCTTGGAGATCTATCAAACCGCTTTGGAAAATGGCCTTACATTGGATACAGCCACTGTCAATAGATTGCAGCTTCTTTGAAAAAAATCTACACTAAAAGAAAATATACTTGATTCTTGTCGGCACTGAATTTACAAATCTAATATTGACTTAATGATGCAAAATGACTTTTTAGTCCAAAGTGGGAGAAAGGCTAGACATGGATCCCACATGATGGATTTTAAGACCAAAGTATATTAGCCTCTTATCAAGAATCTCATTAAGTGGTTTGCTGGCTTATGTGATTTATAATAATTTTATCATTTTTATAATGTTTTTTGTTTGTTTAAAAGATGTCTGTTCATACCATAAGTATTTTCTGTAAATATGTGGAATAAATAAATAATTTTCGAACTTTACTGGATGTGCAGTAAGGAGCACCAGGCTGCTGTGGATTCAAAACATGTTAAAACTTTGCTTGTGTGCATATTCTGAAAGAAAAGTACTAATGTCAGACAACTGGTGATCAAATCATTTGAACTGAACACCTATTTTATTTGTATACTGAAAGATACAGATACAAACTTAAATTATTCATATAAATTCTTCTCCTGCTTACTGGAACAGCAAAACAAGGAGTAAACACAAAACATGAATAGTCATAGTTATTGTTTTTTTGTTTTTTTCATTTCATGTTTTACCTTCAGTATTTGGGTGTCTTAAAATGTTCAATAACAGATTATTCCTATAATGAGTCTATTGACTCTACAGTAATTATTTACAACACAACCAAGTCTTGCACAAAGACACAACCAGTATTAGATCCTACCAGACCACTGATTTGTTAACCTTCCCTCACTTCCCCCAGTTTTCCCTCCACTCAAATACAAAGGTCTGGAGAGAGCAATAAAGTGACAAAGGGAGGAAGAGGGAAGGAAAGAGGCGGTGGAAGGAGACGTACAAGAGTTGAGACTATAGTATCAAACTTTGCAAAGGAACAAAGAGGCTTATTGGGTTTTCTAAAACGTACGACTTATTACTGTGGAAATTGTATACGGCCCATCTCACGTCTGTTCCTCTTGAGATAAACAATAAAAACTGTGCCACAGAACCCTGCTGAGGTGAGGCCAGTTAAGGGAAGACTACAGTGGAGGGGTGAGGAGGAGACTCTCTCACCTGCCTCTAAAATGATAATAAAAACTACTTAAACAAATCATCAGGTGGAAGGTAACATCCACCAGCAATGCAAACAGAGCTAAGGAATAGTTTCACTGCAATGATAAAAGTAGCAATAGTTTTAAGAATAATACAACAACAAACTCAATAATGGCAATGTTAAATACAAATTATATATATTCAGAAGTCAATAAAACTTCTTGGCATTAGAGGATTAAAGCATGACCAGCCCAACCTCTAGAAGAGCCAGGATGTGCCTATTGACTCTGACCCCCTTCTTACATGAAAAGTGAATGAGGCACAGGAATGCTTGGTTCCCACCGACTGGCATGTGCTAGGGTCAAATGCAAAAAACGAAGGACATGACCAGATGGGTAATTGCAGGAATGATGGCACTGCCAGAAATCCACCTAAATTGCAGTTTTTCAGTCACTTTATGTAGACCTGCTCTGATGAACACTAAAATGGAAGGGATCCTTCCAGATTCAAAGCAACAATTTCACAAATCAAATAGTCTCTGTCTGCTGAGGGCCCAGCCCCCTGAAGTTAGCAGTCATGAGCTTACACTTAACATACAGGTTGTTCCCTAAGCAGAGGTCTACTGCTATTACTCATCTACCATTAATAAAAACAAAACATTTCAAAACAAGCAATTTTACATCCTTATTTTTTGAAAATGAAGAATGTGTGAAGCAGGTCTCTCAGTCCAGCATGAGAACCATTTCTTCAAGGCAAATGATCGCAGCTGTACACAATGGGCCTTCGTTTACTGGCTTCAATGGGCGCTTTCACTAAGGTGGTCAATACAGGGTGCTAATTCAAGTCTGGGAATTAAGAGTTGCAGTGTGTGTTTAGGTCCATTGTGAAGGTGGTATGTAGTAGTTTTTTGTGCCACTGCCACTGTTGTTTTTGGTACAAGGAAGTCTCATTTAAAAAAAAAAAAAAAAAAAAGTCTTATACTTTGCATACAAATCTCTTGCACTCACAAATCTTGGATGCTGAGGATTAATAGAAATTTAACATGACCAGACAAGAGTAAAGGCTTAGCGTCTTGGACGTGGAATTATGGAACTTCCAGTAGTCACAAATGTTCAAATAAACTTGTCAGGAGTTCTCATCTAGAGGAGTCCTGGGAATCACGAGGATCTTCTAGACTAGCGTCAGTCGCTTGATCCATGTCTTCATCCTGTAGGTCACCACCTGCTCTTCCAGAGCCCTCTCCCAAGTGGGAACCAGAAGGTCCAGGAATTGAGTCAGAGAGACCTAAACCTGGGGTGTCAGAGGGCGTAGCTGTCTGCATGATTTTCTGACGCACCTCCCTTATCTTCAACTGCAGACACACCTTGGTCGGAAATATATCTGAATATCGGGTCTGGAAGGCTGCAGTGGCCTGAGCTGGAAGGAGAAATTATAATCAGATTCTAAGAATTAGGACTTAATGTATAAACAGCCAATAAAATAGTATATTAAGTAGTTCTTTAAAGTCTAACCTGATGGGAAGAAGCCTTGCTCCTGGAAAAGCTGCATGACCAGTGCTCTTCTCTGGTCCAGGGTTCGTCTTAAGGAGGAGTATGGCACCTTTTCAAACTCCAGTTCTGTCAAGATGTCTTCTCCCTCTGTGCTCGATACTGACATGTACAGATTACTCTTTTTTTTAGGCTTTTGGAAATGATGCAAGTTGAGCAATTACTATTTTAACTGCAACTTACCTGCTCTGTCAAAGGTAAAGATGTCTCCCTCGCATTTGGCAGCACTCTTGGGCGTGTTAGGCTCAGAGCTGCAGCTTGAACGTCGTCGACTCTTTCTCTTAGGCGAGACTTGTTCATCAGTGGCCGAGTCCAAATCTGAGGAAAACATGGAGATTACATAATATTTATTTTTACAAAACGATTACTACTCTGTTTAAGAAAAAATTATCTTTGTAGATACAATAACTGTAAAATATTTAATGGATTAGCTTGCCACAGTCACATATAGAGAATGCCAATATTTAAATTCCCTTTAGGAATTCTCTACATGATGTTACAGTGAGGTCACATTGTTCCTTTTTGGGAGAGAACTGCAGTCATCAAGCCTCCAACAGAGATCTTTTGGTCAACATTTTTGGAAACTCTTTATGGACCTCTGACACTATACAACTTGCTTTTCTCTCATCCGTTTTATATACACATCAAACTAAAAAAAAAACAAACTCTACAGCAAACCTGTAGAATTCTTTCTTTTGCGACGATAGCTGCCCAGTATAGCACGAGGTGATGTGGCCAGACTCTGCAAAGTGGGTGAAGGCAAAACCTCTTCTGGTCGAAACTCTGGCAGCTCGGCAAAGCGTTCCTCAAAGTAAACCTCTGACAGCACCCTGGCAAAGAAACACAAACATTATAAATATGAACCTCTCATCAAAACAAATGCAAAGATGGTACCTACTTGTCCACAGAGTCAAATGTCTTCTTTAGAGGAGGTGGGCGAGCTTTGATTTTTTTGGGAGTAGGAACCTCTTTATCAGTCTGTGGGGGTGGCAGGCTGAGCTCTGTGGCTGATGGAGGAGGCAAAGGAGATGAGGGGAGAGATTCCTTCCATTCAGCCTGTATAACAAGTTCAAAAAAGGTTAAATTTATATTATTCTAAAACATTCAAGCTTACTTTCTCCATAATAATCTGTTCCTCTAACCTCTTTGGTGGTTGTGCACTCCCTGTTCCTCGTTTCAGAGTCTGCTGCACTCGAGCCCTCTATGGGTCGTTCAGAGGATGGAGCCTCTTCAGCAGGATGTGTTGCCGGAGAGCTGCTCTGTCCTGGTGGCTCGGTATCAAAGGAGAATTGACTTTTGGCTGCCTCTCTCTCCTTGTCCTTTTCTCGCTCCTTGTCCCGCTCTTTCTCCCGTTCCCTTTCTCTGTCTTTATCCCGCTCTCTCTCTTTGCCTCGGCCTCCACCTTCATAGCTGCCTACAGGGATGTTAGCCACAGTTGCCTTAACTTTCTGAGGAGTCCGAACTGGTAGTTGGGTAAGCTTTGGTGTACCTGCAGTACTAACTGTAACAGAAAGAAAAATAATGACGTGTAACTGTGCTTACAACAATTCAAGCAATATTGACGACAGATGCACACGTACCAGATGTCTGAATCTGCAGTTGGGGACTACAGGGCTTTATGGGAATACTAGAGCCACTGGGAGGTGCTACTGTGCTGCTGATGCTGGAGGGCTGTGGCTGCCTTTCCAACTGTCGGTCCAAATGCGTCAGCATTTCTGTGTGCCTCTGGGGTCTGTCACTTTGTCGCTCTGGAGGTCTGTCCGGAGGCAGGTGTCTATCCAGCGGCCTGTCTGGATGCGAGTGTGTTCCTGTGGTGGAAGTATGTGTGTGCTTGGGCAGGATGTGAGGGGAAGTGCTGGACGGGCTAGAGACAGAGTAGACAACACTGGGGGGTGCCGCTGTCATGGAGAGCACCCCTGTTGCCATGGTGACACTAGGTGAAGGAGGGTAGATGGCTGTGACGATCTGGCCTCCATTGCCTGGGGCAGGGGCTGAAGTGGAAGGCTGTGGGGACTGAGCTGTAGCTAGGATTGGAGGCTGACCTGGATAAGAGAAGAAAATGAATGCCCCCAAATAATTGTGTTCTACTACAACAAAAGGCATAGGGTGCACCTGCGAGTTGTTGTTATTCACTATTTTGTTTAGGCAATACAAGTAAAAATCCTCTTATTCATTGCACAGACCTGCAATCAGTGGCTGAACCAGAGTCTGTCCAGGTGGTGCGATGGCTGTAAAGCCGAGGGTTGCTAAGGGTGATGGAACATATCCAGGCACAGGCAGAGCTTGCTGGGTGGGGGAAGAGCCTGTTGTTGTGGAGACCAAAGGCAGAGTGGATGGGACCCCTGGAGTGGACTGGACATAGGTAATTCTGAATGAAAAGGAGAACAGAAAGATGTCTGTATGATCAAAATGGTTCAGAAAGATCCAGCAACAATAGTATAGACTGTTGTTGGCACATTGACTCAATTAACAGGAAAGAGGAAGACAAAAGGAGAACTGCAGCAGTGAAGGTCAGAGTGTGAGTGTACATTGCAGCAAACAGCACTTGATGACTGCTGCTATATACTGTATGTATGCGTGTGTGTGTGAACATTAGGAGCTGAGTGGTAGTGTGGGGGTGGTGGGCAGAGGCATCTTGGGCCACCAGCAGCATGACTAACACATCCAGAATAGAGATGTACTGCTACAGCTGCAACCCTGTACAGTTTTTGTTCCTCACCAGAGTATAAGAAAATAAACTTTTATCCAAATAAAACACAGGGCAAGCACTTTTTTTTAAACAGTGGAGTGGCTGTCAATAATAGATTCCCAGAGTAATCTAGATAAAGTCACTAAATTCTCAAAACCCCTTCTCTTTTCAATAACTGCTAGCTTGTTACTTCCAAAAAACATTTAGACATATTTGAGAAATTTTAATTAAAAAAAGTTTTCCCTTTTCCCCTCATTTTTTGGAATAAGGATCCAATCAACAATTTGACCCGACCCTTACCACTGCAGTGGAAATGAAGGTATAGAAAGCATGGCCATGGTTGGTGTTCTGACAGACCTGATTCAGATTATACTGAACCCCCCTTTTATTTCCCATGTTTTTTTTTATGAGTTTACTTACTCCCCACTGTGCCAAGAACCTAATAGTGATCATTGTCTCTGCAACAGAATTTTGTTCAAGATGATGCCTACCTGTTAGGTGCGGGTGGCAGAAGTACAGCCTGGGATGGAGCTGAATTTGGGGCTACCACTGCAGCTGTTCCAACTGTAACTGGAAAAGCACTTGAAGGCTGGACTGCTGTGCCCTGAGGAAGCCCGGGCTGCACCAATGGCATGGGAGCTATCTGGATTAACTGATGCTGATGAAAGAAGAATATTACTTTTCACTGTAATAGATAATGTAAGAAAAAAAATTGTGCTTTAATATCTCCAAAGAGAGGTGACTGACCTTGCTTCCTGTCTGGGCACCGTTCTGAACAGGAAGCGGTGGTGCCACAAGAGGAAACTGCTGGGCAGGGGCTGGTGCAGTTCGTACAGCAGCCATGGGTACAAGCATTTTACCTTGGAGCACTGGAGACTGCGTTTGCACTGAGAAAAATCAATACAAAATAAATATATAACACAGGAAAGAAAATGTTTACTTCACTTTTACCATTATGGCTGCTCCACTATATAGTGGCAAGAAATGGTATGTCAACCTACTGGAATTTTTTTGTTTTCTGACTAAATTCATCTTAAAATGTGACCTGATCTTCATCCAAGTCAATGGTATTGAGAAACAATAATTATGACAAAAAAAAAATCTGATCTATCTTGTCTTTATTGAGAACAACCAAAAAACCTAATAATACGTGTGGAAAAAGTATGTGTATACTTGAGTTAATGACCTCAAAAAGCTCATTGGAGTCAGTTTTTAAAACACCTGGAGTCTAGTTAAGATAATACGTTTGGATGTGTGGACTACAGCTACTTTGACTGATTAAAAAAAAAAAAACTCAAACTTATGGAGAAGGTTAAAAAGTTACCTCAAAGGCTTTAGAAATTCTACAGTTAGGCAAACAACTGGAGACATTTGTGACTGCTGCTACCAAGAAGTGGGTTCCCAGTCAAAATGACACCAAGTGCACAACAAAGACTCATACATAATGTAAGGAACCAACGCCAAATGACAGCCACATATTTACAGGCATCATTGGAACTTACTAACATCTCTGTTCATGAGTCTACAAAACTAAATCCACCTTTTGGAGCGACCCAGTCAGAGCCCAGACCTCAACCCAATAGAGATGTTATGGATTGACTTGAAGAGGGCCACACGCATATGAGACGTTAGGCTTAGATGAAGATCAGATTACATTTTAAGACCATCAAATTCCAAAAGGTTGACATATTTTTTCTTGCCACTGTAAGTCTTACCTCTAGTGCCTGTGCTGACCACTCCCACTGCTGGGCTCGATGTATATCCCGCCAGTGAACCTGAACATGGCTGCTTTCCATTCATCAGGGCTGCATGTGTAGTTGGAGCTGTGGGTAGGCTGAAGATACTGGTTGGCTGATTGAGCTGCTGAGGTGGACTCTTAGGGTTGGCAGGTAAGGTGGGCAGGATATACTGAACTTGAGTGATGGCCTTTCCCCCTGGGGGTGTAAGGGAAGAGGTGGGGAGAAATTGGGGTTGAAGCAGGGGCACAGATAGGGGCCCATTGGTCTGACTATGTTGAACTGAACCTGCAGGGGAAGGGTGGGCCTGCTGCTGGGTGGGCTGAGGGGAGGGACTAATGAGTTGAACAGCTGGTTGGCCAGTTAAATGTCCTCCTAAAACCAAATTAGTCACTACACTACCTGGGCTTACCCCAGCACAAACAGGATTGGGTGATGAGGAAGAGTAGTATCCACCCCCAAGGGCAGCAGCACCACCGGCTGATCCTGAACCAATCAGAATGTGTGGCTGCTGCTGTGGTAGCACTGTCTTCTTTTCAGCTGGATGGGGGCTTGATGCTGTGTCTCTAGGTTTACTGGCTAAGGGGAGGGGTGTGCTGATAACTGGACGCATAACATTGGTTACAACTGTGGAAGCAACTCTGACAGCGCCTATGCCCAAAACTGAATTTGCTCCCAGTGAGGCTGCTGAGGAAGAGGGAATTGCAGCCGGAGAACTGGAGATGACAGACTGGCCAGAAGACACAGAGAAAGAAGCAGTCGGGGTTCCTCCTCCTTCTGCAGCAAATGTGCTCTTAAGTTCTCCATCGCCTCCACCTTTTCTCCTATGCTCTGAAAATCCTCCTCCTCCAGATCTCACTTCTTCATAACGCTTGCTGCTGGGGTAAGAGGACAAAGATACACTCCTGCCATGATGGGTAGGGTGAGATGAGGATGACGATGCTGATGAGCAGATAACTGGGGCAAATACTCTCTGCAAGCAAGAAAAAACAACTGAAGAACTTTAACTAAATTAAAATAAATGTTAATTGTGTCTGAACATGGGATACCTTCCGCTCAGTTTCATCTCCAGAACCATTTTCACTATCACTGTCAGTCACACGCTCCTTACATTTAAGGTCAATGGAGCTGCTGGGATAAGGGTCCTCTGTCGGGAAAAAGAAACAAGCTACAGCCACCAGGAAGTCCTTGAACGATTGCTCTAATGATGAGCTTAATTTTTATCAACAAAGGCAGACACAATGTAAAGCTATGCTGTGCCAGCGATTTAGAGAATAAGTAGAAAGAAGAGATTCTTACCAATAACATCATCATCTCCCTCCTCTTCACAGATGACCATGCGCTCTTCATCACTAGTCATGTCCTCACTAACCCCCCGCTGGGACCGTGACAGGGGTGGAGCATGGCTTGAAAATTGATTACCTCCATCTCCACACATCTAGATAAGAGATTATCATTTGTATTGCTTTTTTTTTTTTTTTAAAAAACAACAAAAGACTTTATCGTACGGTCATGAATATAAAGAAATACTCTCGACTTTTACCTGTGCCAGTTCTGCAAGAGCTTGTGTGTTGCCCCTGTCACCCCGCTCCAGGCTGTGCACGGCACTTTGAGAAAAAGCCCGTGGGCGGGTAAGTTGACTCCCGTGACCTTCCACTGCACCCCTCTCCGAAACACCAACTAAACCTGGGGGCACCCCTTTCAGTTCCACAGAATGAGGCTCTGTGAAGGAATATCATGTTGACATTTTAATAACAATATTAAAATAATGTAAAAATGCAGTGTTTTAAGATTACAAGATCAACCTGTGGACTCAGACATGCTTCTCTCTCTTATGTCTTTACCCCCAGGGACCCCACGACCCTCAGAGCTGGACTTTTTCCTGTCTTTGTTGCACCACTTCCAGTCTGGGTGGGCCTTGAAATGTGCCTCTTTAACCTAAAAAAACAAACAAACAAAAAAAAGGGTATAGGGAAAGTGTTTAAACAAAAAGAACTGTATACTGTTGTGATTTTAGTATTGGGTTTGCTTACCTGGAAGGCCAGATCATGGTACTTTTGTTTCTCCTTGGGCCCTAAGGCATACCACCATTCTCCAAGAATCTTGCTAACTGTCCTGTTGTCCTGGTTTGGGTGCCGTTGGTGAACTAGAGCTCGATGACGCTTACTGAAAATCATAAATGCATTCATTGGCCGCCGTATATGGTCCTTTTCTCTCTAGATGAAGAAACATAAAAATATAACTTTACATTTTACTAAACAGAAAATGGACTAAAAAGTATTTTTTTTAAAAAAGAATACCTTTCCAGGGCTACTCTTGTCTCCGTCTTTGGGCAGCGCACTAAGAGACTGAGTGCGTCTCTTCACTGGTGATGTAGCGATGGCATGCTCGGGTACAACTCCTGGAAGAAAGCTAAGAAACCAAAAATCCAGATTCATCTTTGATATTTATCACCAAAATTTAACAGATCACACATCATCAAGACAATGCTGTTGTATATAGCAACACAATTCAGAGAATAAGTGTTTTTCTCTTTGTTGCTTTGTTCTGGCACTGAGCTCTACTGCCCAAGTTCGACCAAGGAATTTATAGATATGCGCTGAACTGGACTGGATAACAATCCATTATAAGAACTATGCAAATTCCAGATTTCCATTCAAGAATCATACCAAAAATCTCAGAAATAAAAATAAAAAGTTGACTTACGGGTCATCAACATCACTCTCTGTCTCACTGTCTGGCCGCTCTCTCTCTGCATCACCCTTCTCCTTCTCTGGAAGAGGCTCATCTGCAGGGGGGAGAGGCCGGGATGGAGGACCTCTTTCTACAGTGGGAGGGGCCTCTGCAGGCTCTTGTGGCTGTGCTGCCACCCCACGAGCTTCTGAAGAAAAACAAAACATTCAAGTTTAGAATTTGGTCAAGATACATTACAAAAAGAAATAGCTACAATAACAAGCATTTTTGTCACCAGTACCTGTCTTGAGAGTGACTGCTTGGGGGTGGTTGACTGGGTGATGGCCCTCTCCTGGCTGAGAAGAGGCATCTGACTGGGTGGGTGCTAGGAACGGAACCAGTGAATGCCAGGGGAAGACTGGAACTGACCGGGGCTCTACGTTGGTCCATACTGCAGAGAAAATATAGGTAAAAGGACAAAAGTTGACAAATCTTATTTTAGTTTTTCATGGGGCCAAAATTAGGGGAAGAAACAAAAACATCACACACACACACACACACACATACACACACATACACAAAGCCCTACAAACTGTGATAAAAGTTAAAATTAGACATGATTGGACACTTCTATATATATAAAAGGCAGCTATTTTGGCAGAAACAATGTGTGGCAGCATGTTATAAAAATTATTCATACAATTGTGTGGATTTAATTGTCAAGAATGATTAACAATAAAAATAAAAAAGGCACACCTCTAGCCACCTAACTGGTTAAATCACTTCAACAAACAGCAGATGTACAAAAGAACTCTCTGTTCTCAATAACAAGCCAAATGGAGAACAGAAGCTGGTACTCTTTGAATCTGTAAAAATCATTTGTGAACTATATTAACAAATCATGCTTATTTTGTTCCCAATTCTGAAAAGCATCAATATCTCATAACTGGATAGCTTCCACTATTTCTCTGAGAATCTAAAATAATTACCAAACAACTGCATTACAATGCAACCTTCAAAAACATAAAATAGTGTGTAAACAGGTTTGCCACATAATAATCTCACATCAGAGGAAGTGACAAAAACTAACCAAACATGCTTAATCCTTGGCGCAGATACTGAGGATTCTCTGATGAGAACATGGTTGATCGCTGCTTGATGTTATTCACAAAAATAGAATACAGATGTGTCCTTTAAACTTTCCCTCTGTTACAAAAGACACCACTCCAGGTAATAAAACATAAGAAATCCAAATCTGGTGCTAGCAATGTTGCTCATATCCGTTTCATCCCCACAGGTCGCAGTCATCACAATTTTCAATGCATCATCGCCTAAATCTTCACGATGTGGCGTTGTATTCATTTCTAGTGCCAGCCGCGAAAAAACAGGTCCATGTCTTCGCATCCAACAATGCCGCAATCGAATACGCACCTTTGACACCGGTGGACAAAATGTACAAAAACAAATGCGATATAATATTAATAAAAAGTCAGTTAAAGTGTAAAATGCAGCAGTGCGCAGTTGATTAGCCGAGTTGTGATTTTGATCGAAGGCAATGATCCACCCCGCTTTGGTCTGATAACCCCCGGTGCCCTCTCTCCCTGTTTGTTTACATTACTACAGCAGCACGGCCACGAAGGGGTTAACAAGGCCTCCAGCTCAATCCGCGGCCTCAATTAAAGCGTCCGCCCGGGAACTGCGTAGTCCCCCAGGGCCATGTAAAAGTTTGCTCTGCCGCGGTTGCAGTGGGCTCTGTCGATGTGGAGGGTCTCCAACAAAACAATCGGAGCAGTGCAAGGTCTGCTGCAAGAGGGCGACGCTCTAACAGGCCGATTGTGGCGAAGAAATGCTCCCAGAAATGATATGGGAACTTGTATTTAACGATGCCCTCTTTACTTGAACACAATATACTTGGTGATTGACATAAATGTACCGAAGGGGCTAAGTTTAACAGTATCTTGCATCAAGCGGAGCCTCAAGTACACCGCTCCACATTGGGCCAGCCTCTCGGGAACGCCCCTGGTCGTGCACCCACCTCACAGACACAAGCAAAAGAAACGCAATTGTTCTCATGTCTTAACTACAAAGGCGTATTCACACTTTACCGCCTGTCAAATGTATTCGCCAAGGAGTGTCTCTCGGTGCACTGCGTAAAATTCCAGCAACTTTGTCCATCTCTATCCTCTCAAAATCATCCCAGGTACCTGTCTCAACCAGTTAATTTGATCAATACCAACCAAAATATATCTACAGAACAACAATGACCAAGTTAACGTTAGAAGTAAGAAGCAGATGTCCTTTTAATCTGGTGCATTCATCCATCATCCAGTCCCTACAACACAGCTAGTATACCAATCTTTTTTTAACCAGCGATCAAGCAAAAGCAAACATCTGTGGCAGCCTAATGGTCAGAAGCTCTCCGTCTGTACTGTCCAGTTAATCAGCTACCTGACGTTAGCTAGAACTGATAAAACTACAACAGCGAAAAAGCAGCGGCCACGGCGAGACTCCTGACTTCAGTCAGCGAAGACCAAAGACAAATGAAGCGCGCTTTATTTCCCCAACACCTCCCCCGTGGTAAAGCTGTTAAGGCAACAAATAGTTGGCTGTTCAGCAAGGCCAGTTCGCAGAGTCCTAACCCAACGAAGGGCTTTAAAAAAAGCGATACAGCTCATAGATGAATGCCAACGTTGAGCTCCGTCTCTGCAGCAGGTTAGCGCTAGCCGCTCAGGGCGACATCGGCGTGCGCATCGTCCACTAAGGTTAATACTTTATGTTAAGAGCGTTCCTTTGGTCCAAATACGTCCTCGTATTGCATCCTCGCAGCGTGTGATCCCAGTTTACTCCATTATTTTGTCTCAGTCTCTTTTGCAAGCCTCGGCCCTTTCTTTCTATTTCCCTCCCTCTTCCTCTTGTTGTAAACTAGGCTGCTCGCCCCCCTCGTACTCATCCCCCTCCCCTTCTCGTCCTGTCAACCTCGCCCAGCCTGGTCCCGCCTTACGCAGCAAAGCCAGCTCGCCTATTGGTCAGAGCAGGCACCTGTCAGCAGCAAGTCGCGGGTCCTGATTGGTCGGAGTGTGCGCAGGAATGTCAGTCATATGCAAATGTAACCAGGCAACGCTTAAATAACTTAATAGGCAAAGCTGTAATAAGTATACTGTGACCATATATTGACCAGGTTATGATAACGAACTGCTTTCATGCGAAACCTCTATAGGATGTTTAAGTAATAACTTTTAAAAACGCCATTTTTAGTTGACTCTCATTAACCCCTCCCTTGTCTTACATCATTGGCCGAGTTGCTGTAGTAAACCATGACTGACGCATTTAAGGACCAATCAAACAACATAGTCTCAGATGTAGGCCAGCCAATAGCTTAACGGAGGTTGGCTCTGTCTTCCTCACCCGGCACAGGCTTTACTTTTCCAACACTCCATAGACTTCAGTAGAGGGAGGCGCTAGTGAGCTATGAACGACATCGTTATCACAACTCCTTCCGTTTTTTTCTACAGTCTTCTCAAGAGAGAGGGGGGTACGGAGGTCAGAGGGGTCAAAATGAACATCTACATTTTAGAATCTTCTATAAGTGTGTAGGCCCAACCAACCACCTAGTCTAAGTCAAAAGCACAAACCTTCTGACTATCAATGCAAAATGTTCTTATGGTTAATGGACTTAATGGTCTCTAACAATTCAATAAACAAACTCAGCTAAAGTAGCGGAAACAAGTAGTGTCATTTTCACCCAAAAGCCTATATGAGCCTTTAAAAATCAGGCAATTTTTTAACTTTAATTTAACATCTTCAGTCTGCTGCATTTCAAAAAAAAAGAAAAAAAAGAGAAAAGAAAGAGACCTGCAAGTAGCAGAGAATGAAGTGAAAACAAAATGAGTGAAACCGGGTGGTAACATTATGGGCTCAAAGCAGAAAGGGCCGGTGGGTAAAAATAGACATGGTTGTCAGCAGCAGAGGGAGGGTGGGTGGGTGGTTTTTGAGAAAACAACTCGTGAAAAGAGAACTTAAGTAGATAGGCTATGCAAGGGAGACAGTGACTAAAGCAGAGACAAAGATAAGTAGACTGTGTTTAAGAAATGCTCACAACTAAAACTGAAAGGTGATTGTTACTACCTCATAGTCTCTCAGCACTGTTAACAATTAAGAAGTAATGTTCAGCTTCAATACAAAAGTGTGTATTCATTATATTTGTAATACCAGCCACCATCTCAACAGACCTCTACAGGCTATACAATAGTAGGTTACCCAAAACCTAGAAACATAAAGGACTAAATGGGCATTGTGGATCTACTGTTTTAAAATACTACACAGAGATACCTCATAGGCATTAAAATAAGAGATTGGGGGTCAAAGGTCATAGATTGATAGATAGTCTTATTGGAGGTATTCCGACACTTGGTTCAGAGAATACCTTCTGTAGTTATCACATCTTAAGTAATAAAGTACATCTTAGTCAAAGCAGTAAAAATAATTTTTCTTGAAGCTTGTTGGAATAAGTTTCTGTTGGAAAAGTAAAAATGTGTAATTAAATGAACAAATTTTTCTGTTTGCATCTTTAAATGTATGTTATTAAATGTTGTAATATGTGTAGGTATCTGTAGCATATGTGTAAAGTTGTGGCAGTAAGAAATGGACAACATAAGATAAAGGTGGGAAATTTGAGACTGTTAGCACTTAGTCACATATAGAGATAATAGAGAGAAGGTGTGAAAAAACAGCAGAAGAGAAATTCCCTTTCTGCTAAGTTTGAGCATCTGTGTAGGTGTTCTGCAGCATTCATTGGCTACTCTTTCAGTGAACATGCACGCACACCCTTCTTCCTCAAAATAAATTTGTCAATCACCCTGTGACTTCACACATGAAACTTTTCTGTCGTCTTGTCCCCACTGCTGGAACAATGCAGGCATCACAGCACCTTTGCTCACTCTCCCATCCCATCCCGTTCATCCCTTAATTCTTCTTCCGCCCCATGCTCTGTGTTTCTCCCTCCCACAACCCACCATTTGCTCCGTCCAATTATAACTCGATCTACCAGTCCTTTGCAGTTACCATAGCAACAGCTATGTTGGGCTTAAGTCCCCGTGTTGCTGATGGTCACAAGTCTTGCACTGACCATCGGCATTGATTACGTCAAACCAAACTTAAGATATAGTTATTTTAAAAGGTTTATCAACAAAAGCTTTGACAGTGTCACACATCCTATTTTATTTTACAAATCAAAAGCAATTTGAATAAATGTTTGCCTCAGTCTCTGATAATGTGACGATATTGATGCCATGATAAACCTACCCTCTCTATGTTTTACTCAGAAGACAAAATATAAACTTTGAATCAATGTTGTAAAATACAGACACCACAGCTACTGACAAGAAACCTGTAATATACACATGTAGCCATCTGGGGGCAGTACTAGCCTGCAGGAAAAAGACAACAGACAGAGTACCAAGGAGTACCCAGAGCAAAAACAGGGGATAGTGGCAGAAGATGAGAAATACATTTCTATACAGAACTGTCTACTCAGTCTAAAGTTTGGTTTTCTGAAGAAGAAAAGGGAACTTAGATACTCCAATGTACAAAATGGAGTTTGGCAAAGATCCAAAAAGAGCGAAGAGTAAAATAGAAAATAAATGTTGGCCTTTTGTTGCATTTAGTCCAAATTTTGAAGCAGCCTGAAAGTACGGAACCCTATAACACCAGTGATTTTTAATAATCACCACAAAATCTAAGTCAACACACAGAAATATAGTTCCAGATTACTTTTGCAGTGAATTGTGAGGGCACACATGTGTTTTGGTGCCACTCTAGATAGCAGTGTGATCCAGATGTGGTTGTTGCCATGGTCAGGAAGGATATGCAGAGCTTTAAGAGTTACGTAAAGCAGGGGCGGGAGGGAGCGGGGATGTTATTCCCGGGTATCCGTATCCGGGTAGACCAGGATCAAGAAAACGAAGTGGAGAGGAGGAGAGCGAAACCACTGCAGTGCGATGACACTAAGGGTTAAACCCTGTGTGTTATAATTTTTGTTAAAACAATGCCAAGAAATGAGCAAAGAATGAGAAAGAGAGAGCTGAAAAGTACAAAGACGCAGAGAAGTACATAACCCTGTAAAAAGAGAATGCTCGTGTATTTTTCTGAGTGTGACAGGAACAGAATGACACAAACTGATGTTCAAGTGTATGTGTAGTGACACAATGCACAATGAATCATATGTCGATGCAGTTTTATCTTTTTCAAATGTCATGTCATGCTTGATTCATTCACATGCTCAAATAGAAAAATACATAGGGCAAAAAATAAAGAACAGAATAAATGACAAAATACAAACATAATAGCTTATATTAGAGAAGATGCATTAAAAAGTTTTAAAAACAATTTGTAGAGTAGACATAGCTGCCAATAATATATGTGTATAATAGATTTTTGATCTCCAAACTTCAGTCACTGTTTAAATTATTCATAGAGACTCATCATGCATGATTGTTCCATTTTTAAAGTATGTGTGGAGTACAACGTACGAAACATGGAAAATTTCCTTCTCTTGGTAAAAATTACCACGAGTACACACTCCCAGAGAATAACTCATATTTCTATTTGTGAATATTCTGTGTTTCTGTGTTGTGTACAGGCACCATCACTGTGATGTTTGCTTTGTTGCCATGGCAACAGACGTTTGGCACTCACACATCATATCCGGTACTCAACGATTGACGCTTAGGTACTCCGTAACATGCATACACACTGCATGCAGCTCACACGTGACGCCACATAAACACTCATCCTTCACCTGGTCACCAGCACTGTAAAGTCTGTACTTTGACAGTTTCACACAAAGTTATAGGGATCTTTTCTTTATGTTGTTTATATTAGCACTTCTTATTCAGAGAAAACACATGTATGAGAATGACGTTTTCCTGCAGATTGGTGCAATCCCTTTGAATTTATTATAAGTGAAAGACGCAGAATGCAACATTTCAAACCACTGACCAACTGCTACATCACTTTTAAGATTTAGAGCCACAGTGACTCATTAAAGTGGTCCCTGGCCTCGCAAAGCTTGTTAGAGTCTTTGGTATGTGCTAGCATTGATCAAACGTACTCCAACAACAATTATCAGACTATTCAAATAAATCCCTATCCCAGCTTTAAAATTTCCAATGTTATACTCCTTACCTCCTTTTACTCACAGTTAATACAGAACTTTTGTCAGATTTAAGGGCAACATAATGCTGTCTACCATTTGAATCATAATTGCAATGATGCGTAAATTATGTTATGTGTATTACTTACTTATTATTATTAGTTTGTTAAATTTTCCAATTTAGTTCTGAGCCTGAATTGTTACATTTACTTTAGTAAAATATTTCTGCAGATTATTTATTTACACTTAAAATTATATTCTAAAGGCTGTAAAAAGATACCAACACAAACCTGTAAATCACCAACATATTACACACACACACCCCACAAGCCACAGAGAACACCCACATGTGCTCTCCACATTTTTTAACTAAAAGTACACACACACACACACACACACACACACACAACACACACACACACACACACACAGACAAGGAGATGTTATTCATTCAGCGTCCTTTCAGCGGCAAAAAGAAAGTCTGAGGAGGGACCGTACACTCAAAATGACAGCACTGCCTTCCCTGTCCACTTCTCTGTCACACTTGTGAATGTCCACACAGTCATAAGAGCACACACAGGTTCTGGACCAAATGACCTCCTCCAGCTCTCCCTATATGTCCATATGTAACGCAGCGGACAAGTGGGCTTATTTGCAGCTGATGATGAATAATACGCTCTCAATGGCACACAGATACATACGCATCATATTCCCACACAGAGGCTTGAAAAACAAATGCTTCACACACCCACACAATACAGTGAAACCTACAAAATATAGCCCAGTGGTTATATTCACACAGTATTAATGGAAGAGGATGTCATTCCTTTCTCTGTCTTTTCGACACTGTACCCTTCAGTGGTGGAAACAGTCCTTACAGAGGCAACAGCAATCAAGCCCACGTCCTACTCCTACTTGTTCTTCATTCAAATAATTTTGGGCACTTTGTGTCTTAAATTAGAATTCCACGGAGTTACACTTACTCCCACTCAACCACAAAGTTTCTGTCTGTAATGACTCGGAATATAAGTGGTACTCAGCATCGATGAAGCTAATCCTGTATAACCTATAGCAACGTATAATCCCTATAGAAAACACAACAAGACCAAAGCCAGAATGTCTGTGCATACACTTTCTCTTTTTCATCTCTCGTCACTTTCGGGACACACACACAAACCTTTTTACAATAAGATATCAAACACAAGCCTTTCTGTATCGATCGTACTTACCTTAAATATATATAAATAACTACTTTAATACCTTCTGAGATTTATTTGAAATCATTTTAATCGTTTATCTTGTGCCATTACTGTAAACACAAACTTCAAAATGGTAAATGGTGAATTTTGGAAAATAAGGGATGAATGTTAAATGTTATGTCAAATATAGTTTGTGAATCTCTGTATAGACGTGCAAAAAACAAAAACATAAATAAATTTTTCATTCAAGCCTGAAACAAAGGTGCTAGTCCAGGAGCCTCGACATGTCATGTGACAGCTTTAGTGCTTAGTTTAGTGATGATGGCGGTGTGATGACGGTGAATGTGTGGATTGTGAACAGATAGACTAGAGCTGGCCATATGGGACGACAGTATGTCTGCAAACAGGGCTGTCTCACTGGCCGTCAGTGCTCACGACCACGTGAGTCGGACCCTCAACTGTCTGTTATTACTGATCAGAAAGAACATTACACAAGACAGGAAAGTTTCATAATTCATAAAAACACAATAAAAGGTTATACATTATATTGTATTAGAAAAAAAAAATTAAGCTCTTGAATTTGAAGTTAGCAGTCTGAAATATTTTATGTCCATTTTTCTAATTAGAGGCCTATTTTCTTTCAGAGCTTTGAAAAATATTAAACTCATTAAACTAATATTTTTTGTTTAAGTTCTAGCCAGAGCAGTTATTATTCATCTTTTTTTTGTCAAATATTGTTTATGGTATTGTTTGAAACTTTAGCTAAATGTAATGACTATGTGACAAGCACCTTATCTAACTGCTGTAAGTTTTCTTTTGTGTTGTAGGAATAAATGCAAATAAACTGGGTAAGAGAAATTCTCCATATTTATATTTTATCACAATGAGCTGCAGTGTGATATGTCTAACTAAAAATGTTTATGATGTAAATGTTTAATCATTTTATGTTGTTATTCTTACTTTATAAAAGCTACAACAAAATATAATTTTGGTATTTTATCCACAGACCTTATACTATCATATATTTTACTGTTAGAATTTATTTAATACATTTATTTATTTGTTTTAATAAATTTATTATGTTTTTAAAGTATTGCACTGCATACAATTTTGTCAGATGTCCTTGTACACTACAAAATTACACATACATGGAAATACTCACCTGTGCCAGGGCGTCCCATTATGATATCCTTTCGTGGGACAGGGTGAAGGTTTTCTGCTGGCAGGATGAGGGGTAGTAGTGCAGTAGGAGAAGGGTGACAAGGAACAGGCTGCTGGACCTCTCCCCCGAACCCTGTCTCCCTGTTCTCCCCTCGATCCCCAGAACTCTCTGTGCTGTTGGCAGTGGGGACGGCCACTGTTGTGCTGACGGTAACTGACAGGGCCTGCAGGGGGGCAGCAGGGGTGTCAGTGGTGGGCAAAGCGGAAGGTGAAGGGGACACGAGCACCAGAGTTTGAGCTGGGCTCCGCAGAATCACTGTGCCATTGGGTACACTGGCTGAGGCAGCATTAATGGGGACGGGAACCTGGAGGCCAGAAATGGGCTGAGGGGTAAGAGTTATGCTGGTGTCTGTAGTCTCAACCCCTACTTCATTCCCTCCTCCTCTTCCTACGGGGCATTCGGTAAATTTTGCCAAAGGGACTTCAGGATTTCTGACAATGACAGGAGAGTCTCGTAAAGCTGGCTGTGAAACTGGCACCACACGACGAGGGCCTCCATCAGGTGGTAAAGGGGAAGGAGGAGTTGGAGACATGAGCAGAGGAGGAGGGGACGCAGTGGTAGAGGACGGGGGTCTGCTGGAGGAGTGCGTTGTCACTCCCCTGGGGCGGGAGAAAGTGGGTGTGTGCGTACGGGAATGTGACACTGGTGTCTGAGGGGACAGCACCCTAAAGGAGCTGCTGAGGTCGCCATGCTCCTGTTCAGTCTTGGTTGTGTAGTCGTGATGGTGTAAGGTGAGGGGTGCCGGGGCAGGAGCGTCTGGCTTTCGTTTGCTGGGGCTCATGGGAACAGTAAACGTCAGGTTGTTTTGGAAGGACGGCTGGATGCCAGAAGTGTGTCTCTCCTTTTCTCCCCCGCCGGCAGCTGCGGCTTTACCGCCCCCAGAACCCCCTACTACTCCCGCCCCACTGTGCTGCCTGTGCCTCCGATGGGGCAGGACTGGGGAGGCTGTAATCGGGGAGAAATTGGCAGGCCTAAACCCAAAAAGGGGGGAGGGTGATGGAGAGGGGTTTGGAGAGAAGGGGGATTGGTTAGAGATAGGGGAAAATGAGGGTGTCCCAGAACGGGAACTCCCCAATGACACGAGCATGGTGGCTGCCTCGCACTCATCGAAATCGAAGCGCGACGACAGGTCGTGTGGGACGAGCGAGGGCAGCACCAGACGGGGTCTTGAGTCTCCTCTGCTGCTTGTCTCACTGCCCTCTCTTGATGTGTCGTCCCACTCGAGCTCGCTGCTTGCTCTCCCTCGTAGGTCAGATGGGGTGAGCGTACCTGAGCTGCTGCCCCCGCCCCGCTCCCCTCCAGCAGCCTCCATCTCTTTGGTCCTCATTGACAGGTGTCTGGAGCAGTACCCTCGGCGCTGGGACTCCTTCATACAGCCCTCCCTGGAGCACAGCCTGCGCCACTGCTTTCCATTGAACTTCTTACGGATGCCGTTCGGGGTACACACCACGTCACCCTTTTTGTACTTTTGTTGTGCTAATGAAAGAGGAGTCCTGGAGCGAGAGGAGGTAGAGGAAGTGGGAGTGGGGGTTTGGGATGGAGTGGTTTTGGATGGAGGTAGGTTAGAAGTGGAGTTGCTCATATCAGATGTTATTAAGGCAGGAGAAGGGGGTGGCTGAGGGCTAGTGAGGGTGGACAAGTAAGGAGGTCCCAGGCCTCGCACCACAGAGAGGTGAGGGGAGGAGGGGTGGTAACTGCTACTCTTAGAGAGGATATTTGAGGGTTGAGGGGTTTCTGTGTTTGTCTTGGGAGCAACAGAGAGGCCCATATTAAACTGTGAAACTTCCACATCTTCTTCAGGAATGTTAGTGTGTTTCTGTCTCTCATCTTGTGTTCTCATCTCAGCGCCGGCCCCTTTGCTGGACGTCACAGTGGCAGAGTGGGCCGGGGGGTTTACATTAACATAAGGGCACCCACCGGGAGCCCCCTGATGTGAGATGCTATGACCCAGCCTGCCCCCTCCTCCAAGCACCCCCATTCCAATACTCAACTGACACACCTCCCTCTCCACCTCCATCTCCTCCCTCCGCTCCCTTTCCTCCCTTTCTCTTTCTCGCTCCCTTTCCTTTGCCCTACCACCATCCAAATACGGGACCTCCCAAGGAGGGGTGAGCAGTCTGAGGCTCTGTCGAGACACCCAAACGGCCTGTCTTTCTTTCTCCTTGCCAGCCTTCTCACTGTCCAGAGTCTGTTCATTAAGGAGCACCCGGTAGGGGAATGACACACCAGGGTGGGGGTCCACCTGAGTCACAATGCCCTCTCTGTAAAGCAAAGGCCCCCCCTCCTCGCCACCAAATGGCACACACACTTGTGTTCCCACAGCCACAGGTGCCATGCCAGGTGGGGGGGCATCCAAAATTAACTCCACAGTGTTCTTGGCCTCTGGCAATGATGTAATCATACTATCTCCATGGAAAGGATACTGAACGAGTCTCTCCTCTCCTTGAAGTTGGACTTCAACAGTACCTCCAATCACTCTACGCACCACACCAGGTTTAAACACACGGGACAGAGCACTCAGGTCTTTCCCATTAAGCCCAAACTCTACGCTTCTCTTTATGCGACACGCCAGTACTCTCTGGTTTTTCATGCCTTTGGCGAGAGCTTGGGCTAGCCCTTCTGATTGGCTGGCCTCCTTAGGCGACAAGTGACAGAGTGGAGTGGGAAAGTGTGAATTCTTTTGATGAAGGTTTGGTCCTGTTGCTTCCGTCACGTCAAGATCAGCTGAATACTCACTGGCTGTATCAGTGGATGAAGAGTGCACCGAGTTGGGGGTACCTTCAGACTCATTCTCTCCAGATTCTCTGTCCCGGGACTCTGCTGTCCTGAGAGCCTGCTTATCCATGGAGACAAAGTGATTCTCTGTTGCATTACTGACAACGTTTAGCACTGGGGGCAAATTACCTGAGCAAGTATTACTTTTACTACTAATGCTATTCATTAAATGACTATTACCCCTGCTACTGTTACTATTAACCATGTTGCTAAACCCTTTATCAATGCTATTACTACTGTTGTTGCTATTCTTGACATTATTATTAATCTTAGTCATATTTTCATTTATTTTGTTGTTGATATTGCAATTATTTAGTGTCAAAGCAGGGCTGGAGGTATTAATGGCAGTGATGGCATTATTTACAAAGTGCTCATATGTGTATTTCTTCTTGGGGATGCGGGCTTTAAAAGTGGCTGTTTTCCTACTAGAGACTGAAGCGGTGACGTGGCTGTGATTTGTGGCTGGGGGGTGTGTGGCTGTAGAGATTGCCGCTGAAGGAGAGGTAGAAGATACAACCGTTTCTGCAGATGTATTTTCTTTTGTGCCTATCATTTTCTCCTTTTCTGTCTTCTCTTGTGGCTTCTTTGTGTCCTTCTCAGCTGACTCCACAGGTT
The DNA here is from genome assembly GCA_024349245.1 of Neodontobutis hainanensis. Lineage (NCBI taxonomy): Eukaryota > Metazoa > Chordata > Actinopteri > Gobiiformes > Odontobutidae > Neodontobutis > Neodontobutis hainanensis. Next base: position 214,957 of record JALDNG010000028.1, read on the forward strand.
GCCTCAATACAGCAGACCCTGTGGTGGGTGTATTGCTGCCCGTCATTGGCTCCTTGTTAGCGCTGGAGGCTGTGGGCGGAGTTTGTTTGCGTGTGGAGGGAGCAATCAGTGTTTTGGTTGTGTGCTCTGTTGTCTTGACAAGTGTTTCCCCCCTGAATCTTTTGCCGTCTTTCTCTTGGGGAGGCTGAGGGCCCCCTCTCTTCCTCCCCCTTCCTCTCGGTTTCTTTATTGGTCTCATGTCTTCGTCCCCTTTACAAAGTGCTTTTAATTGTGTAGCTCTTCTCCTTTCTCACTTTAAGGCACTCCTTTATATTCGATCTTTCTCTTCTCGTTCCTTGCTTGACTCTCCTTTTGTCTTTTTTGTCGGAAGCTGAAAAAGTGAAACAGAAAAGATGTGGTCACTTATTGTCAGCTATGTCAAATTTAAAGGTGACGCTTTAGCGGGTAGTATGGCATTTCTGTTTCATCTACTGGGGCATTCACATTGTACTTTCAGCTTGAATATAATATAGTTTAATTAAAGTATGACATTAAAGGAATAGTGGACTAACAGAGTGTGACATCACAGTCACATGTGCTGCTGAGATTTTGGAGCTGGAAAAGTCATATTCAATAATAAAACTTAACTATTATAGTTTTAACCTGTTAAGTTGGTGATGTAAATTAGCTCTGACCTTCATTAAGCATTGGAGCAGGTCTGGCTAACCACAGCATTATCGGTGCTTAGGCATTGTGACTATCTCACAATATCATTGGATTGATTTTACCTTACATTAATAATTACACATTATATACACAGAACCATCTGGGAAGGCCCGGTTGGAGTTTGGATGAGCCACTTGCAAGTATTCAATCAGAGCCACACCATTTTGTCTACATTAGTAAGTGATATAAAACAAACACAGCATCCTCTAAGTCACGGCCATAACTGCCGGTACTGCCACACCGGTAGTAGGTCACGAGCAAACGCATCAGCCAGAGCAGTAGAAGATGGATTTTAGTGAGTTTGTTAACTCACAATTTTTGCAAGAATCTGGCTGTTGTGCAATGTAATGTTTTCCATAAACACAGCTGATGCTTGTCCAAGAGCTGCCCTTCCCATGGAATACTGACTTTTGATATATTGCAATAAATGTTGTATAAAGGGTAATAATCTATAGATGGATCCTCAGAAAAACGAAAGTAAGATGAGAATTATAAGAGAATAGAAATGTATGAATGTGTGTCAACCGGAGCCAGAGTTTTTTAAAGCAGCCTTCATTTCCTCATCAGCAACTTGTGCCAAATTCCACTATTCCTCTACTGTCCTTACTCTATCGTATATAAAACAAACTCACAGTCATTGTTTTTATTTGCCTCATACACAATTTCATTTGTCCTCATTAAAAAACAAGGTAGCTCTTTCATTAAAATGCATTCACACGAGTGTTTCCTCTGTCTGTAGTTGTACAGAGTCACCTTATCTAAGGCTGTGTTCAACATGTGATAGATTCATTTTCTCACGCTGCGCAGTATAGACTTCATACTGAGTTTCTAGCTCGGGAATGCACAACAAAGCTGCATTTAAATTGACTTTCATCAGGAGGAATATGGCCTGTTGAGGTCATCCCAGACATGCACAAGAGAGACAGCAGAGTACGAGTCTGTAGCTGTTTGTTCGAGGAGGCTGTGAGAAGTGTGTAGTCACTGGGAATTTCCAGTCATCGAGCACTCGTTGGGCCTCTCCTTCAGTTTTTTTCCAGATGTTTTTTTTTTTTTTTTTTTTTGTCACTACCTCGCTCACAATCTTTCACAACTCAACAAAAACACTAAATAATTTAAATAATTTGCGATAAAATATGCCTCCCCAAAAATGAAAAGCACGGGCATAGGATCAGGCCGACTCACTGAAGTGATTACAGGCAACACACACACACCGTTCTCCCTTGAATGAGCAGAACAACTCTTTTACTGTTACAAACCTAAATGATCACTTCTGTTTTTTTAAATATCCACTAGATCATCTGATATATCTAAGTCATCACTCTATATTAACTATACGCACATTTTTAGCCATGTCTTCACTGCTCAGTTTCAGTATTTGAACCATTCAGGTGTTTACCAGCTCACCACTAATGTAATAATTTTCTGCTTTTTTTATTAATATTAATGTCTTTTAGAAATAATTTTAAATGTAGGAGAAGAAAGACTTTATTATACAATAAAAATATCAAAGTGCAACATCCTTACTACCTAATTGTAGTGTATATATTTCCAAAGACACATTAAAAAACTAAATCTTGTCTCGGGAATTTTCTACATACCAGTCCTTGGCCAAGTAGCCGGACATCGATGAAGAGCTTTGGGATCTGGTTCTGTGGCGTTACTGTAGTGCAAAAGAAAAAAATGACAGGAAGTAGTCAGGCCACTTGGCTGAACTAAATGACTCGCTGGGATCTGATCTTTGCCGGGAAAAATGTGTTTGGTCATGCTTGTGGCCTCAAACATGCCTTCGGCTTTGGCTGATAACCCTTTAGGAAACATTTTGTGTGTATCTAATCTTTAAGTGCTGTTTTAGAATGAATAATAAATTTAAAATAGTTTTCAAAATAAAAAGTCTGTTCAAATACACAGGAGAAATAATATTTTGACCTGCTCAGTTACTGATAAAATAGCATTGCCTTTTAATACGACATATTCCATGCTATATGGGTTCGTCCCAAAAAGATCAAATGGATTTCAGTATATTCCCAACCTACTCTATCTCTTACTGAAAATCAGGCCACTGTTGTTCTCCGTAGCTACAATCAAAAATATCTGATAATGTGTTTTGAAAATTTTGTAACTTAATGAAAATGATTGAACTGACTGTCCTGTGGGCTAAACACAGATGAAAAGAGAAGCTTAATCATGATTGAAACATACGATGTCTTCACCTTCCAGCAACTGTCTGCTAAATTGCCCGGTCATCTGCAGCTACGTTGAACAACAGCAAAAACAGGGTTGTCTCACTATTTAAATAAACTGAAACACACAACATAACACACATTCACAGTGTAGCAACAACAATTTCACGCACACACTGAACACTCTCCAGAATTCACAGTGCAGTCATGCATGCACTGTTAGAATGAACCTATATATTTCCACACACACACGCATAAATCACACTCATAAAACAACAACGTTCACCTTCCTCACTCTTCTTTGAAAAGTCTAAATAAATCAAATGGACTTTTATGATAAGAACTTGTGATCAATTTCTCTGCACAAAAACATTCTGCTTATGAGGCTCAACCAGGATGGACGATGATGCAAATGGGCCAACCACTTGTGTCAAAGCACACAAAAGGGTCAGTTGTGAAGAAAATTTCCTGTCAAAGTCAGCTAATGTTGTAACACATAAAAAAAATGTCTATACAACCCTTATTAACCACCACTTCGGCGTCATTTTGTTCCTTCAGTCAATCCAGAAAGTTCCAGCCCATGCCTCTCCGCAACATGGCACTAGATGTATGTTTTTGAGTGGGAGACATGGGGCATTTCAGCGTCTTATGGCAGACAAGGTGCACTGGACTAATGTCTAAGAGCGAGTGTATACATTGTACATTGTAAAGAATTTTATGGGTGTCTGTATGGGCGCAGGGCTGCAGTGAGAGGGAAAGGATGGACTGAACAGAACATGCAATGGTGCGACAGAAGGGCAGAGTGACAGTAAAGCCTACTGTGGCCCATGTACACTTGTGGCAACATGGCAGGGTGATTTTGCCCTTAACTGGGTCACCAGGGAAAACACACATGCATGAAACAGCAAAAAAAGATCATGCTTTGTGTTACTCTCATACAATGATTCTTTCATGAGTGAGTTGGACTTCAATGCAAAAACAACCAAGAAGAGAAAAAACCTGTTAGTGTTTTAGATGTAGACAGTGTGAGCTGTGAAGTGTGTGTGAGTACGCTTGTTGTGAAGAGCATCCATTGTGACGTATTAAAAATACTGGTAGCTGTCTAGTCATTGGCACAATAACTGTACATATTACACCTATAAAAGATAACCCAGAGACTCCCAATGTGTGCCTTCTGTCAAGAAAATGTATCAGAAGGCTGTGGCATATATCAGAGGTGACTGTTGTTGTTTTGGACCAAATGGCAGAATTGTCAATGCCACCTTAATGACCAACTGCTCCACGGAAATGCCTACATCTTTAGGGATTTGTTGTCTATGTACACAAGAGCAATACTTGAGATTTTAGCAATGCTTGCCACACAGTGTATCTGCTAAACAAAAGAAGGCACTTCAAGTCCAAATGTCACAAACAAACATCTAATTACTGATGGCTAAATACAGCTCTAGTCCAGGACGATCATGACAAAACACTTTCAAACTGCCCAGTCAGAGATGTCAAGGGTGCCACGGCAGCGATTGCAGGACTGCGCTGCAGAAAGTGGAGTGCCAGTGAGGGAAAAGCCGAGAGAAAACACCAAATGTCTTTCCCGGCTTCTTTGCACGGTCTGTGCGAGTACTACGAGAGGCGCTACACAATGTCAAATCAGTATTACGACTCCAGGCAGTCGTCCGGTCTGCTATGCGCACGGGGCTCGGCAACAAACACAAACAAACGGTTTCATGTGACGTTTTATTTTTTCCATCTAGACAGGCCTAATTCTTGTACTACCATGTTTACCACGCACATATACTACGAAGCCAAGAGTAACTACGCATGCAACCAGTTCAGAACTGCTTTTTTATAAAAAGCTACAGAGGTGACTCCTCAAAGTCATTTTAAAGCTTTAATAAAAGCAGCATCCTTTGGTCTTGAGGATTCGCTCTAGTAAGCAGCTCTATAACGATAGTTGTAGTGGCGGTAGTAGTCGTAGTACGCAGCAGTGTAAGTCTACGAGAGCTCACATAATGACATCGTCTGAAGGCACATACAACAAATGGAAGATTAAATACGTTCCAAATGTCTCAAAAGTCAAGTTTTGTTAACGACGAAGATTATTGGTGGCTATTAGTAAACTGCAATGCTGCAAATAGGTCGATTGTTTTAATACGCAAGCGCTGCTTGACGCAAAACTCGAAAACTAAGGTCAAGGAAAGTGTTCAGTTTTATCCAAAGGGATTTCATATTCTCCGAGGAGCCAGAAAATGGGCATTAGGTCACGATGGGACTGCGGTAGAACATTTGAGAAAGTTTTTAGGCTGTTACACCCTCCCTCCTCTGGCTCTCGACTCTTCCGCGACTCCACAGCGGTGTCATTCTGCTCCTTCGGACGGTAACAACCCTATGCCCCGCTATGTCGCTTTTCCTGAAATGAAAAATGTTTACTAGTTATTCTCCATTACCTTTTGATAACTTGGTCTCAACTTACCAAGCAGCTTGTTTTTTCGCCAGAGAAAGATTTATAGTCCTATTTTGCTGTCGAGGAGGCTCGCAAAATCCTTTGTAACATCCCTTGCTGTCGGTTTTGACCACTGTGCACTGAGGGCTCACGCGTTACTTTTCCTCCGTAAAACATGTCTTTCCCCCTCAGAAACTCAAACAAGGATATAAAAAACTATCGGTCTTCTTTTCCACTACAGTCACAAAATGGTGAATGAACCACTAACAGCTGGCAGAATTGGCCAATCAGAGGTAGCTGACAGGTACAGTAACCAATCAGATTTGTTGCCACGAATAAAAAGGCGTGGCGCGCTGTCTGTGGCCAGTTGACAGACAGGGATGTTCAGCCAATAGCAGCGGTGATGCTGTGCCAGGCCGGTCTACTTTCCCAAACTTTACAGTACCCAATAAGAGCTTTGGGAACCATAGGAACAGCATGTAGGAGGGTCTAGAGGAGGGAGCAAATACCTGAGACCCAATCGAAAGGCACAAATGTCCCCTCCCTTTCTGCAAAGGAGTATGTTTACCATAATTGACAGCACAAGTGCCATCCATGAGCAGACCGTGATAATGCATCAAGCTTGCTGCTTTTCCAGATGCGAATTTGTTCATGAGAAAGTCATACAATGCTTTTATTATTAACATTAAGACAGCTGACTTGCTTGTGTGCATTTTTATCGAAGACACATACAAAAATTGATATAAAAGCAACCGTATAGAGGGCATAAAGGTGTTTAAAAGTGTTTGTGAACTCTGGTAGACTGCAGTTAACGCATTAGTGCCTTTCGCTAACTGCTCTTGTCCTTACTCTTTTCTCTCAGCAACAGACGCTCACTTTCAGAGCTCTCATCCAATCAGAGCGCTTCCTGCAGCTCACGATGACGTTGGCAACCGCTAAGCCCCGCCCAGAACAATGAAACTGAACGGGTTGCTCTCGGCTGACGTCACCACACCAGTAGACTATTGGGCACGAGCACGATGTCTCCGGGCCAATAGCCGCCACTGGAGGTGATGTCATCATGAGTGTTGCCACCAGCTGGACTGAAGGGGCGTGGCCTGGCGTAAACTCAGTTAACCCCGTGTTTGTAACTCAGGCACTCAGACAAACCGGTGTTCCAAGTACTGGCTAAAAGATGAACATGTTTGAGGTGATGGTACGTATTTGAGATGGACACTGGGCACGTGCAGTGTATAAATCACATATTTAGCATATGACACTATGATGAACGCTGAATAGAAAGCAGACTACCTTGCTCAAGAAAGTGTCATAATAGTAAACATTACATAATCTTGCTCGGTGTGTAGAAGCTCAGACTCATGCTGAGACAGCCTTGCAAGTTCCCACGGGAGCAGCGCCACCTGCCGATGAGATGGGATGCATTCACTCACTTTGAGACACATGATTTGAAAAAAAAAAAATAGATGTAGGCTTTCAGACCTGAAAAAAGTGCAGGGTGATTGGCCGAACAACCCTGTGTATTTAATAATCGTATACAGGGAGAATCTTTGTATGTGCATTTTTTTATTCTTTTGCATGAGCACCTTCCTTTAACTTTTTGCACTTTACCTGCCTAAAAGCTGCTGTTCAAGTGAATTTCCCTTCTGTGAGATCAGTAAAATCCTATCTTATCTTATTTTGTCTTATGTAAAGATAGGGAGACAGCAAGGAAGAGGCTAGTTACTGAATAAATGTTGTTAGAGGGACATCTAGTTGTAGTCAATCGAAATTGCAACACTGGACGAGGGGTCAATGTATGAAAACCTTCATAAACAGCTATTGTCTTGGGGTGTACAATGCATCTAATATAGACATCTCAGGTTTGAATGCGATTGTTTTCACAAGCAGTTACTCGTTTACGTTTTGGTGTTTTATTGAAAAATGACCCTTTACGAATTCCTAAACTTTTCAAATGAACAAATTGATCATATTCAAGGGGTAAAGATACAGTTTTAAATATATGTATAGCGTATTTACTTCAAACCATGTTCTGACAATCAACAGGAAAAAGAGTCACAGAGAGGCCTTTTAGAGTGAAAGTGGAAAAAAGTCATGTATACAGTGTATGCATTACTTTAAATGAAAGCTAAGACAATTTTTTTTTTACTTTTTCCCAACTTGACAGATGTCTGCTAGTCTGTAATAGTATTTTTATGAACAAATGAATAAATCCTTCAACGCAGGCCTCTACTAAGAGCTCATAAAAATGATATATGCCTCCTTACGCAGTCCTCTTTGCATGCCAGTTCCCCATCTAGTTAACACGTCCTTCAGTCACCTCTCCTCATCTCCACAGAAAGCCTGAACTTTGACCTTAACCCTTCACCTTCTCTCCGTGCGCTCATCACTGGTCTGTCAGTCAAACTCCAGAGTGTCCCCTTTCCTGCTGGGCTTGCCTGTTCAACCACAATAAGGTACACACGACCGTGAAGGGAAAACATAGACAGAAGAGGTACCATAAACCATCCAGAAGTCTACACAACATAAGTCATTCAAGAATGTGTCCCACCTCAGGCTCTGTTAAAACAGTACATGACTTTTGACCAAAGGCACAAATAATCAGAAAAGAAAGACAGATAGAGTGTGGAGCTCATTGCAAGCCGCAGTGTAGGGTGTATTTTTGCCAACTAATTAGGCCATAGCTTTAGCGCTATTGGGGAAATCAACGGTTGATTATCAAAAGTCTGCTCCTGTAGCCAACATGAGAAAGCAGTTATAGGAGCCACCATATCTTGTAATGTTCGATAAGTGCTGCACTCAGACGGTTAGTTGGTTGTGGAATCAGGGGACCTCAGTCTATTGTATGTCTGGAATGAAACTGAAGATTATACTGTATGTATGTTGTAAGGTAAGTGTTGTAATAATATGTTCCGCTTTAAACTCGAATCAAGAATCCATCCTTCGCGTCAGTCTTGTGCTACAGAGGAGGCCGATGTGTACACAAGCTCAGAGCTGGACAATAGTAGGCCCTTGTGCTCACTGCATTCTTGTTCACAGTAACTTAACACCACTCAGCTGTTCCTGGGGTTCACACACTGAGTCTTGCAGCAGAAACCTTGGAAACTCACAGTGGGCCTCCAAAACCAAGACAGAAATGCAGATAATTATGTACAGCTATTTCCTTATTCAATAAAATTCAGGACAATACGGGTAAATTCAATTCAATTCAATTCAAACTTTATTAGGGACACAGAACAACTGGTCCATAGAAATAAAATATCAGAGATAGCACAAAAAACAACAATAAAAAACATTATAAGTAAAAACAGGATCGCCAGTGGCTCCACATTCTAGAGGTAAACCTCAAAGCACTAATATCTGGACAGACCAGAGCTTGAATTATATAATTAGACAATTTCAATAATCTGCACATAAAAGAATAAATACAGAAGCGTAAAGAAATTTTTAGTGCACGTTTCTAGTACCAGGTTAAAATATAGCTAGTAATGTACAATTTGATAGTCATTCAAAGCTCTATCGTGCCAATACATTTATTCATCAACAGAGGGCGACATTCAATGTAAAATGGCAATGAACAAGAACAAAGTCAGGCCAAACTCAAGGTGAAGAAAACATGTCGTCTACACTTCAGCACAGTTTATCGTAATTCTCCAGAAGTGGCGGCAAATTGAACATGATATAGCCTATGGGAGAGAAAGAGAAAAAAAAGTAGTAGGCTTAGGCTACTAGAGTTTCAAACCGACCACATCAATGTGCAGTATGCTCGTCTGTGCTCCGACAGATGGAGCCCCGCTGTGGTGCAGTTTTCTCTGTAGACTTAAGGATGTGGTGACAATTCAACTCTTACTATTCACACTACCTCTGGATGTCACCTTACCGTAACTATCACCATTGGCAAAGCAATTCACAAAAGCTTCGTGCAGTGCACCGTGAGCGCGATATGCACGACTTTGTGGTTATATGTGGAGCACACGGCCGACTCTGCAACGGGTTTCTGCGAAAGCAAGCGCTCGGAGGAAATGAGAGCGCAGGGATGTGGCGCAGGTGAAAGAATAACGTGGTTCTTGTGGTCTGTGTCGCCCCTTTTCTCGATCGCTCCGTGAACGCAGCACCTGGGATGGTTCATGTGAGGCTTATAGTCAACAGTGACCCTCAGAAGTAAAAGTGGGTGAAACCAGCCTTTTTGGTACACACTTAAAACAGTCAATTTCAAAATAGAATTCAGATTTAGTGGATGGAAATAAAACAAAACATTACCTTTGTACAGTATGTTTTGTTCACAAACTATAACATTAAAGCATTTAAAACGTAATAAACAGAGGCGTTGATGCCTTTGCTGACAGATTTTTTTTTATTACTTATTACACTTTATTTCAACACTAAGCACTCAAGTATAAGGTTACATTGTGTGTGTGTCTCTGCATGCCTCCAACATGCACTTTAACAAATAGTTTAATACCTTATATTCAATCTGGCATTAAGACATAAGTGCTCCATTAGGTGCATCAACTGCTCTCCATCACTTGAGCAGTTCCTCCTCCAGCTCTTGCAGTGCGTTTGTCTGCAAGTGCGCTTAAGAAAAGGGACTATACTGACGTCACGTTAAAAGGTAAATGGGAGTCTTGTTCTGAGTATTATGTGGCTGAGTGGGCAGCAGCAACACAAAGTGCTGTTCTTCAATGGTACAAATGTATAACCTCGAAGCCACTTGCTCAACGGTCAGTGGTCATGATTGGAAAAATGTGCTTCCCTTTTACTCTAATGAAGAGTCCAAACAGTGGTTTCCGACCTAATTGACACACATTTAAACATAAGAGTACATTTACACACACGCTAAGGCCCCATATGACTGTCTGCTGTTAATGAGACTGAATGTTAAGGGCTAATCTCTTTGTTTACTGATGAAAGTGTAATAAAACGTAACTTGCTCATTAATCATCACTAATATTATGGCTCATTGAAAGAAAGTAAGTCATAAACAAACACAATGACATTGATACTGGGTTTTAACAGGTTTAATTAACCCTGATTACATCTTAATTACATGTTTGAAAAAAAAAAAAAAAAAAAAACATGACAGAAGTAGAGAAATTCAATGTTACATCATGGTATTAACTTTCATCTCTCCATCTCAGTGTTATGTAACTGCTCGGGGAGACAAGGCGAAAAAAAGACCAAAAGAGGGAGAAGATAGACTTTTACACAGTAAAACAATACACATCTTTTTTTTCTTCTTTTAAAAATGATACAGTCCCCCGTAAAATTAAAAATATACAAGATTGAGAGAAAAAGTAACATTATAAAATAAAAATTATAATACATGACAAAAAGGTAAAATCACTCCCACCTGTAAATAAAATTCTCCATCCCAACCTCCTTGTCCCCAAAGTTATTTCTCTGTCAGCTCACAAAATGAATGTTACACCTTTTAGTTATATTACATTTGTAAAAAACTAAAGACGGGGAAAGCGTTCGGATCAACAAAGTTTCAAACGAGGAATGGAGGAGAGGGGGCTTCAAGATCTGATGCGATGTCACAACGTAAAAAGCGACAGCTAACACAGCTGTGGAATAATAATAATGCCAGGTGGAGAGGTCAAACAATAAGAACTACAATCATCAAGATCAATTTGACATAAAATAAACTGAGAAACCTTAATAACTCTTGATAGAGAAGTTTAACCTTTGTGCTGTTAGTCTACTGTCTATCAACTGTAATCATGTCTGTACCCTGCAAATATCATGACCGGCGTTAGTAAAGACATCTGGAACAGAGAAGGAAAACAGAAACAAAAAGCGGAATTAAAGGAGGAGTGCAGAGCAGGCAGACGGTTGTCTCATCTGTTTCTGAGATATGAAAAGTAATAAGGCAGCTGTCAGTTCCATTACAAACGCAGGACTTGGTGGGAATGAGTGTGTTAGTAGGTTTGTGCATGTTGTGACACGTTTCGGTCCAGTCCAGGGGGTCTGATGAGAACATTCTGTCAGCTTAGCTACACAGGGGCGCCTGAAGGGTATCAGTCTCGATCCCCTGCTATAGATCAGTCTCTTAGTGGCCAGACATGAACAGTCTGCTGGTCAACACGGGCGACTGAACCAATCTGACAGCTGGCCGAGCTAGCCGCAAAAACATGAGAAAAGCTCATGGAGGTTAAAACATAATGGCAAAGTGTATGTGTGTGTGCGTGTGTGCATAGTTTGAGGAGAGGGCAGTTCAGGACAGAACTCAAATGTCAGACTTTACCTAGTCTTGCAATAATCATTACTCATCAGTCTGCCTCACTCCGGTCTAAGGCCGCTGTGGACTTTGGAGCATTATGCTAACTGGCCTAACAGATCAGACTAAATTGGAGCGGGGCTTCTACCTGTGCTGCAAGTAAAAAGACCTACTTACTGCAAATGATGTGATCATAGGCAGAGGGAAGCAGGTGTCTGGATCATCGCTTTGTTCTTCTATCAGCTTTCTTCAGGTCTTCTTCTTCTATACTGGCCTACTTTTAGTGTAGAGTTCATCAAGTAAATGTACACTAAAATAAATCCTGCCCCCCCCCATAATGTTATTGGTTCAATGAGTGTGACTGCAGCTATCCTCCAAAAATAATCCACTTAAAAACCCTGAATCTTTTTGTAGCTTTTAAAAAGCTATTGTTTTAAAATCTCAGTTTCTTAAATCATTTCATTTAAAATATATAAAGATATAGTCTGTATGTGTGTTACTAGAGCTCAACTTTTGTACATGCTATAAAAACAAGGCATAGAGAGGCAGTGTATGAGAGGTCTCAGGTGATCCTGCTCTCTTAAAATTCTGTAGGCGCTCACATACTCAGTGCCACTGCCACACTTGGAGGTGAGCTGGAACTTGAGAGCGGGAGCCAAAGGCAGTGTCACGCACGTGTGTTTCTTTGTATGGACATTTGCTGGTTTTGTTTAACACTATCTATGATTGTTAGAGAAGCAGAAGCTGGTGTATCATGTGCTGCTTGGACTTAAGAGGAACTATTTTCAATGTACAGAGGAGATACTGGTTCTGTGTAACCACCGTCTTTGAACTTTTCCTCTCTCTGCTGTTGTCCCCTTGTGGTCCATTCAGCAGCCTTTTCTCGACACTTTTAGTACGTCTTCATTCATCTCCTCGAATTTACACTGGGAAAACATTTTGTTCAGTGGGTGGAATTTAGACGTTTCCACATGTGGTCCGCAAGAGAAAAAAAGTCAGGATAGAAGAGGCAGAAAGAAGGATGGACAGTATGCCAGAGTCTTTTGCCACAGATTAGTGCCTATAAGTGACCCCAAAATCTAATCACTGTTAGTTACAGTTCTGTTTTTGCTTGTGTGTGTTTATGTGCATGAATCCTATACACATACAGCAATGCACTTCCCTGAGTGGAGTGAGCCAGAGTCCTGTCAGGACTGAAATGCTTAGTCAGAAAACACCCACTCTATCCATGGAGACACACGTTCCTATTTAGCCCCAAGACTTATTTTTTTTTATCAATTGTTAAACATTAGGGATTTCTTGAAAAACAAAAAACAAAAAACAAAAACAACTTGAAGCAGTCGTTTCTCTCCCTACTTTGTGCTCTTCGGTGTCACTTCATGGCTGTGGGTTGTACATCCAGGCACTTAATGAAGTCCACCTGACTAAGAAAAGTAATAGGGAGAGTGCTAAGCTGTTGTCGTAGACTTGTTGTGAGGCTTTAGAGTGCGAGTCCCCTGAGGAAAGAATCAGCGGTCCGATCAGGAGCTGTGATACTGGGGCAGAATATCTAGAGCTTCACTGGCCGGATGAGAAAGATGTTCTCCAGTGTCACTGTGCTTGAGACAGTTGCACCTCTCCGTCGCCCCATGGGTTTGTGCCACAAGAACCCTGACACCGACAAGAGAATCTGACTGCTGGAGGATGTGACAGAACAAGAGTCTGGCTGTCTTTGAGGTGTTAGTTTATAAATCATCTTTTAGTTCACTGAAGGTTTCAGGAATCTAGTTTTGTCAGTGTGGCCAAGGGATTACAGGGGGGCCATTTCACACACCCCTGTACCCCTTCGCTGTGACTAGAGCAGTAGTGTTTGGGAAGTGTTTTTCATCAGCAGTCTTTGTTCTCCAGAGATAACTGTGCAGTGGCACGGTGTAACTCAGCGCTCACTTTGCGGTGTGTGGCCAGTGGAGTGGCCAAAGAGCCCTGGTACCCCAAAGGAGGAGGGCTGTCCCCTTCTCTGATCCCATCTTCCTCCACCTCCATGCGTCCATTACTCTTCGTCAATCTTATCCGTTCCTCCTCCGGTCGGACTTTTTTGTCATCAGACTCTTCTTGTGAGGCCTCCATGCGCTGGTCTTCACTCCAACGCCTCTTGAAGCGTAGTTTTAACGGGATGCACTTGGTCTGGGGTGCTCCCACTGAGCCTGGCTGTTGGGGAGGAGGGCTCCCATCGGCCATCTCTGCTGGTTCAGTCTTGAGGACGGGCGGCCCTCGATGGGCATTGGATTGTATATGTTGCGAAACAAAAAAGGGCATGAGGCCGGGTGGAGGTGGAGCAGGAGCTTTGAAGACATCTTCATCCAGGTCATCATCAGGTTGGGACTGATGTGAGGGAGCAGATGTGCCATTAACAAGGTGATGATGGTGGTGGTGGTCCCGGGCTCTGGAATAATGAGAGGAGAACTCAAAGTCCTCATCTCTTTCATCTGGGTCTTCATCGCTGATGTCAGTCACCTCCACTTCTTCCTCTGACTCAATGTCAGAGATGGGCTCTACCTGCACAGTCAGGAAAACATCAAAAAGACATCAGTTTAACAGTATGTAAAGCCAAAGGTTTGTATAGTAGCACCTATAGTGCATTGTTTTTGCTTAACCCATTAACTAAAGTAAGATTACTGATTTTTAACATAATAACACAATAAACATAATGTTGTAATGCTGAAATCTTGGGCAAAGCTAAACCTCTGCAGAGTGGGTTTATTCTACTCACCATATTCTATTTATTACATTTGTGTAATGCAGATCAAAGTCACCAAGCAGACTACAAAAAGGAATGTAGACAAATAAAATAGCCATACAGGCCAGCCTGTATCAATTATAGTAAACACTTTTAAATCCCCGTTGTTTCTCATAACCAAAGGACACAAGGAAATGAAAACCAAACCAATCACAATCAAACTTGTAAATTATAAAAATATATATATTTATAATAAAAATACCAAAACATACCAAACAGAAGAGAAAAAAACAAGAGATATTATGTCAATAAATTTATTTATTTCTTTATTAACATTACTTACTATATTTTACATTCCAGTATACCTATAAAAAAACATTTCTTTAGTGTACTACGAACACACTGTACCTTTACATTATGTTATGTTCTCCCCTTAAATTCCACCCCCCTTCTATGTTTGCAAACAGTTTTAGGATGCTGCTAGGGAGTTGGTTGTTTTTATCTTTATAAGTAATTTGAATAATACTGAGCTCAACTAAATTGTGGAATTTTAGAACCTTACATTTTACAAACAATGGGTTTGATGGATATCTATACCAACTATTACTTTTAGAGCGCTTTTCTGTAAAATAAATATAGTCTGTAAGGAAGTTTTGTATGTCAACCCCCAAATATGTTAAATATGGCACAATCATGGAATTGTAGTAGTGCAAATTTATTTTAAAACGTTTTTAACCTTATGCAATATGGCAATGTCTTTGGTGATTTTTTTTTCTTTTGTGTAATTTATATGAGATCTCCAACTCAAGTCTTCAATTATCAAGGTTTTTCTTTTTGTTATTGAATAATTTGAAGTTTTTTTTTTTATATATTGAGCGTCAATTTACTTATGTAAAGCCATTGTTTAACTTTTTCAAGATCTTTGTTTACAACCTTTCTTACTTTGTGTATATTCCCTCCAGAATAAAATAAAGTTGTATCATTGGCAAAAAGAATGCTCCCCAATGCGTTTTAGATGCATTTACAAAGTCATCCATGTACAAAATTTTAGGCCCAAGAACTGAGCCTTGGGGTACTTTTCCAAGTAGCTTTTGATCCAATGAAGGGCTATCCCTCTGATGCCGTATCTATTGAGTTTCTGAAATAGTCTTCGTAATTTATTGTATAAAACGCCTTTTTTAATTCAATGAAAATACTTAAAAAATATTGTTTATTATCTATTTCTGTGGCTATTTTTTCTGTTAAGTCCATGAGTGCCATTGCTGTGGAGTGAAAAGATCGAGTCCTAGAAAGTTTCTGTCAGAAAAAAATTTAAATTCAATATTTGTGTGTTACTGACCTTGATCTTGGGAAGTCCTGCACTGTTGAGTGATTGCGTTGAAGATGAGGCTGAGATGAGCCCTGAGCCACTGGCTGAGCTCAAGTCACTGCCGAATGACAGTGAGGACCCTAGCCCGGATGTGGACGACATGGAGCCGGACCCTGAGGAGAGAGAGCCCTGTCGGAGCTTTCCCTGACCCTGTCCATCCCTCTGCTTCCTGCCCAGCGGCGGCGGCTGCAGCTTAAACTTGAAGGGAGACATGTGGGGTGGCTCCTCCCCCAAGTGCAGCGGGTGATGCATGGGGTGGGATGGGTGTGGGTGGGCAGAGTGAGGTGGGTGATGGTGGGCAGAGTGAGCCAAAGAAGGATGGTGGTGTCGTTCCCCTCCTCCCACTCTCTCGCCTGCTCCTCTCTCCACAGCCAGGCTGGATTTCTCAGGCCGGTGCGGCTGTGGGATGACGATGTTGGGGTACTGCAGAAAGGCCCTGGGACTGAGGCCATAGTTGTAGACCGACTGGGTGTGGGCCTTCAAGTAGCGCTTCATGTCCTCTGGGTTGAAGGAGAAGTGCGAGCCGAGCATGGGAGACAGAGTGGGTGAGGGGGTGTAGGCGAGATGTGAGGTGGGGGTCATAGAGAGTGCTGGCGATAAAGGAGGGGCTAAGAGACCTGCCCCTCCAGGCCCGGGCAGCGGGGACACAGGGAATGGGGACAGAGGCTCGGGGTGGATTCGGTGCCCTGTGGGACCCCGTGAGCTGTGGTGCCCAGCTGGGTTCCCTGGGTACATTCTGAACAGCGACTCATGAGACAAACGTGGGTGAATGATGCTGCGGTACCCTCCTCCTCCACCACCACCTCCTCCTCCACTCACTCCCCTCTCTACTGCCCTCTCCTCAGCCGAAACCGTGGTGCCCTCTTCGATCTCAGAGTTGACCGAGGTGCCATCACTACAGTCGCTCACCGAGCCCCGGGCCATCCTGCGCGCCACAGAGCTGAACACCACTCCCGGGCTGCGCAGGTCCTCATTTGGGGAAAGCACTTCAGATGGTGTTGAAGGCGGGAACCGGAAGTGGGTACCTGCACCAGTCGGGACAGGAGGGGCGCTCTGAGGAACAGTGCTTCCTATAAATGTCAAAAAAAAAGATCAGGATGAAAAAAAAAAAAAAAAAAAAAGTTCTTAGAAAGAAATAATATTATGTTTTCCAGGATAATCCTTTGCAATCATGCGATCCTATTGTGGGATTAGGAGACAGCTGAATATGTACATGCACATACACACTGAAGGCTTACCAGTAGAGCCCATGTCAATGAAGGGATAGTTGACCAAGACCAGTTTGTTAAAGTTGAACTTATAGGTGAACCTCTTGCCTTTGGTTTTATGGAGAATCCTCTTGTTGTAGTAGTATCTGAAAGGCAAAAATTAAGAAAAGGTTTAACTCGCACACATAATTCTATGAGCATTAAAGCAAAACCTGCTGTTTACTGCAAACACATGTTAATTATTATCCCTTTATAACAATAGTCTTGTCATTCTGCTCCTGGAGTCAGCGAGGCCATCGTGACAGACACACTCCAAACCACACACTCATAAGCAGAGCCCTTTTATGTCACCCCCTCCTAATGATAGATATTAAGGGGTGTTGTATGACATATGCACAAAGCAGACCTATAAGGGGAGGGGGGAGAAGGGAGCGCGCGCTAGATTAGAGAACACATCCTGGAGATGAGCGGCAGCGGCTGGATCAGGCCCTAAAGCAGCGGAGAGATGTTGCTCGAGGTAGGGGGGTCAACAAACAATTATAAGATCATAGGTCAATCTAGGCAAATACAGCAAGTCTATCACTTTGAGTAAAATATTCTTTTAAATAAGTGTGTAATGTCAAAGTGATCAGTAATCTTAATCTGTATTTTTGAATTCTGTTAATGATGGACCCATCTCTTTATGTAACACCTAAGCCACCAATAATTCACCCCATCTTTATCTGTTTACGTAATGGCCATTCTCTCGCTCTTGTTTTTCTTTTTTCTCCGAGCTTTCTCTCCTGTCGTTCCTGCCCACAGTACAAGGCTCCATTTTTATTAACCTTTGTCCAGCTACAGCTGTTTATGTAACATCTCTTTGCTTTCTTCCCCAGCCTCACATCCACTTTATGTAACCTCTAGATTCCTGCCTGCAAACCTTTACGCACACAAGGAGACACGAGACAATATATAAAATAACAATACTCTCCTCGAAAACAACGACTTGGCAGTGAAAAACAAGGTTTGAACTTCCCCTTGTCAAAGCAGGAGCTAAATCAGTATTAAAAAAAGTCCTAAAATGTCCTAAAATGGGAGCGTATAGTGTTATTGTATTATAAGTCATTCTTTGCGATATAAATATTGTGATCGATAAAGATACATTTGCTATATTTTGTGCAGCCCGAGTTTGAACCAGGAAGTGTATATTTGTGTATAAGTTAAGTAAAGTGGGCTGGCAGAGATGGGGTCTTTGGGGTATGCTGCGGAGTTGAGCAAAGTCTATTGACTATCATTACGCTGAATAGTAGTTATCCAGACGGCTGTGTGCATATGGGGAGGTGCACCCTTCGCCCCCTCTTATTATGCTTATTATACCGGCTTGTTAGGCTGTTTTTGCTCTGGGAACCGACTGTTGCTCTTTTTCACTTGTTTCCTTCAACCTTCCCCCCTCTTGCTCCCTCTTTATCTCCCACCGATGCCGCTCTAGATTTCTTTCCCTCATCATGTCAACCCCCACCCCCCACCCTCGAGGTTGTGAGCGAAGCACAGGGTGAGGGTGCAGGGAGAGTAAGCGAGAGACAGGACGGGCCCGCACGGCTGAAAACATTGTTTACGCCAGGCACAGAGCAGCATGTAATTTCTGCTCTAGGGAAGACACTCACAGAAGCTCAGGAGGTAGGAAGGGGAAGGGAGGGCCACGCTGTGAGGAGCAAGGGGGACAGACAAGAGACAGGCAGGAAGCCAAGCAGAATTAAAAACCACAACAGGACGATGATCACATTATCTGATGAGGAAAAAGTCAACATGCTCTGCTGTGGGTCCAGGACAGAAGAAAAGTGGGATTATCCATTACATACTCTTAATAAAACATCCAGAAAGTCTTATCAAGTTATTTAAGGCCTAACAAGCCAGATGCAACTGTTTTTAAGTGATGTGAGTGGGGAGTTTAGAGGGAACAGAACTCCAATAGGCCTACCTTACAGGCAAGCAGATGTATAATTGGAGATATGCTAATAGTCCATAATATTTGTCAGTAACACATTTCTGACCTTAGCTCTTGGTAATGAGCTAATATGGAGCCTACCCAAATAGAATTTATTTTACACCCGGCTACATGTGCACACGCTGCTAATACAGATCATGTTGAAATGCATAGTTGGAGGCGGACGACCACTTTGCGTAATCCAATCTGCAGCAACTGAGGCAGTGTGGAGCACATGGTCACTCATTCTTCCTCCGTGCTCCCCCCCCCTCTCCGCCGCCATCATACGGGCAGACAGTCTTTGAAGAGCATTTGAACTCACTTCAAAAGAGAAGAAAGAGATTCTTTGAGTGCCTGTGTTGGGCTGCCCACCACACTCGACCAATACATCCACACACACCTCTCATATCACGACTTTACAACTGTCACCTTATTAAAGCTCACAGATGCACAAGTATGCCCCCACACACATACACAAACCCACACACCGACAAACACACACTCTGAACAGAGACGCAGCTTTATCTCTAACCCTGTTTAACCAGAGAAGTAGATTGAACAATCAATGCAAGTATGGATTTAAACAAAGCCTTCAGGGAAACAGAGGGAGGCTTTCTATCAAGTCAGTTGTTACTGTTCAGGCTGAGGATTAAGGCTGTGATTACACAGACCTGCTGTGGTCCAAAACATAATGAACAAAGCTGAGAGAGTTCAGGAAGTCAATGACAATGAATGATCCAAAACACTTTTGTTGTCCATTTACAAAAAAAGTGAGACATTTTTTTCCTCTGATCCAACAGTTCACAAAACACATTTGCTCTTGTATAAAATGTGCATTGCATTGAGTAATTTATACTTTTATATAATTTTTCATTCTTCCTGCCAATTCCCTGTTGCACATTCATTTGCAGGAAAGACACAAAAAACATTTGTTCAGTTTCAATTTACAAGTGTAATAATATACATTTGACTTAAGCATGAGATGATGTTTAGTAGAGTATAAAGAGCTATTCTTACATTCAAGTTTAACTAATCACACCCTTTTCATTAGAAAAACAAAAAAACAGATTACCATATTGGTTTACAGATCTCTTTGGTCTCACTTGACAAACAAAGTAACAATTGAACTCCACTTGTGTATGTGCACAAGAGTGTTTGGACTATTGTTGGGCTGTAAATAGGCGCAGACTGTGACAGGAAGTTGGGATTACAATACTCCCTATGAGCCCCTATGTTTATTTTTTGCCTCTTTCGTCAGTATTGTCTTTTATACACACGCACACACACCTCAGCCTGATTGTCCTGGACACACACGTGCATGCACCTCAGCTGCCTAAGTTTAGCACACCTCAGCTGCCTACTTTCAGGTGCGTGTATACAAGTGGCACATGTGTGAGGGCTTTGTGCTGGCTAGGTCTGACTATGTTTACTCTCTGAGAAAGGAAATCAAACATGGATGTGTAAGGATGTGTGCTGGACTAAAAGTACAATTAGGCAAGATGTTGCATGCTACATATGAGTTGTGGAGAGTATGCGAGTTTGTGTATAAAAGTCAGGGTGCGATTAGGCCGGTCACATGCTCTGTGGGTGCAATATGATGCATGTGCGCACAGCATGTGTTCATTCAGTCTGAAAATAAAGGCTTCATTCAGTGAGGGACAATGACACACGCAGTGCTCATATACAGCAACACGTACAGAGTGCAAACAGAAACAATGGAAAGACAATGCACAGAGACATACGTCGGACACTGTCATACAGTGGCACTGTCCATGGACGCTCTCTCTGGCCCAGGAGTTTCCACACTATGAGCAGCTTTGGAGAAAGGCCTTATGACCCACAAACAAGCTCAGCCAGTAAGGTGAGCAGCAGTATGGGCAAAAGGATTTCCTGGAGCCTGTCTCATATTTGTGGTCAGTGTTTTATACGTATGGAAATACTTAAAGTACCCATTTAATTTCATTCTAGTTTTATTCACATAAAAGATATATTCAATGAGTAAAAACACACAATAAAGTGAAAGTGGAAATGTGTTAAGAATGTACAATCCCGAGAATCCTGATGAATCTTGACATAGTTTTATGCTTTTGAACTGTTGTGACTGTATGCAGCTCTAATGGCCCATCACAGCTCACTGAAGACAAGCAAACACTTAACCATGTGTCCCGGCTGAGCGTGCTTGGACAGGAGAGTATGTACAATGGTGCGTTTGTTTACCAGAACGTGTGTGTGTGTGTGTGTGTGTGTGTGTGTGTGTGTGTGTGTGTGTGTGTGTGTGTGTGTGTGTGTGTGTGTGTGTGTGCGCACGTTGTTAATCTTTGCCAGCTGTGCGTGGCGGTCCCCCTGACCTCTGACCACCGTGTTAGTGCCAGCGCTGACGGCTGCCTGCGGGACGGGGGGCCCACAGATCGCCAGGAGCTGGGACCTCTTAGCGCAATTACCCCCATTAAGCAGCCCTCTGCAACGACTTATTTGCAACAGGCTTCATTTCCCCTGCTTTGCACAGAATAATGCTGGTGGAAGTAGGATAGACTGATGTTTTCAAATCAAAATGATCTGAACAATGAGCAATTTAGATCAAAACATGAGTCGATAACTTTGCTCTTTTATGTTTGAAATGTTTACAAATGATAGCTCATGGTTTATTTACATTCCCACACTTTTTTCTAATAGGTTTAGATGCATCACATAAATAAACTAAGAAATGGTTGTCGTGGTTATGTATTGTTGGAAAATTAAAAATCATAATGCAAGGTTGGGTCTTTTTAAAAAACTCAAAAGAGTGGAGCATCATGTCCTTCCCGCGCACAGACACACGTGTGCACAGTGTGAGAGTAATCCTCTCAACAGGAGTGGGAATTTCACAGCGTCCGTGGGAGCGGGAGTCCAAGATGACGCATGGGCCGAGGCTGTGTCCCCTCGAACGGAAAGCCAACACACACTAAATACAATGCGGCCGTACAATGCGGCCGTCCCAATGGAGGGAATTTCCAGCATGTGCACGGCAGACAGGAAAGAATAAGATCACGGAGGTAAAAATAATATTCAGCCTGGACAAGGCTTTTCTAGTGAGCATGCAAGTGTGTGTGTGTGTGTGTTAATTGCCACATGCTGCCTCTGGTCTCCATTATTAGCAGACTCCAGTGTTCTCCATCTGAAGGGCATGAGGGGCCTGCTCGCCAACAGTATGTGCCATATGGGGACGGTTACCCTGTCCCTCATCCTTACTTCATTAATCAAAGGGTTATCTCATTCTTTGTCATGTTTGCTTAATTTATTTCAATCTGAAGCATTTCCACCGAGAAAAAAAATTACCAATCAAACTTTATACACACACCTGCATGTACGTTTACATGCAGGTAGAGAAAACCAAATTATTGCCTTAGTCCGGTTATAATCAGAGTTTTAAACAGCTCTAAACTCCATACCCGGATACGGTTAATATTTATTAATGACTTGATGATTACTGAACAAGTCAGCTGGGTATATTAGCATTTAACGCTAAGAATGAGTCGCATGAACAAGGACACATGAGCGGATACAGTACTTTACTTCTCTCTCGTTCTTGTAAACTCAGACAAGCTTGTAAACTCCAGCTGTGAAGGTTTTAATTGAGCAATGCGTAGTCGGAGTACGGTCTGCATGTAACCGCTCCGACGGTCAGCGCCATCAGTCTGTCCCTTTAAGGCTCAGTCCGTTTTAACGGT
Organism: Neodontobutis hainanensis; assembly: GCA_024349245.1. Classification (NCBI taxonomy): domain Eukaryota; kingdom Metazoa; phylum Chordata; class Actinopteri; order Gobiiformes; family Odontobutidae; genus Neodontobutis; species Neodontobutis hainanensis. The sequence continues at coordinate 237,459 of JALDNG010000028.1, forward strand.
TGGTCTACTGTCTGTGAATGAAAAGCTGACACACCCTTATTAGTGCCTTTAATCCTCTTGCCAAATTACTATTGACGTAAAACAACTAACGTTTACCTTGTTTTGTCCTTTTTAAACCATAGGGTGACTGATCAATTACTGCAGAGAGAGAAGATGAGGACACACGATTACCAGAAACATAGAAAGGGGGGGACTCCCGTGTAGGAACCTGTGGATAATCAGCCTCTCAGCTCTATCAGAGGCCACTGACACTGGCCTCTGGTGTGTGTGTGTGTGTGTGTGTGTGTGTGATCATCAGTTAGCGCTTCAGAGAATGGACCTGCTATAAATAAAGTGCCAGGCCACCAGTATAGCCATCACTTTTAAAGTGTTTGCACAATGTATGTACGTTATGTATGCACACATTAGAAAACCACGTTAAATCCTTGTGTCCATGAGAGGATACCATCTGTATCAACGGTTTAATCTAGTGTTAATGAGTGGACATAAGCCCCATCAACCCTAAATGAAGCAATTCCATGCATGATGGCCAACGTGGCTTTCTTTGATGTGCTTCGATTATTTGCTGGCTGTTTAGGTTAATCGTGAGGCAGGGCCATACTGGAGTTTATCAGATGGCACTAGAGAAGTTGTGCCTGGAGATATTTGTGATTTCTACAGGAGCTTAAGGGAAATTGTGTAATAGTACAGATCAGACTGGATTAACAGTGTCTTATTCTTATAATCACAAAATAGTGTGTCCTTTACGCAAATGCCATAAGAAATGAGTTCCGGGCTCTGTCCTCAGCTGGACCAACCTTTTGCTTCACTGCCCACTGTGACTGATGTCCACATATGTGACATATTGGTTGAGTTTCTCCTCACTCCTCTGTGGCCAAATTATGATCTAACATACTAAAGGAGCTTGGCAGTGTCTGTTTCCATGTATAGTAAAGATTAAAAACTAAATGTCATCAAGGTATAGCGATTCCATTTACGACACTGTAGTGTCTAAATATGGGAGGGTTAACCCCATACCAGGCCCAGGTCAATGTCACAACACCATTAGAGACTCAGTGTAGGTGCTATTAGTAGCATCTCAGCACGACTTACCGACCGTCTGGGAAACAGAGCCAAAGATTCAACGCTAATAGAAGCACGCACTGAAAGAAGTACTTCCAGCATGTTCCCGTAAAGGCAACACACAGTCACATAGGTGTTTAACCCTGGCGCAGTCTGCACGATCTTTCAACCTGCCCCTCCAAATCTCTCTGAGCAAAGAAACAGTGCTGTCACAGTGGAAGGAGATCAGAGAGAATGGCCTCATAACGAAGAAGTAGTAAAAAAGCCACTTTAGATGAGGGTCGTAGGACATACTGTTTAATGCCAGGTCTCATTGTCAGACCACTACATTTACCTCAGTGCTCTGCTCAGCTTGTCGTAGTTCATTTGCGGTTTACACTTCCTTGCCCCCCACAGACGGGCCACCTCGTCCGGATCTTTAATGACAAACTCGCCGTAGTCGCCTTGCCATGCGATGACGTCATGATACTCCTCTTTCCTCAGCAGCTCTAGAATGAAGTGCCACAGCTGGATCTGCCTGGAGCCTGGGCTGGACTCGGGCTTGTAGGCCCATTCTGGGAAGGCGAACCCTGTAACGAAGACACAAAGACAGTGGATGGTTAGATGGGGTCTTTGCGATGCATCAAACACCACTTGGTACTCTTTGGCGGTCTTCGAGTCACAAACTCACCGCAGTAGCTTCTCACAGGAAACGCACACACAGAGTGAAACTACACCGTGTTCACCACTGAAACCTGCAGTGTCAGAGCGTCTTGTGTGGAACTTTTACTAAAAAAAAATACTTCCACCTGTCTGCCCTCCACCACTTTCCTCTCATGCAGTCATTCTTTCCTTCGACATGAAAAAAAAAAACAACACGTCCAGTCATCTCTCCGTGCCTCTCCACCCGTTGCGCGAAGGAAACGCAAAGTAAGAGGCACAGAATGTGGGTGTGCACCAATTTTAAATGTGCCACAGAGTCTCCCACTAACATTCTGTCTGCTGTGTGGTCAAAACAATCTGACACGTCCGACGTAGAGAGGATAGTACAGTGTAATGTTTACGGTGTGATACTGCAGACTGGAAATTACACAGAGCGGTGTTTCTGTGTCTTCTGTGTTCTCCCTATTTACATACAAAAGAAGATTGTGTTCAGTGAAAACAATTGGAGTAGTTTTAAAATGGATCATGTGTGCATGTTGTTTTAATCTCCTACTTTGAAAGACGACATGGAAAGACACAGCGCCAGCACTGAGCCACTGTTTGCAATGTGTTTAAGTGCTCAGCATGCAAACGGCAACAGAGGAAATGAGGCAGTCTGGGCTGGCTTTGGAGAAACAAACGGGCTCATATCATCAGATTATAGATGTGCAGCCTGAAGTGGAGATGGATAGTCCCGATAATCTGCTGCACTGGCCTGCTCTTACTATTTAGCCACTGTTGCATAACACTAATTATTGCTGAGAGCGCATCTGCCAGATATCTACACGTGTCAGTTAGGAGGGCATTGCCAACACATTTAGCTAAATAGTTTTTGATCTTGCTCTTTCAATCCATATCATAAGTAGTTTTCAGGATTCAAGACTGGATATTGTTACTGTGCAAACAATCAAATCCAAATTGCAGTTGATCAAATGACAATGGCAAAGGTTGCTGAGAGCTGCAGAAGTGGTGCCGTCCTTTTCTCAGACTTTCCACAGACACATGTAGGATGCAGTTTGAATACAAATGCAGCAGCACTGGTTCACTCACCATCATTCTTGTCTTCCCGCCCTCTTCCTCCTCCTCTTTCTCCTTTAAACATCCAAACAAACACTCATTGGCATATCAAACTCTGAGTGAACTGCGATTACGGTGGAACACACTGGGGGCTGGCGTAAACACTGGCCAAACCACACTCCTCCAATAAAGAAAAAAACAAAACACAACCACGCTCCTACTTTAGAGCACAGCGCACTCTTTCCAGACTTAGCAAACTGCTCTTTTTTGTTTTATTTAGACAGTTCTAGTGTGTCAAGTTATGTCAAGAGGTTGCTAAACAAATCCCCATTTTGGCTAGGTCAAAGCAAGAGGCAGCCACTGCTTCATTGGAGCTGTTCAATAAACTTTATTGGACCACTTTTTGTAGCAGTGGCTAAACATAAATGTCACATAGGAATAGAGAATTAAAGTTGCAATATGCGATAACTACTGGGAATGTTTGACCTTCAATATATCAGTGTTCTTTGATATAGTAAATCCACAACTTTCACACGCCAAAGCAGGGGCTAAAGCGCTTATTAAAGACTAAACCAGGTCTAAACCAGGACCTTTTTGTCAGTTGATAAAATGTTAATGTCGATCACACGGAAGACAAAGTTATTGCGAGACAGTTATTGCAACTGATTATATTGCAATAACGATCTACAGCTACAGCTCTACAGTACAAGCATTTCTTGTCCAATTTCCATAATAATAAAATGCGTCAGAAGACAAAAACGCGACCCGTAATAAGTGTTCTGAAGGCAGTCAAAAGTACAACACTTCTGTCAGTTGAGACACAGACGACTGTGCTCGATACATATGCAATGATCTCTTTGACTTTGACAAAGGTCACTATACAAATGCCCGCACACATCATATTTCAGGTCAGCGGCTGAAATGGATCCTTGGTAAATACCTGCAGCGGTGGCCACGGTGTTAGAATAAAGGCAAGACAACATTCTCCGCCGTCAACGGCCGGTTCCCCGATCAGGGGCGCATTGAAGCGGCCTCCTGATTAACAAGCCGACAGGTGTGCTGTGTTAGTACACGGCGTGTCGGACTTAGCGCAGCTTGTCAGTTTACCTGTCAACTCTTTACATCAAAGGCCCATTTGATATGCGCTGCCCAATGGCTTTAAGACTATGCAACATAAAGGTGCCCCTGTGTGTGTGTTTGTGATAGGGATTATGTTCAGAGGAATGCTGAGAGCAAGAACAGGTGTCTTTGTCCTTCTCTCCACCAGAGTCCAACCCAGGCTGAGCTGTTCTGACTCACACTGGTATCACAAGGAGCGCGACACACACTGCACACACGTCTGTTGTGCATCTGTATGTACCCTCTGTAATGAAACGAAAAACACTTTCAAAAGTTTCTAGTTGCAACACACAAATGAGATGAGGTTTATCACATTAAGAGACACAATTTTAAGGATAAATAAAAATCATAAACATTGGAAGCGTACAGTAATCCTAGACCACAACTAAACTGAACTTTTAAGCACAAAGAATAAATGTCATATTGGGTGAATTTATCAAAACCTCAACAACAAAAGAAAGAATTTTAATCATCAAAGTATTAACCAGTCATGATGCCTTAGCAAAAACAGATGTTGATGTAAATTTAGCTTTTCCTATACATTTTCACAGCTCGTCTTAGTCTAGTCCCGTGTTTATGCAATGATTCACAAAGCTCGGACCATAAGTGCTAACTCTATATCTGACCCGAGCTCTTCTCATTCATTTTAATTGCACTGTTCTCGTCTTGCTGATATTAAATTGAGCTTGGGCAACATTAAGAAAACTGAATTGAAATCAAATGTGGTTAACTTAGATTTGCAGTGTTTAAAAAAAAAAAAAAAGATGTCTCCATTCCTTCCTCAACATTAACACCTTTAGCAATAAAACTTTTAAAAATATGAGATTCTTTGGCAAATGTTTTTCTGATCATTTTCCCAAAAACTATTTTAAACCAAATAACACACTGAGTAGTATGAAGTGTGCGAGTGTGGCATTATGCGTCTGAATGATGAAGAAGCAGCGAATAAATAAAAGCGGCGTGTTTGACCTAACCCCCCACTCTATCCTTAACCTCTGTGACCTGGACTCTCCCTCTCCTCAGCTTCACTCCTCTTTGGCTACTCCCTCCCAGGGGTGACACCAGATAGCCATTACAGCATGCGTGCACACACTGGGCATCAATAATGCAGGGAACTGGTGTGGAGGGGTGTGCCTATAATCTCTGCCCTGGGACACCGAAGAGAGTGCTTCCAGAGAGACAGAGGGGTGAGGAGTTTGGGACAAGTGAGGGGCAGGTGGTAGGAAAGTGATGCAAGGGGTGAGGAAGGAGGGGAGTGAAAGAGAAGACGGCAAGATGAGATGGGGTGAGGACAAGCGGCGCAAAGAGAAAAGAAAGTGGGAGCAAGAAAGACCTGGGGGGGAGGAGAGTGGGAAGAGAGAGGGAGACAATAGCTGGAGAAGTGGGAGAGGGTGGTGTGTGGAGGGACGGTGGGGGATTAGGGAGCGATGAGATCATAGCTCGTCTGGTAGTCTGTTGTCATCCCGCTCAGATTGCCTCCTATACCTCCTCCTCCTCCTCCTCCTCCTCAGAGTGCGGATGCCTCTTTTCCTCTGTGTGATCTTAGTGGCAGGCCCCTAACAGACTTCTAACACTGCTGCTATTCCAGCTATGAGCCGCGCACCCGTCCAACAATGACGCAGGGTGAAAGGAGAGAGCGGGCCCAGGGCAGACGAAAAAAATAAAACACGGAGCAGGGAAGAGAAGAGACCACAATGGACTTGAGACGCAGTGCCGAGCTGTGAATAAGCTAAACAGATTGTTTAAGACCTGGTCACAAAAGTTTATTTTAGTTAAATTGTGAAACAGGTGAAGCATACTTTCTAGCCTATAAACTTGAGCTGATGAGTCAAGAACAGGGCTTCTTCAAAAGTCATATTCAGAGTTACTTCATGCTAAACTTTTGGATTTGGTCATCTTTACCGCTCAGACTCACTAGATTAGATAAATAATGTGGAAGTGAGTGAATGTCTGGAACTTCCCCAGGCCACGCACTGACGATGACCTAAAATGAATTACTTTAAGATCTAATGTGCATGTGCATGGCAGTGAGTCTTTTGGCACACTGTTGGCCTTCTCACTGTAATTCATAGCTTATCACATGTTTGGGATGTTGATAGGCCAAAAGTAGCTTTAGCATGACAAGTGGACAGGACTTTTTCATTAACCCGGGTAAACATATGACACTGACTGTGTTTCTGGTGGTGCTTTTAAGAAGTGTTAGCTTTTCCTCTAACAGTCTTTGTCCCTCCTAACTGTAAATGCTAAATGCGACTAAGGCTTTTTCTACAGTAAACAAAGAAGTACAGACTCAGAGCTTGAGCTACATTTGTAGTTACTTAAAACTCTGCAGCGTGACATAAATTTTGTCTCAGATATCAACTTTGGAACTACCACAATAGCGCTTGCTCATAAGGGGGTTAGTGTGGACGTTATATGTAAGTTGTTGTACAAAGATTACTGATGGGGCAGAAACAGAATAGCAGCATGACAGCCATTTCCCAGAGCAGCGAGTCCGACTCAGCAGCAGCCAATCAACTCCAGGCTCGTGCCAACTTAACAGCCGAGCTGCAGACTCAGGGCTTTCACATAGGACCAAGGCCACTGAGCAGCCATTAGTAGCACTTGGCCAGCACCCGACTACTTTCACCCAACTTGTCTGCCTCGGCCAGTGCTTGAAGTGGAAAACAAGCATCTGAAGTAGGCATGTGTGTCAATGTCAGATGTGAAAAAGAGACACCAGTATTTGCCTATAGCGCATTCAAACACAGGTATACACAACTCTGCTTTTGTCACGGCTGCTGGGATAAGTGAAACTGCCCAGAGCGCCGGCTGGGGGAACACAGGAGACAGAAACACAAGACCTGGGGATGGAAGGGGATGCACAATGAGAAGACGCCCGGGGTGAGACGGAGAAAGTATGAGTGAAAGGATCGGGAGGACAGAGGAGACAGAGGAGGGTGGGTTCGCAACAGGAGGAGCGTGGGTGGGGGGTGGGGGTAATCAGAGCCCTTACGCCTGAGTCCCAAAGTGTCTGGACTCTTCCCACAAAGTACATTAAAAATTCATTAGTCCAATACTAGAGGAAGACTGGAGAGAGACACTGGGACAAGGGAGAGAAAGAAAAGTTTTAAGCTGATGAAAATGTATAATGTTAGGCTAAGAAATATTTTGGAGGGCATTTTATGTGAGGTTTAGGAATGGAATTTCAATTTAAAAGTACTGACTTTGCAGACAAGTACAAACTGTATAGTAGAAAACAGAAATTATGATTAGGTTTAGGCAGCACCTTATTAAAAGTTAGAGAAAGACCCCAAGATATACAATAGAAAATACAATCTAACCCCTAATAAGTCATCACTTTTCCTTTCTTCTCTTCTGATAGTGATTAAAACCATGATCATGACCACCAATAAACAAGAAGAGTTGTGTGATCAAGAGTTTGGAATGGGAACATGAAGAAGAAAAACACTCCAGATGGAGCCAATTTTTTTTCTTCAAAGTCTTGTTGTCGCTGGAGGTGCCGGGAATGTTAATGCGTGCACCTGGGCGCCACAAGGGGTTAACTACACATAACACAAAAACATGTACGCCTTGAGGGCTGCTCAACTGTTTTTGTTGGTCCACACGTTCTATAGGCTCTTACCAACAGCCATTTAACTGGCACATACAAAAGAAGAACGGGGAGAGTGCTTTGTGGCCTTGAAGGGGCCAAAAATAGCGCTGCGCACACGCACACACACTGGAGTTATTGTTCATAGGAGGCCGAGAACATCATAGAGAGCACAAATGAGGAGAAGACGGAAAGTACAGAAGTTAAAGGAGGTGGTGGCGGGAAGGGGCACAAGTGGGACAGAGAATTAGACGAACAAACTCTGTCCCCGTTGTTCTGCATTGTATGCCTGCTCTTTCAGTGAACATGCTCGTCATTTCCAGGAAACCTGGGAGCGGGAGGAGGAGTGATCAACGGGAATGAAGACGCACTGGTCCACGGGGATCTTCTCCAGAACGAGATCAGCCGTTTGCAGTCGGTTAGTTCACGTACAGGTTTGCTGGAGGATTAACGGCCTGTTAGGACTCAACGTGGTCTGTCTCTACATGTCTGTTAGTAAAGAGTGTGCCTGTACATTATCTAATAGACAATGTGTCTTTTTTTCAAACTCCACATTTTTACAACATGGTATTGTGTTACTTTAAGAATAAGATAAAGCAGAGATTTCTGAAATTATAGACCATAAACAACAGGTAACTGTTACTGAATTAATATTGTATCACCTGAAAGGCTCCCTTGTTTCCAAAGAGTTTGAGGCCTTCAGAGAGGGCTTAAATTTTGGCGCAGAGCACCCAGGGGTCCGGCTCTTGACCACTTGGGACGACTAAAGACACTGCAAAGCCGCTGTAACTACCAACATTGGTTTCTTCACATGGGAGCGTTAAGAAAAGACAAACACACAGACACACTAGCTCCAGGTCTTTCACACGGGAAGACTAAACGAGCAAAAGTCACCACAGTGTCTGCGCGCAAACACACATTAGTGCCTTTGGGGCAGCGCACCTGATGGCCGGGCTCCTGGACTTAATCACACTCACAAACAAGAGGTCTGGTTGTGTATTGAGATTGTGTGCGTGTTCCCTCCAGAGCGCTAAGAAGGGCAGAATAATATTGTGTCAGCAAGAGAAGAGGCCTGGTGCTCTCAGGGCACCATTAGGTATATTTACTCTTACCAAAGTTACATACGGCTCCCGGGACATCCCCAGTCTCCTCAGACTCTTCTCCACTATGAGCTGCAGTCACACACAAGGTAAAAGAGCAACATACTGTACTCTACATACAAGGTTTTTAATAAAAAAATCAAAATAATCTGTCATGGGAATTTCTTACTATCTTCTTTCATTGTGAATCCTGTTTCACACCTTCCATGTAGCAGCCTTGTTTATCTTCAAACTTTAGCATGACAAAGACATTTGAAAGCCTGGCTTTCAAATGCACATTTAAATGCATCTCCACACAATAAACAAGTGTAAGGCAATAGTCCAAGTCAACTGGGGTTAATAAGTACAAATGTTGTAGTTACATGCTTCCAATAGCATAAACATCATCGTTAAGCAGGGAAACAAAAAAAAAAAAAAAAACATGTAACTTTTCATATCAACTTATGGCGCCTGAAAAATCAAAGCTAAAATAGCTTCAAGTAGGGGTGCCTCGGTGGCTCACCTGACAGAGCGCATATGCAAGAGAGACCTGGTATCGATTCCTGATTGGGTCACCTGCACAATGTCATTCCCCTCTCTCCCTTACCCTATATCCTGTCTATCTACTATTCTAATAAAGTAGGTAAATTGTGATGGTTTCTTGTCATAACCTCAACACTTTATTGATACTTCAACAAATTGTGGCTGAGAAAGCACGCTACCATCTTCTAAACACAGTCCCATCAACACAGTTTAAATTCATATAATTATTTAGAAGGTTACAACATCTTGTGAGTTGTACCCTATAGTCCTTTTATACTGAAAAGTTACATGGTGTTGCCTTCACATATAATTTTTAGCAAACCCTTACAGTAATAGATGTATAATAAAGACCTTCTAAAACAAAATGTAATGCATTATAGGCTAATGATTTCCTTCCAATATCTGCGCTAACCTGTGAAGACCTAACACGAGCATGCTACAGGCCATAGACGCCCTTCTTTTTCTGCACTCTGTCTCTGCAGCTCACAGCCTCATGTTAATGTACTTCTCCAACCAACAGCTCAGCAGAGAGCTGCCAGTTGACATTTCACCTCTGGTTCAACAGCGCAGTGCCTACACTCACTACATCCTGCCAGAGTGTGGTTCATGCTCTACCCACTTATGCAGAAGCACAAAGGTGGACTAATAATAAAACCGCAATGATTTAAAGAGTTTATTTTTTACCTCAGATGTGAAGGATTGTCTGCTCAAGTAAAATGTTGTAACACCTGTGTGTAATCCTCATCCCACACTGAAGTTGTGTTAAAATTATGTGTTTATGAGGTCAAGAGGTCATGGGGTGACTTTGCCACAGTGGAGTAAATGAGTATGTTCAAATTTGTAATATGTGTGTGTGCATTTGTCAAACGCAGAGGTGACACCTTCGGGAGGTGGTTTCCTGGAATGTGCCACTAAAGCGGGACAGGAAGTGAGCAACTGTTATGCACCACAACAACAGATCTGTTTCCTGTGCGCGCGCTCATGCATGTCATTACTGATAGACACTTGTAATCTCTAAAAACAAATCTGGTTACAATCAAAATGAACTTGCCTGAACAGGAAGCACAAGACAAGAAGTGTGATAAAATGCTAAAGGTAACTTTGCTCAGACTTTGGAAAGTGTGTGTGGTATGTGCACACATGATGTCAGATTTGTAGACCAACCCTGGACATGAACAGCTGAGAAGTATATTTAAATTTGTGAAAAAAGTAAGCATGACACCCGATTTCATACAACACTTGTTGAATGGCCGTCAACAGGAAACAGGTTTGATAGAGGCATTTTTTTGTTTCCACGTAGCAACTTGGTCCATACTGATTACTTGTTCCGTCTATGGACACATGTAAAGAACAAAGCCATCAAAAAGGTGCACTTTGAGTCCCAGAGACCAGTAGGTGCACGTGACAGTCGGTGGAGAGCACATTGAAGTCGAAGATAAAAAAAATAGGAAAACAGGAAAATGGTTATGACACACGTGGCGCTCAGAGCTGGTGAAAAGATAGGGAGAACCAGAAAAACAAGTCGACAATAAGGGCTCCAGACTAAAACAGCCTGTGTGAGTCTTTATTTATGTGTGTAGTGTGCGTCAGTGCTGACTCAGTGCCTGAATGTGTTTGTAATTCAGCCTTCACAACGCAAACTCTCCCCATTTTCTGCCTTTCTCTCTTGCTCACTCTCTCACACTGTCTCCTAGCAACCAGACACTTAAAGCCTAAAAATAACCCCCAGAAAAACGAACAGAACAAAAAAATAAAGCATAAACGGCAATTAATCCTTTCAAGGCTGGGTCACGGACTCAAACAGACCAGGTATTGGAACAAGAAGAAGAGGGCCGCGGCAGAAAGTGAGATGGAGAGAGGAGAAGAAAGTGGGAGGTTGAATCTGCCAGCAACAGGTAGTTGTCAGGAGACAGAGTTCTGCACTACATGACAGTGTGTGCGTGTGTGTGTGTGTGTGTGTGTGTGTGTGTGTGTGCCCAATAACCTTGGCTGGGAACAAGACAGAACTGTTCCACCCTCAGCAAAGCAGCGGGCTGCTCAAGGCAAACAAGGCTAGTTCAAACCAAAGCCAGCGGACGTGCAACAAGCTGGCAGCGCGGCGGCCTCTGAGGGGAATAACACGCTGCATTTCAAAAGGCACCGCATGGACTCTCTTATGCAGGCAACACACAGCCTTGTATTGTCAATTCCCTCCTGTCCTTACCGTGTTATGAAATAAACAATGTTATGAAACAAAGTAGAAGACGACTGAGTCACGAGCGCCGGCTGAGGGCTGCTGTCGAGCGTCTGAGGCACATTCCAAAATGGATTAACATTCTCACTGTGTGATGGACAGTGAGAGACGAGCAGCGAGACACCTGATCGGTACACCAGACTGGAAAGACAGAATTAAGTGAGGGGAAAAATACAATCGAGGTTCCCACTGTTTTTAAGAAAACTGTTTCCCAGGGCATTTCAAGACTGCATATTGTCATAATTATGTATTTTTACTGCACATACACATTTACGAGTCCTGTAAAAAGAGACCTGGACTTACATCTACCGGTCACTTTTATGTATTTTAGCACATCGCTCTGGCTGACCACAGTATTATGGCAATTTAAGTAGCTCAATACTCATACTGATCTTCAATACTTCAATATCAAATATTGCATTACCAGCTGGTGATATGCTGGTTCTTCTGTTATTAGACCTGTTGAATCAGGCTACAAAAAACACTGAAAGTCTTGGACAAGAAACTTTTTTCTTACCACCACTGCCACATTCTTGATAAATAAACTTATTTTAATTTTTAAATCTGCTTGTTTGATTTACAAAATTATTCATGGTTTGGCTCCTTCCCCGTTGAATGAGTTAATTAAACATAAATCTCTTATTGGCCCTGGTTCACAAGTAACACAAGCCACTGTTAGGGGTGACTGTGAGCTCCCGTTCAGATGTACATTATTGTCTCAAAACATTCTGTCATTTCAGGGCTCAGCGTTTTGGAAAAGCATACCGCTCTCAGAGAGGAAATGTACAAGTTACCTTACTTTAAAAACACATTTGAAACTGTAGTTGAGCCACACCCATACATGCGATCATATGTGACCTGCACTTTAACAAATCATGTTCATTAGATGGACCAGTGCAATATCCATAGTTTAACAAAACTTATTTATAAACTTGTGCACCTTCTTAGATTCTGTGCAATACATATGTCCAATAGTTGTAAGTACAATACAGATGCATTGTAAATCATGTTTGTCTCTTCCTCTTATTAACTTGTTGCTGTTCTATTGTCTGTACTAATATTGACTTTGTTGTATCGGGTTGTCTGTACCTGTCCTTGTTGTGCTGTATATATTTAAATCCAAAGTCCATTTAAATGGCTCAACAACTGTGTTAGACTCAAACAACTTCTTGAAGCCCAGTATTTGTGCAAACTGTGATTTTTTTTTTTTGCCAATAATGTTTATATGTGTCAGTTGGTAGAACCTGGGAAGGTTTGAGCTTTCATTAAATATATACATTTGCTCTTGCCAGAAATAGCCCCACTACAATCAAGAAGCTGCACAAACAACTTAAGCTTCTATCCTCTTGATAATAAAGGTTCCTGAGTAAAAGAGGGCTGCCTATGATTTTCAAAGTTAACTCTTTATACACTACACATAAGACTTTATAACATATCTGGGTAGATTTACAAATTAGACAACCACAAAAATACCCAGATACACCAAGTATTTATTAACATGGGGATCATTTAGAAACTGTACATACACACAGTACCCGCAGGCTAACAAGTCTATGCATTTGCCACACTAACTGCAAAGCCCTGTATTTTATTAGTGAAGCCATCATGTTCAGCCTTTGAGTGCACAATACAATGAGGCATAATGCACCTGGAATCCTACATGGTTAATGTATGTGTTTATGAACTAATGGACAGAAGGAGCCTGGATGTAATACTGTATGTTATGAGATGTCATATAAAATACTGTCTAATATTGCCTTGATTATATAAATTTTCCTACAGATATAATAGATGCTTTAAATGAAATGACTTGTGTGTGTGTTGTTATGAGCTGCGGGCTGTTGTTCAGACCAGCACCGAGAGTGGCCCTGGGGAATCATGTTTATCTCACTGTTTCGGTCCCACTAACTTTCTACAGTGAGCGTTCAAGTATTTTTATTTTTTTAACAGAAGTGTCTGAGGCAATAAAAAAGCATGCATAGATACTTGCAATCAACAAGGGAAAGCTAAGTGAAGTTGAGTGGAGAGATGGCGGCCTGGCATTTGAAACGGACCCTTGGGTGCTGAGTGAACAGGGGACGTATGGAGCCTGCCAACGGACCGTGTTGTGTTTAACACCTTCTGCTGCTCAGCAGAGACGTGGCCATGGGGTGGCTTACAGAGCGCTAATAGAAGGGTAATTACCAAAATTAGGATGGCACGTGTACACACCATTGTTGCATCATATTACAGGTAGCAACAGATATAACACTTCAGTTTCTTACAATGGGCCTCCACATACGTTTAGTCTTTAGTAAACACAGAAAGCACACGCCTAATCAAAGTCCGAGAGGCTTGTGCACTTTGTGGCATGCGTTTCCTGTGCGTAACCAATGTGTGTGAATAACACCAAAAATACACTGCACTTTGCCAAGCCCCATCAGCCAATTCCTTCCTCCACTCCTCGTCTATTACCGAGCCAGTTCTCCATCATATCCCCCTCCAGCACGTTTTTACGTCCAACCCTGCGCTGCCTTCCTGCCATTCTTCTCCTGCAGCTAATTTTAGACGAAGGGAAAAAGCTCTGTCCACATCGGCTGGTCACTCTAATAGGAGCTGTGTCTATTTGGATGGAGAGGGGAATAAAATGCCATATACCCATGTTTTTGTGGCAGTATTGAACCAAAAGCAGAGGACACACTTAGCAAAGGAAATTCATTAAGCATTCCTAGCATATATTATTTAAGTTAAATTAATTAACTTATTGTGTTTGATGTTTAATACAATATTTATCTAGAGAAAACATAACTTAACGTACAATATAAGCATGTAAATCTACAAGGAAACGCTTCTGGTGAGTGGTTCAAATAACTTAAATATTATTTTACTCTTGCATTTAGACCGTTTAATCACCCAACAACTAATAGTATCAGGAGTCATTGGTGAAAAAGGAGACCTTACAACACCATCTTAGCTTGAAAAAATGCACTTTTGGAAAAAGGAGTGGTCTCACTGGTCTACGCTGATGTTAACAAGGAAATGCTCATTTCTACCGGTTAGTAATACAGAAAAATTGGTTATTCCAAAGTCAAATTTATTTCTATAGCACATTTACAGATGGCTGAGCCACACCAAAGTGCTTCACAATAAAAATAAAAATAATATATTAATAGATTAAAATATGATACAATGGGCAACAATACAATAACTGCAGGAGTTAAAATAATGTAATTCCAAAACAGACAGTGAACTCACAAATCTTGCGAGAATCCACTGCAACGCAAGGTTACAGAAAAGATCCCTCTGCTGATGTTGGGGCTGAGTGGTGGTCTAAGACTTGGACGGCAATTAAAAAACTGTTGTTTATGTTATTAAAAATAGCAACAATGCATTCAATGAGTAAGTGCTGTGTGGGCGGGTGTCTTCAAATAGAAGAAAAAAAACTGTCAAATAACAGACACAGATGTGCGAGTAGCTCAAAAAACAACAAATCTGTCCATTCAGGCATGCCCCAGTCCACGGAACACACCAGCAGTCACCAGAGTATGTGACAGTGGGCTGTCAGGGGACACACAGAGGGCACAGCATTTATGTGTGTATGTTTACGCCGTCGTAAAAGGGGACAACAGGCAAATGCCGAGTCACCGCCTGTCACCACCTTTGTCCCTACTGTTTTCGCCCATCAATTAGTGGCTCCTGTTATCCACCCCACCTTTACAGGACATATTGTTTTACTGCCGCCGCTGTCCCGCAGCCGTCTGCCTCTTTGCTGCCTTCATCTCCTCCGCTGACCCTGTCCCACTTGGTCAGCTTGTTAAGCATGTCTCCTAAAGCTGATTAAGCAGTGTTGATCGCCCTTATATAACGCTGCTCACCTCGCACGGACGTCGCTACCAGCCGACTGCTTTGCTTGCACTGAACGCAAGAAGAAATTTGCATGAAGAAAGTTTTGTGTTGATAAACATTACGCTATGTAGCAGAGTAAAATAAATGGGAGCCAATTTAGCACTTTTTGTCCAAGATGAACAAGGGTATAATGTGGAAATTCCACTGGTCTTAAAAAGGTGTAAATATTGTGTTGCCGTGTGCCAGTCAATGTGTGGAGATAATCACTGCTTATCCTTTTGAAAGCACGATGCTGCTGAGGGAGACCACGCTCCAACAGCGCTCTAAAGCAGCAGGACACATGAGCTCAAACACACATTCAACACTGAAGCCATCCTCACAAAGCATGAGACTTTCACACTGCACAAGTAATGGCTGTAAACAAAGCCCTGGCCTCGATACCATTAATTGGTGCAGTGACTTGAGTTAGCATGGCCGTGCTCACAAACGGGTTAGAGAGGTCAGTGGGCCCAGCTCCTCTTCTCTCCTGGTTTGCCCCTTGCCTCGTGGGAAAGATTAGGATCCTCAGCTGGAGCAAATAAAGCTGAATGTTATGCAAGCACCAGGAGAGAGACCAAGAGCCAGAGCGAGAGAGAGGCCGAATGATGATGTAACTTGAGAGAAAAGCGGCAAAATGCATAAAAGAGGAACAATAAAGAAAGGGTACATGAGAGAAGCGCAGAGCACATGACCTTACATCAGGCTGCTCGATGCACCTAACTGTACGGCATAGTGCCAGACGACCATCAACACAAAACAGCGAGTCCCCTTCAGGCAGTGACACACAGACACACACACAGACACATACTCAGACAGCCACAGAAACAGACACACACACAGACACACACACAGTGAGACACCGGCCTTTTTAGTCTGACAGATCCTGGGCCCAGACAAGTACAAAAACACACTTCATTTTTAGGTCAGTGTCACTGTAACACTCAAAGCAACACTTTCTCTTCATTTAAGCTTTAATTTGGATCCTACTGTGGATCTCTTACACAGAAAAACATCAAACTACCCCTTAACTAGTCTATTTGATGTTCACTGTGATGTTACTGTCCCTGGTTATGGGGATAGAAAATGATGACAAAAAAGCTTTCCCAGCATCTTAATGCTACAGTATCACTCAGCTACAATACAGCACTTCACATCACATATGTATTGCTGATAGTGAAAATAATGTCTAACAAAGAAGACCAGCACAACTGAACCGGATTTACATAGACTTTTTGACTGCAGGTGCAGCAAATAAGAAAAAGGGGAAGTGTAAAAGGACAAATGGTGATGGGAAGGAAGTAAGTTCAAAGAAATTAAAGAGTGACTGGCAAGAGCGCACAGTGAACTTTCTCCCCATCGTCAGAGTGCTGCTTGGATGGTATTATGTAAGAGCCGAGCGAACACACACACGGCAATTACCTCCGCTTCATGGAACTTATAGCATGCAGCACTACTTGTGTGTGTGTGTGTGTGTGTGTGAACATAATACAAACATACCTCTCACACACAGGGGGACACTTCCACCACACATACTGGACAGACATGGTGCATTGATACTATTGTACTGGCGCTAATTCACAGGGGCTCGGATCATCCGTCCAGGTGTACAGTAGCACGGGGGTTCCCCGTCAAGTGACTCCGCAATGGCTTAAAGTTACACCTCCACAATGCCAAAGCTGATGACACACCTACGTACAGCTTTCCACAATGATACCTGCTTCAATGCACAAGTGTAGTTACACTATTATACACATTTAAACAATACTCAATTCACTGTGTGGTGTAGAGTTCCAGGCACCAACAGTGAGCTATAATTTTGTAGATTCTTTACATTAGAAGGGAGGTTTATTTACAGTAATCAGGTCAGACAGCAAAAAAAGTGCTGACTTAATTTATGCAGTTTGGGGCAATAGGGCAAACTGAAACTGTTTAAATCAAGTTAAGCTGTAATGTAAGCTTCTGCTTTCCCTAATTCCGTCAACAAAAGGAAAGTCAAGGAAAGAATTGGGAGTGCTTCGCTGGGCCAAAAAGGGTGAGAAGAAACTCTTAAATTAATAAAATAGTCCTTTATTTGGATAGACAAGAAAATATGTTTGACTTTTTAGTATTTATAATGTGGTTGCATTTATAAAGCTTAGTCAGAATGGAACTGGACTAGATGGATTAAAAACATACCGGGAAATTTACATTTTAAAAACTGTGAATTAAAAGTAGTATAGTGAGCTATACATGTAGATCAACTTAGCTGTGGTGGTAAACATGCTATGGCTAACTCTAAATTTCTCAGAAAAGGTGGGACAGTCAAACAGTGCCTGCCATTACTGAGTCACTGCTTGTGTTAATATCCAACCCAACACAGAAAGAGTCCTTGAGTGCAGAACCAGGCTAATACTTGGGCCAGACGAGCACAAAAGCCTTTCAACACAACTCCCACACACACACACAAGGATACAAGGTGGGGGCCGACTAGAGTGAAGGTACAAGAGGGTGTTCAATCAGGGCGACTACAAAGAGCCTAATGTGTGTATCAGAAAGAAAATATGTAAAAGGACTTCTAATTCATTTAACTCACTGGTCCTGTAGCCCTCATTGAAAAACATAATGCTTGATTGGCATCTTCTAGGAAGCTGAAAAGACTTGTTTTTTTAAGGTTACATATATACAAAGTAATGACATTTATAATGAATGTTTGAAAGATCTGCTTGAAAGCTGACATTAACTCCAGATTTACTTTTATCTACAGTACATTTTAAGTTTACACTTCCACAGTCATTCTTGCTGAGATTTTTGCCATCCCACCCTGTGACTGGTCAGGGGATCTAGCTCTCAATTCTCTTTAATTAAGAGTTTAATTCCCTAACACAACAATGACGGTACAGTAAGTTTATACGAGTGTGCCCACCCGCATGCAACGGCCTGGTTATGTAATTTCACTAGGCTACATCTGATGCTAAAAATGGACACGGATAAAGCTATTGTGACCACGGCTGTGGCTACTGTACAGAGGCACTGGTACACACTCACACTCCCAGGGGGCTGGGCAAGCTGCTTAACTGTGATGTCACCAACATATTGGGCCATTTGCACTCTCAGTTGTACACTGTGTTAATGTTGTCCATCTATCTTCTACTATGATTTAAAGAGTTGAATTGAGAACCAAACCTTATTTTTTAAATCCTGTTATGATTATGATTGATATGATCCAAGTAAAAAACACTTGGATCATATAGTAAGTAAGTATACTAAGTAAAAAACAAACCAAAACAACTTTGTCTAAACTATATAACCATCATATGTGTTGTGTTTTTTTTAATGAAATTTAAAGAAATTACATTAAAATAGACTTTTGCGGGACGTTTGGAAGAGGATATATACCATTTGATGTGCAGCCCTGATGGCCAGTTTTAGCATTAAAGTTTAATCATGCTGCTTTCCTATAAATACCTTTCCAATGATCCAATGCATTATTCAGTTTCTCGAAGGCCATGCACATACACAACATCTCTGCAAGCAAACACACACACACACACACACGCACGCACACACACACACACACCAAAGAAACCAAGAAAAAGCCTGCAAGGAGGAGGCGATATGGACATCTATGAGGGCGATGGCAAAAATAGATACAGATATGTGTCCTCCAGTGAGTGCAACCCATCTCACTTGATTGTGCCCATGTTCAAAGGACTTGGAATCAGCCTGTATAGTGTCACCAGACTATTCTTCATCTATGAGCTACATCTGGTCATCGAGTCTTGTTGGCTGGTAAATCAGACAGTCCGGTGAAAGACACAGGCAAAGTGTTGGATGACATGAAGCAGGGCCCAGCAGGAAAGAGGAGGAGGCGGCTAATGGAAGAAGAGCTGCCACTGGGGTATTAGCCCATGGATTGGTGACACACAAATGATAGTGAGAGGGAGTAGAGGATGGTGGGATAGAAGGTTCAATCGATGCTTAAAAAGGTTTCACTTCCCAATTGGGGACACGTGTGTGCGCACAAACACACTAAAGTATGAACATGACAAAGGTTATGGGCACACTCATGGCTTTAAATTAAGGAGATTAGCCAAGCATTTGTTTTATTAGCTATAATTCAATGAACAACAAAGCAGTGATTGCATGAACGGAACATTCTCAGCCATTGAGAGTGTAAAGAGTTGGCTCAAAGTTCAAACTGAGCAGTGTGACTTACAAAAGAGAGCAGGCCTTAACATGAGCTCAGGGAGAGACTCCAGGTAACGGGTGAGATAGCAAGAGGAAAGACTGGCCAAGGAGAAAACTCCAAACGTGATTGTGCATTCCTTTAATAGGGTGGAGCAAAAGGAGAAAAAAAAACAAGTGAAGAGCTGAGATGCAGGGAGTGGGGTGAGGGGGAGGAGGGTGACAAGATTGGGAGAAAGTTTCATTTGGCGCCAGGCAGCTTTCCAATTCCTGACAGACAACAGCACAAAAACACAGACTAAATACCGGCACTATGCAAGTGGCACAGAAGTCCTTTTGGTGACTTCCCATCGTCCAGAATTAGATTGGATATTTGCCCTCCACCCCCGCTCCCTGGGTCCTGTGCAGCAGCAGATTCCCAGATAAAAATAGCCAGAGGAACTATTCAAACACTGCTGCCTTTCTGCAGGGAGTGTCTGCCGACTGCAGTGGACTTAAGGGGTTAGAGAGGGGTTAGGAGCACCACTCAACTTCAGGCCCGGGACACTGAGGAGGCGCATACACAAGCACACCTTAACATTACTGTCTCTGGAAAGATACTATATAACATTAAGTCAATTATTTATAAATCTGAAATGCAGATTTTAATAGTCAGTTTGAGAAAACTCCAATGGATTATGATTATAAATATTAACCAATCAACAATGCCCACACATATATCAACCCAAATCTTAGACTGAGAATGGAATCATCATGTGTCAGGATGAGTTTTTAAGATAAGTATAGTTGATTTCATGTATTGAGCAGTTGTCTATAAAAGCATAACCTCTATTATTGGGGTTAATCTGAGTAGAGTGGGTACATTACAACACCACACTACCATCGGCCAAACAGTCATCATTGGGAGCACTAGATTCAGTATGGGATTTAAGGCCCGTACACACTGGGATGAATATTCGTCTTAATTCTTCCCGGCAGTGTATACGCTACTTGGCATATATCTTCTTCGCCATTACGTATGTGTGCTCAGCAAGACCGTTTTGTGTTTGAGCGCCCCCAAGTTGTGTTTTACTGTAACTTCAGAAGCACCAGACACATGAGCAAAAGCGCTAATCTCATTGGTCGTATAGTTTTTGACACGGCGCGTCAAACCAAAAAAACTAACCCGAGGTGTTTTTTTTAAAAAACTACGCTTTTACGCGTGGCGTTTTTCACGTCGGTGTGAACACTCACATTGGGCCCATTGTTTAGTCGCGAGGCGTTAAACGTCGGCGAAATTCATCCCGGTGTGAACAGGCCTTAAGAGACACTCCTGTGTGTTAGCCACAAACCAGGCCAGGTGACAGTTAGGGGTGGTGTTCTGGTCCACAGTGAAGTGAGGGATTAGCTTTTTTCCTGTCCATACTGTACAATAAGCATACACTATTGTCACATGAACAGTTTTGACGAGACTTGCAAAACAAAACTTAGGTGTAGACATAATGGGTCAACTTCACTGTGTCTCTAGAACTTGCAATTTTAATTGGTGTTACTTCTGAAAGACGTTTTTAATGTGACAGATGTGCTGTCACGGTCTTGACAATGTACACAGTGATTATACTTTAACGACTAGTGAAGTGACACTCTGGGCTCTAACCCTAAAGGACAGGTCATTGTCCTGCAAGGATCCAGAATAAAGTCTCCTCTAAATGATAGGGGAATAGAGTTACTGCTGCTCACGTGTGTGTGTTCTAAGTGTTAAGTGTGGATGCGCGGGCATGCATGTCACCAGATTCAGATCAGTTTCAGTGGCACTGCTTATCGAGAAGCTGTTATGCGTACTGCGCATTCAAGGAGCAAAGTAAGTAGGTAATTTACGTTGAAACATACCCCAAATAAACCCTGACCCCTTCATATTCACACTCCATACTCTTCAACAAAAACACACCATTCTGCACCATACACTGACTCACCTCTGCAACAATGAGTCTCTGTAAACCCTTATTACATTGCAATGCACACACTGGCACAAACACAAACAGTTGATTTAGTGTGGCTGAAACCCTGATGCGATAAACAAATTTGGAAACTCAAACCTATTGTAAATGTGGATTGTTGTTTTAATTTTGAATCAGTTTAAAGATTTGCACAATGATAGGGAAGATCTGCACATGCCTTTGCAAGCCACAGAGTTTGTTCAGAGAAGGCTCACTGAGATAGGAACTGTTGTGTTTCCCCCTTGTGTGTAATGCAGCACAGCCGGCAGCTATTAACCTTCTAAGCAGGAATGTGGGAGGTCCAAGAATTCCAATAAAATGCAGCAGTGTGTGTGTGTGAAACAGTGCACATTTTGAGTATTTGTACTTTTTTCAAAACTACTGCACTTCCATCAAAGGTCGGTCCCATCAGCTTCACTGACCAATACAGTCAATACCGGGTGGTGATGGGGCTGCAACCAGTGGCATCACAGTAAAACTAGGCTCAACAGATGCACACATGGCCCAGGGGCACATTTAGTTCTGCCATTGTGTTATCAGTGTAAAAAGTTCATTTCAAACTGAGCCTTTTAGTTTTGAACATTACAGTGCAACTCACCTAACAGGCAGTGCTGTGAATATGCCAATAATCCATGTGACTGGATAGGTAGAGCTCTGTGGCACGGGGTACAAATGGGACATCGGATTTTGCTGGACAGCATTCTGAAACACTCAGGCCAGCTTGGGGTAGTAGTGCTGGTTGTGGTCTTTCAGTCCTCCTGGTCAAGGACAGCAGGACTAATGGCAGGGAGGTCTATTAGTGTCGACTGGCTGAGCACATTGTTCACTTTGGGCACATTCCTGGCTAAATACAGACATTTCCACAAATGAAGGTCCTTCCACTAAAAGTCATTTGTCAGTGCAGACAACCATATCAAAACTATTATTATGATCCATCATGTCAACAAAAGATAGGTGATGCAACTGCTATAACTATGTCTTTTCATATTTACATGAATTTTGATTAAAAACCATTACTTGGTGTAAAAGTAGTGGTTAGATTTTGTATCATTTACTAACTACAAATACACAAATGAAGGCTGAGTGAAATTTAACTTTTTTGACACCAATTGTGCTGAGAGCATCCGAGCAGCCCACAACAATTTCCTGGTTGTATGTATTTGAAGTTGAAGTTCATTTTTAAGGTGGATATTAAAGCAATAGTATGTTTTCCTGTAACATCAGATAACGTCACACCAGAACATTTGAAGGGGTCTGTTTAAGTGCTGAATGAGGAGGGTGAATCAAGGCACAGGGCACTTCAGCAACTCTAGTTCTGTGATTATGAACAAATATAGCTCATTTTGACAAGTATAAGTGGCTTTTGAAACTGAGCCGGAACAAATTAGACCATGGCAGGCGGCCACATTCGAGATAATTAACAAGAAACATGTCAGACATTTATTACTTTGACTTACCTTAATTGACCACAGGCTTTTTTTTTCCTTCTCCAAACTATGGCTATTACCAGCCAGCCGCTAATGCATTCCGTATGTTCACACCAACAATCAAAGGCTGTGTTTAAAATACCTAACCTGATTGGCCATTTTTTTCAAACAGACTCAAACCAATTTTGTTGTGGAACGTCATTTGTTTCAGGCTTTAAGCATGTTGGCTGAGCCCGATCACAGCGGGACACTGTCCCATAAACCCGGCTGTAAAACTGTACTGGGATAAAGGCAGGCAGTGGTTTTGCTGTGGTCAGCACTGCAAGGGACTTTTTGCAGATAAGGCTAATCGTCAGTGCTTATCATCACAGTGGTTGTTGAGATTGAAAAGCATATGCTCACATAAACCCACACAGGGAAAAGATAAATGTTCTATTTGCTCACAGCTACACCTTTGTCAGCTGCCCTGCCACATCATGAGGTGGGACTCCTTAGTGTCTAGAATAAACGCTAAAAAACATCCTCGACATGTCAATCAAGCTGGTGAAGAAGCAGTTAGCGGCAACAATCATCATTAAACTCCCTACATAACTGAATGACTAATGAAAAGTGGGCTCTTCTTTTCAAACCCCATACATGGGCAGAAGTGTGGTCTCTTCACTCGTCAAAAGCACCACCAAACTATGAGCTGCTCTGTACCATTACCAGCACAATGAGAGGTCTCTGGCCCCACAAGTCCACACACAATCAGCCCCAGGGCCTGCCCCACTCCCACTATTGTCCCACACTCCACAATGGCCACTCCAGAGCCAGGGGTCCCACCATGCAATTCCTTCGCACAAAGACACACACCAGCCCTCATCCCATCAGAAAGGGAAGAAAGACAGAGGTGGCAGGAGAAAAATTGTAACCCTTGGGAAGACATGGAGAAAAGGCACAAAAGCTGGCGTGCAGAGTGTGTGGGAGTGGACATCTAAGACAGCAAAATATGTCCCAATGTGTTTGTTTAGTTGTCAAGGAATGCTTCATATTCTCATTTAGACGGCTATATATGAGAGATGATGAGGAAAACGTGAGCAAGATGCTAACACCAATTTCTGCCACCTGTGGAGCAAACAGAGCAGACTGCATTACACACTCACAAAATATAAATGGATCTATTAAACACAACAAAAAACATTTCTTTCATGTAACTGAACAATAAAATGTTCAGAAAAGGGACAGAGTACGATGATGTAGGGAGGGGAGTCCACACAGGCAGCAACTTTCCATTGGCATAAATCCTACAGGACATACTACAGGACTCGGACGGTTACATTTTCATCCATACATATCCAGGCCCATAGGTTACAGGCTTTCACATTCTGCAAATGAGTTCAATCCAAATTAGTCACTCAACACAGGTTAAGAGTAAAAGCTATTCAAGAAGAAGATCAACAGGGACGGCTCTGCAGATTAAGCCGTTCAATAATTCAACTATTTAAAGGGTCGGTTAGAAGATCAGTGTGCTGTTGTTAGATAATAGCTTAGAGTTGCTATGTTCACCAACTGGTCCATTCAGGAGTAAATCCAGCTGATAACTAAAGCTGTAAGCAGCCATTGTGAATAGATGTGTTGCTGAAGTTACTTTAAGTGTGAAAAATGTACTTGTTTACCGAGAGCAGGCACTTCACACCAAGCCGAGAACAAATGTACAGCAGGCCAAGTTCGTGTTCTTTACTGAGAAGACAACAAACAACAGGCATACCACACAAAACAACCACATACCTATGCCCCATAACTCAAGCACTATTAATTTGAGTACCTTCCTAAAAAGACTTGAGCTGTCTGGTGTCACACAAACACACAGAATAAAGGCCTGCTTGTGGTGGGATGTGCGTGATGTCATGGGCTGCCACCGCTGCTGCAAGGATTTGGTATGTGTGTGTAGGAATGTGGAGAGTTGAGGGGCTTAGACTGGGTGCAGCGGGATTCAAGAGAAAATGGGGGGGGACAAGAGGGAAAAGGATCCCACACAGATTGTCAGTCGCACCACATGGGCCTATGCCAAATGCCTACCAGTAACCGTTCGAAGTGTCAAGCCATTATTCCTGGATGTGACACTCAGTGAGTATGTGTTGTTTTTGTCAGAAGAAGACCACAGAGTTTTAATTCTCTTCTATGTTCATTTACATTTAAAATACACCACAAAGATCACTTCAGATAAAAAGTGATAGAAGTGAAACGTTTATTCCTGCAATTATAAACTGCACAGCCAGCACAAACGTTGATTCCACTTCCTCCTTTTTATATGAAAATCGCATGTGCTTCTATGGAACGCAGCAAGAACAAACTTATGCAAGCATTTCAGGAATTAGACAAACACACGCACCCACACAGACCTCAGCTGACTACTGGAAACCCCCCTCCTTTTCTTTCTGTCTCACTTCAACATGCTGACAGGCCATGTACATGGCAAATGTATGCTCAGCTTCTCGGTTAATATCAGCAGGGTTCATATACGTTACTATCTTTTCAGCTCGAGAAGTGCTTCCAGGATTTTCAGTTTGCATGGTGAAAGGTGCTTGATGGTGAAATGGGGTTGTCACGGTGACACAGAGGATGTCGCTGTAACTGTACAGTAGTCATACCACTTCCTCTACAGCGCAAAACCTGCACCAGATTTCAGTGTATCATCAGCAAAACCAGGGTCACTGTACAAACGCTACGGAGTTCAACAGGTATTGCCTTTTTGAGAACACGGTAATAGCAGCTGGGCTTGTGGTAGCGTGACCGACGACAAGCAAACACGCCAAGTAAACACCAAGACAATGGGTGATATAAGTCATAGTACTCACCACTGTCTCCAGGTGTTTTCATTCTTCCTGCTTGTTACAGCAGCGAACGAATAAAGTTTGGTGCGACTTGAAGAATTCCACGAAGTTGGTTGTGTATAGAAAAGTCAGTCAGCCGGCCGTCTCCTCAACTTCCCAATGGGAAAAAACAAGTAAAAACTAGGTATAAACTTGTTTGTGGGGCTCCAGCGTTGTTTTGTGAAGCCGCAGCGCGTTCTCTCTCAGTCCGCTTCCACCACACTCTCCTCGCCGACCAAACCAACCACACGGCTGGGCTTCCCCCGGAGCTGAGCCGCTAACACCTCGCTGCTTGTTCTAGCCTCTCGTCCCGTATGTAGCCGCGATAAAAAAAAAACTGCTCAAGTTGTGGCGGACAACGGACCCAACTCGAAGCTTTCAGTTTCTTCAAAAAGTTGTCTCGCTAGGTGTCCTTTAGCTGTTTACTCCGTGCCATCTTCGTCGCTGTTTGACATCTTTCTCCGCCAAGCTTTCTTACTTCTTTGACAGAAATTAACGTTCCGGTTGTGGATCTCTTTTCTTTGCAGACTTTTAGTCCTCCACTCACTCTCACACAGCTCAGAGCAGCTTTCTCCTCCCCCCGCGCCTCGCTCCGTCCTAGAGTGTCGTGTTTCTGCGCGGGGCCCGCCCACACTGACGCGAGGGGAGGGGGTTAACGTGGCGAGTCACGCCCACTCACCACGAGCCCGGGCCCGGGATGGCGTCACTGCAGCACGCCGCGTTGCCACGGTGACCGCCACAGCGCGCTCGTCGTGATGGTGATGTCATATCCGGGTCCAGCGTGAAGCGTTTCACGGCGTTCACTTACGTCAATCAGTAACTTAAGGCTGTAATTTAACTGCTATATCACGAGCATTATGAACTGGTTAATTAATATGCCAGCCTCAGTTAATGATTAACTCTGAAAGCAGGAAGTTCACTGGTACCGTTCTTCCTACACGTGGCACCGTAGCACGGTGCTACAAAAAGTAGGTCTAGTGTTTTTTTTTATATTTGTCCCATTTTGCTGCTCACTGAAAACGCATGAACTGAATAGCCTACACTTCACACAGAAACGTTACACGCTTTTAGTTCTACTACTCCTATTTCTCTACTAGTTATGTCCTTAATTTTCCTTTTATGGTTGCACAGTGATTTAAAATTTGAAATTGATCAAAACCATAGAAATATGTAAACATAACGTATAACAAAACACATAAGCAGCAAGACATCAGCTTTTGTAATCTCCTTTATTCCATCAGACATATAGAATGGCTTGGAGGCAACGGCCCGTGTCATCTTCCTTCTTCAAATGTCACTAATCTGATGCAGTCACTTGTTACCCATAAGTGCAAGTGAGTAGGTGTGTGCCATACTTGACGTTAGACTTTTTGAGCACCAGCATCTCATCTTTCTTTTTTTTTTGTGCATAATATATGTGCAAGACAAATCACACTATTGCCCTGAGGCAGCAGTTGTAAAACAAGTAAACAAAGTCCCCTGACAGCAATGGTGTCCCTACAGTGTGATTTACAAACAGGATTTCTCCTCCCTTCACTGACCATTCTCTGACAGGCTCAGGAAACCCATTCTGGTATGCCTGATAAGACCTGGACCTACTGAAAAAGCTGTTTTTAAATTCAATGTTGACCCGTTATATTGAGGAAACTCCTGTCCTGTCCTGTCTGTCTTCTTTTGAGCAGGAAAAGCACCTAAAAACCAGTGTGACATTTTCTCACACTGTCTGACAATAGACAATTAGCTGGAGGAAAAGGCCAATTTAAAAACTACTATGTTCCTTTTGCCATTCCGTAAAGTCTTTTCATTAGTGTTGGCTATTAGCAGTATTTTAATTTGTATACTTATGCATTATATACACAAGTACAAACAAAAAGAATGTACAAATTCAAATGCTGTTTTGTTTTTTCCTATATACAATGCATAATGAAAAGCATATTTAACCTAGATAACATGACTGTGCTCCAGAATGTCAGCCCTGCGAGAAACTGTCCATTGTCCAGGGTATAACTCGCCTAAGGCCCAAAGCTGCTGGGATAGGCTTCGGTCACCCGCAACCCCTAACGGGACTAAGTGGTAGAATGAATAAATGAATGCTCCAAAATCTGCAATAGGTTCTACAAATGAAATGGTCTACTTTATTGAGCATCACTTTGGCTCTAGGCTGCAGAATTTGGTAACTTGGAAACTGTCAGACCTGAAAAAAACATGTTTTTGTATTTTATTTTTATTACATTTTTTTTTAAGTTGAGAGCTAATAAGCATGAGGCTCTTTATATAGAGCTAGCAATATAAAAGAAATATCAAAGTCAGAGCAAGAGTAAAGAATAAAACAAGGAGTTGAATGAGAGTGAGTTAGTGATTAAGTGCAGGGTGGACAAATAGCTTTTGTCCTTTGATGTGTCTGGGGTCTTTTTGTGTGCTTGCAGTGGACACGTGCAAGCACACTATTGTAACTCAAGCACAAGAGATGACATTTACAGACAATTCTACCGCACAGTACATCCTGAGCGCTGATAAGCACGACGCAGCGTCCTCCATCACACCCACCATTTACTCCTCCTCCTCACTCAAGGCTTTTCCACCTCTCAGCTTCTCTCATACAGTATACTGTCCTGTCATTTTTTTTAACACACCTCCGTCCATGTGTGTCCACCCTTCTTCATACCAACTTTGTCTCCAGCCTCTGCCACCTCCCTCTCTGCCTCCCTCACACTTGTTCACTCAAGAACATTTCAGAAACATTATGTATTTTCAAATATAGAAAAAAGGTTACTGTTTATTTGATGGTTTCCAATCCATAATGTGTGAACTCATTTTTTGTAATGTTCACTTTTATGCTCTAGAAAGAGTAATTGGCAACATAAAAAAATTAATACAACACAAATACAATAAAATAGGTAATAAATAAGCTACAATAATAATAAAAAAATGTGATACTAAAATCAAAGTGCATTAACTTAAAAAACAATACCGCCTCACATCTAGAATTTAGCTTTTAAGCAAGCTTGACCATTTCTTACAAAAGTCATTGCTCTAATTTTAGCAATAAGCATCGTTCAAATAATCATGTTTAAGCATCATGTTAAAACAGTGTCACATGCACCAAGCCTTTAAACTGACACATCTAAAACTTGGAAGCACAACCCAATGTTGGGTTCAACAAACAGAGAGACTTGTCCCATTGGTTCCACATTACTTGTACGTCCCATCCCGCTCTTTTCATCCCCTGCCTGCTTTACGAGACTATCCGTTCCTAATCAGAGTGACAGACAGACGCTCCACACAGAAAGACGAAAAGAATGAAAGGGGAGAGAGCGGAGATTTTGTCACTGAAGCATTTATATCCCCCAGTTATCTCCACTCTTGTTACAAACTCTGACCCTCCCCCATCCACACTACTTCTGACACATGCTAAATGCCATGTGTGTCATCCAGTACAAACAAACTATTTTACAGCAGACATATAGTGTATATATATATATATATATATATATATATACTTTTTACAAACATTTTGCTTTATAAACTGTCAGAGCCTCTCATTTCCACATGAAAAAAAATCTGTGGTTTATCTAAAAAGCATGCCCTGTTGTCAGCCTCAATATACACTGATTTCTTCTGGTCTGTCTCTCGAAAACACAGATGGCTCGAGTCAGAGTAATTACCGTGGACAATGGGTGTGGTAGCCCACTAACCAGTGCCACCACAGGCAGCGCAGACACACATGAACTACGCTTAAATACACACACACACACACAAACACACATTACTGATTTGAGCAACCAGTAGAAGGCTTACAATTCCTTGAAAGGGCGTTAATCAACAGAGGTGTGATATGTACATAAGTTTTGTGGTTAAGACTTTTGGCGTATGGGGCTCACCATTCATCACCAAGTGTAAGAAATCTATGTTAAACAGTAGCAAGCAACATACTACACATAACCTAAACATAAGATTTAGTGGAAAAAAAAGTAGTAATATTAAAAAAAATTATTTAAAGTAGTAATATAAAAGTAGTGTGATCAAATGTGCAACTGTATGATATTGAAATAAACGTTTCATATGAAATAAAGGCTCAATCGGCTTTTCATTGGGATTTAAATCATAGATTATGTGCATAAATCCTAATAATTGCCCTCCTGACCCTTCTTTTTCATTTCCTTTTTCGGAAGTTATCGCTTACATAATAAACCTCGGACTGGATTGTTGGAAAGTCCTAAATTCTAGAATGCTATGCCGCTTTAATTCTTCACAACCTTGACTGCGAAGGATAGCGTCTTGTGTGACAGTGGAAAATAAATGGGAAGATGAGTCGCAAGAGTGAAAGGCATGGTGGGTGAGAGCAGACCGGATGAAAGAAAAAGCCGGCAGCTGAAGGAACAACAAGTGCAGCAGGGTGGCGGTTAATGCCTCACCCCCAAAGATACACAGCACACTCACCCTCCTTCCTCACCCCTCCAAATAGGCTGGAGCGAAGGACACAGGAGAAGGGAGCAACGCTGTGGAGAATAAGGAGTGGGAGAGACCAAGAGAGGGAATAAGAGAGTCAATGGGTTCTTTGTCATCAAAGAGCTTGTTTATTTTCAAGCTTGCCGGTCCAACCGCCAGGAGACACAGCCAGATAGCACTCCCTCTGCCTCTATGACTTTTTATCTTTCCCGATACATTTCAAAAGTTGATTGTTGATTCCAAAAACTTAAAATTACAGTCTGAAAATGTGCATCAAAAGTTTCAGCTCAAATAGGTGAATGCATAAATGTGCATCAGGGCCTCCACACAGTTACCCTCTGTCCACATTCTTCCTCCCCCTTCGCTGCCTATCCTCTTCTCCCCAGCTGGTATTCACACATGAGTAATGGGATTACTGTGGAGTGATGCTATGGGAAAGAAGGAGGTGTGGAGGTTGGAAGACAAGGGACATGAAGAGGAAGTGGGGCTCATCCGGATGGCACCAAGTGATTGAGTATAGCAGAAGCTCAACCTTGAAATCTGATATTTATTCAAACACCATGCAAATAAATGTATGTAAACTTTTGGTTTAATGGTGACATTTTGGATGAGGTTCATGGCCACTTTGTGAAAACCGTTGTGACTTTTTTCATCTGCGCCACTATAGACAGGCAAACCTCACTCTCTTTCTGTCAGATTACCATGGTAATGAGTGAGCTATTCAAGAACAAAAAGCTCCTTTTGCGGTGGGTACAGTATGGAAAAAGCCAGTGGCTGCTGCCCATGTGAAAGCAGGCCGGCAGTGGGAGCTGGAAAAGACAAGGTAATGTGAGAGCCCATGGAAGGCCCAGAGAATGTGTGTTATATTAAACCAATGTCTGGCCAGGTGTCAAGTCTGTAATATGGTATACAGAGCAAAGAGAGGAAGAATAAAGCAAGGGAGCTCATAATTTAGCATCAACAATATGGCACTGATGGACAGATCGGCAGGGAAGGCGAAGGAGGAATGTTCAAATGGGGAACGTATGCACGAGGGGTGATGAGAAAGGTGCAAGTGTCAGCCTGGAAAGGAGAGGGAGGTATGCCTGGCTGTGTGACAGTAGCTATATTGAGCCCAGCGTGTGTTGACACTGTCTCCTGTATCTCACAGAGGAACAAACTCTTCCTATTGGCACAGGACAGAGTTTTCTCTTTCTGTCTTAACCCCCTCTCTACCCCTCAGTCACCAAAATGTACACCCCATTACTCCATACTAAGTTCCTCTTTTACTCTACCCTCCATTAAAAAACATTCAGTGGCACTAAACATCTGTCATGTATTACTATAGCGTACAATAACCTTCGACTAATTGTAGTGCACAGTGCTATTCTCTCTCCTCTCGTCCTCTTTCCCAATAGGTTTTGTGCTGTGCATCAATGAGTGGCAGTCATTATCACAAAAGTAACAATTAGTGGCTCAGTGGGGATAAACCTTTGCCAAAGCCTGTCATTCTCTAGTTACCTACTGCTTTTTATGTTATGTGTAATAAGAATAAGAGAATAAAGATAATTTGAGATGATTCATCAAAACTGAAATTTTATTCTCAACAGTCAGGGTTGTCTGTAAACTATTTTTACTTTAGAAAACGGTATCATCATAAAAGTATTTGATTGCATAGACTCAAGTAAATATCTGGTTGAAATACTAAATATATTTATATCGAACACTGAGAAAGTGAAGTCTGAAGCTCCAGTCTTTCTCTGTCTGGATCACATCACGGGTTGCTGCAGAGGTTGTTAGCATGTGTTATAAAGGTATTTTGAGCTTTGCTGAGGTGTATAAAAAAAAATAAAAACACTATAAACAGTGTCCTTAACAACTAACAGCTGCCAAATTCCATAACGAATGGCAGTCCAGGGGCCACAGTTTAAAACCACAAATTCACATGTTTAACCACGGGTTGGGTGACTTACCAGATGACATTTGGCGGTAAATTCATGCACCATCACTACAAGTGATATTTGAGGATATTTTTAAAACATTTAATTTCACAGAAACAAGTGATTATCACAGTCCCTCCCTGACACATCCTGAGGAGTCACACCAGCTTGCAACAGGCACACTTCCACTAGTTTCACCCAAAGGCCAAACTACAAGAATCTGGCAGGATCCGGCCAACTCAGTCTGCTTTGAACGCTATACCCCCAGTACCCACACCCCTCCATCCCATGGACCGGGCATGGAGACAGCAGGGCTGTAGGTGGTTCAGCTATGTGTCATGCATTACATGCCAGTGCAGGGGAGGAGGACTGACACAGAGCATGTGTTACACTTGCTCAGTTTGATGTGCTCTGCCCTCGCACAGGCACCGCTGTGGGTGGCATAGCTATGTGTCATAATCACAATCATCCTGAGCTTTGTCGGATCTCTCTTCATACATACGTCCGTTTATGTGTGTGTTGTTGTTTTTGCATAGCCATAACGGCACACTGTAGGCCCCTGTGAATGTGCACGCTTGCTCATTCAGTGTGGGTGCAGCTGTTATACAGTGGCACTGATTCATTTTTTCTGACCCTGTGTTTTGTGGCAATTTGACGACCTGTTTTACATCATGCTTGTCCTGAAACTAATTATACATCTGTATAATTAGTGTAGACTCATGCTTACTTAGGTGCATAAATCAAAATGAATCATCACATTTGAAAAATTAAAAGAAAAACATCAGAGGTTTCTTATGGTACAAAAAATGTAAAGCAACCCTAACTTAAAAAAAAAAAAAACTGCACATCAGCTGGATTCTGGCAAGATTTATAAGTTCACAAACTTACAAAAATCCATCTTGTACACCTCCAGGCAAAGCGTTGGTGTCGGCCAATGACGTGGCAGTGTGCACAGGAACGGGATTGTTTTAGTTTTGAAGCTGTAGCGACTGTGATAAATCCAATCACTGACCTTTGGAAACACAGAGCCTAAAAATGATTACAATAAAAGTCTCAAAAACAGTTTAATTGTGTCTTGACTCAATAACATAATTCATTAAACCACCTCACCTTTCAAGTGCAGCAGTAACGTTCACTAATGGGGAATGCTACTATCTGTAATAACACATTACTGAATTCATCACATAACTCTTATTTACATCAGATCATAAGTATAAGATATTTACTCAAGGATAACAGTTCCCTGTGAGTTTGCAGCAGTATTTGTCGTCTTTAGGGTGTGTTCACATTTGTAGTAATTTTCATTTAGTTTGCATAAAAAAAAAAGATTTTTTTTAGTGTGGTTGGTCAACTAAAAGCCCTGGTCCGCCGAGCGTTCACTTCTTTTAAACTGCGGACAAAAGTGAAAAACATGCATTTTTCAAAGGAAGACAGTAGATGGTGCTGTTAGCACAAATGCTAATAAGGCATGTTACCATTGTATTTGACTTTATCAGTGCTTCACGTTTGGCCTCTTCTCATTTTATTTAGTTGGACAATATTGTTTTGGTTCTTTCGTTTTTATGTGATGTTTTCGTCGCTAATTTATAAAGTTCTTCCTGTTTGAGCTTGTCTATGGTCCACTTGAGGTTGACACGTGAATCAAACCATACCAGAGTTTCCTTGGAAGCGCCCGAGATCCTCTGATTTGATGGGGCCTTGGCATAGGCGGATTTTGCGGAGGGACAGGGATGGCACTGTCCCCCCTGGCTGCTGAAATATATCACTACATCAATTGACAAATAGGTAAAAAAAATGCAGTAATACAGTAGATCAATAACGAGACTTCAATTTCTTGTTCTCTCTAGAAAACAATAGTTGTTTTTCCGAGATAACAAGAAAATTAGGTTGGTATTTTGGGAAAACAACAGAATTAACTCTTATAACAAGATAACGGGAGGAAAAACAAGTTATTGATCTATGGCCACTTTCGGTTTCCATAATAAAGTAATGCAATAAAATAAAAACGTGCAATAAATAGATCTGTATTATTATATCCCTCATATACACATTTTTATTTAATAAGAAAAAATCTTCCTGTAATTCTCTTTAGCCTAGCCAAATTGAAACACTTTTCCTACTACTGTAGTGTGAGGCCTAAGTGTCTGTGATTTTTGTTTTCATCAAGATAACAGGTTCAGCGACCCTTTTGGACTGAAGGAATACTAATAATAATTGATGACTGCATTTATAATACTTCAGGACTGCTACAAAGAGTCACTGTTGCTATGGTGCTGATGAAGCTCAAGTAATTACTGTGGCAAGAAAAAGCATGTGAACCTTTTGGAATTTCATGGTTTTCTGAATAACTTTGTCTTAAAATGTGATCTGATCTTTAACTAAGACAAGGGTATTGACAAACATAATGTGTCTAAAATATTTAAACAAATAAATTAAATAAAATAAAACTCTCATTCAACATTCAAACCTTGGCAGTAATAATCTCCACCAGGCACTTCCTGTAGCTGTGGATCAGATCTGCACATCATTGAGGAGAAATTTTAGCCCAATCTTCCTGCAGAGTGGCTTTTGCTCTGTCATATTCTTTGGCGGCTCATGTGTGTGGCCCTCTTCAAGTGAATCCATAGCATCTCTATTGGGTTGAGGTCTGGGCTCTGACTGGGTTGCTCCAAAAGGCTGATTTTGTTTTTCTGAAGCCATTCTGTTCTGGACTTTCTCCGGTGTTTTGGGTAGCTGTCCCAATGCATCAACCACCTTTTACACAGTTTTAGCTGACGTACAGACATCCTCGCATTGTCCTGAAGAACTGTCTGATATACTTGGGTATTCATCTTCCCCTCAATGATTGAAAACTGCCCAGGCCCTGATGCAGCAAAGCAGGCCCAAATCACGATGTTTCCTCCACCAGACTTGGTGATGATATGCCGTGCTCATGGCTCACATAAGCGTGTTGTTCTTTTGCAGAACAAAAACCCAAAAGTTTGAGGGTTTTTGATCAGTCAAAGTAGCTGTAGTCCACACCTCCAAACATATTATTTTAACAAGATTCCAGGTGTTTTCAAACCTGACTCTAATTAACTCAATGGTTCACATATGTTTTCCACAAGCACTATGAGGCTTTTTGGTTGTTCTCAATAAAGACATGAAAGATCAGAATTTCTTTGTGTAATTATTTTTAGGCACAATATGTTTGCCAATACCCTTGACTTGGATGAAGATCAGATCACATTTGAAAACAATTTGTTTTAGAAAACCATGAAATTCCAAAAGGTTTACATACTTTTTTCTTGCCACTATATGCTTTTTTTCTGTCTGTAAACACAACAGCGCTGTGGCATGTAGGAGATACAGGCAAAAAATGTATATTGTGTTATTCCGTGATCTACATCTGTGTCGTTTCCACTTCATGTTCAGTAAAGGCAACATGGCTCTGAAATCAGATCATTTGTAGATTGTTGTTCGTAAGTTGTTTCAAAACGCTGCTGAGGGCTTTTAAAAGATTTAAAAGAACATGGTGGTAAATCAAGTATTATTAGCAGGACGTCTGTTTGATAGAAATTCAGTATGATGCGGTGGATGTAATTGACATTAAAGTTTTTAAGTATTTTATGAGAAGACTGATTTTGTAAAGAAATAGAGACTAAACAAAAGACCAGCCAAGTGACTACATCTGCATTTCTGCAGTTGGCTTTTCTCAGGCAGTAATTTGGACTGTGAATCTGGCCACAACAGGAGGATGTGGTTAGTGCTACTGGTTTATTGTTTAGTTGTGAAGCTGGGGTGTTAATCTGCTTTTCATTCACGTATATATCTTGGTTTCATTTACTCGTAGGCCACATGCTTTGCAAACGTGAGAAAAGCGCCTTTGTCCTGGTTGTGACTGAGAAGGTTGTTAGTAGTGTTTCTGATAGGCACAAACATGCATCTTTGCTCAGTCTCTCAGCAGTGGCTCTCCTCTGCCCAGACTTTAGTGCTGAAGCCTGGCTTGCCTCACAAACACCGGCGTTAACATAAGCGGTTTTAGTGATGGATGCGTAATTTGTTTCTGGCCACAGTGCGTTTCTTCTCCAGGAAAGGCACAATGTGTCTTGTCTAAATCTACGATTTTTTGCAGGATGAGATAAATCATTAGAACTGTTTCTCGGGACTTGACCTAATGAAACCAGACCAGTTTTTTCAAACTATTCACTCACTGCAGCTCAGTGCTGATGCCTCTGTTCTTGACTGATTACAGCAGATAACATTCGGCTGGACAAATATCAGCTACATTAATTATTGATTATTAATTAATAGTAGCAAGCCCCCCACTTTTTATTCCAACACACTCTACTCATAATACATTTCTGTGGCAATCTATTACGGGTCTCAGAGCGGGTGTTTGGTGTGCACTCAGGTGAGTATGGAGCATTCACATTTATCCATATAATACCATATAACAAACTGTAATGAAAAACATTATGTAAACATAAGTAGTGGGGCGCAGCGGCTCAGTGGTAGAGCGGTTGTGTGATTCCTGTTCTCTCTTGTGTCCTTGGGCAAGACACTTAACCCACCTTGCCTCCAGTGGCTGTAACACTGGAAATTAGAAACTCAATGTAAGTCGCTTTGGATAAAAGCGTCAGCTAAATTAATAAATGTAAATGTAAATGTAAGTAAGTTAGATATAACCACATTCTAAAAGTTTTATATATCTAAAGGCCTTGACCAAGCACATCATAAAACTGAGTTTGACTTTTTCCAGTCCTTTTGAAACTGTGACAAGTTCTAATAAAATATAACAATGGAACCTCACATTTATGTCAGACTTGGTGCCCCAGTGGCTCACAACTCCATCTAGTGGAACAAACTGATATAGCATGGCACTGAAGCAAAATAATTTTTTCCTTTGTCATCAAATTGCACCAAATTGTTTATTTTAAAAAAAGTCAAGCTCTTCTAAATACTTAACACCAATTCCATGAACGTGAATTGCCTCAAAACTTTTGTGTAACCTAAACTCAGTACAAGACCATCAGATTTCAGCTTGACAAATGTATTTGGCCATGAGTAAATTAAGTTAAATCTTAACATTTTTAAGCTTTTCAAGTCTGATCAGTTTGAGGGCAGTATGTATGTATGTTTGTATAGAGTTGTGTGTGTGATAGTGGGCAGGACCAGGCAGTGGGAGCTCTGGGTTGTGTGTCATTCAGTGGGTGGACAACATTCCTGCCGTGCCCACTACCGCTGTCTTTACATATTTGTGTGTGTTTTCTGTGTGGCACTCTTCATAACCACAGCTCTGGAGAAACGGAGGAGGCACTTGGTCTAAATGACTGTCACATCCTTATCGCTCCTTTGCGCTCTGATGTTAATTTCCGCTGAGGGTTGCATCCTGCCTTCATTCAGGCTTTCGGCATTTTATTGACAAGGTGAAGCAGAGGTGATGACAGCGGAGATATGGAAGGGACACCACCAGAATAAGAACATACAGCATGTATACATTGATGCTGAGTAATACACTGTTTTCAGTTCGGTCCTTTCGAATTTCCTATATTTTAATGTTATTATTTATTGTGAAGTACATTTACGTCATTGTCCTTCTGTTCAAGTATACATTCAACAACATCTGAACGTTGTGCAGTAAAGCTTTAAAAATGAAGAAACAAAACAGATTTATCAAACCACCAACACAACATGTTTTGCTGTCAACTAAGTTACAGCTTTATTCTAATAAAAAATCTATCTCGAGACGTTTTGAAGGGTTCAAGGCCTTACACACAACATACTCATCGCACACACCTTAGCTCATAGCGGGAAACCAGATCTGTCTAGTGGCACTTCACCGTGGCACCGTCTCTTACTGGCACCAATAACACACAAACAGCAGCACACACACACACACACACAAAGGCTGGCAGAGTTCCTGGTTCAACCGACAGCTGGTATTCTGTCTTGTCGTAGCACACTGACGCAGTGAGGCCTTTTTTCAGAGCCAATTCCACCTTTACTGGGCTTCTTCCAAACCCAGCCGAATTACTACTGTGTTAACCGACTCCTCGCCTATAACTAGATATGTCTCTCTCCAATTACCCGCTTCGTGCCACAGTCTGCTTCCCTCGTCATGTCACAATTAGTTCTCCAACAATGGCATGTAAAAGTTATGATGCTCACTAATGGTGCAGATCATAATTATCCACTTTCTGTAAAAGCTATCTAAAGATACAGTGACATTTTGACTCACTGGTTGGCTGTTACATAGCAACATCATTTTTCTAATTTTGGAAAGAGAAAAAAAGTTTGTACTAATTATGTGTTTTAAATCCCAATCAAATTATACTAAACAGTGTGGATAACATAAAATAGGTTTACATTTTGTATATACATTAATGTCTAATTTAAGAATTGGCTATGGATTTGGAAAAGAACAAGCATTACACATGAATGTGACAAACAGCAATACAGATCTACCCGCGTCACCCTGGTGATAGGATCACATGCTCACCAGCACCGGCCGTGACTCAACTGGAAGGTGGGTGTCTGAAAGCTGTCACACTTACACACTCCAGCATCCTACCTAATCATCCACCTACTGTGCCACACAGCAGGAGGCAGAGGAGGAGAAGCTCAGGGAGACAGACTGAAGAAGAGGCAGTTAACAAGAGAGCGACAAGGAAAGGCAGAGGACCCGAGATAGAGGGCAACATTCACTCATATAAAATAAAACTTGCACCTCTTAAAGGACTTTTATCAAAGAACATATAGTGGTGCTTGTAAATTCTGAAATCTACCGTCAGTCAGAGCAGACGTGTTGAAAGTTTTTTCCTCTAACTCTGAACACAACAATGACCACAAAGGTTCAAAACATAAACATTTTTTAAATGTACATGTTGGTGACTGCAAGACATTCAAATTAGTGAATCAAAATGAGCTCCAGAGAATGATTGTGAGTGTGAAGGGTTGTCTGTCAGGCCTGCGATCAGCAGGCAATTGTTAGTGTACCCTGCGTC
Source organism: Neodontobutis hainanensis (assembly GCA_024349245.1). Lineage (NCBI taxonomy): Eukaryota > Metazoa > Chordata > Actinopteri > Gobiiformes > Odontobutidae > Neodontobutis > Neodontobutis hainanensis. The sequence goes on from JALDNG010000028.1 coordinate 276,422, forward strand.
ATGCCCAAAGCAGGGAACAGGAATGATGGAAATAATGTTTGTGTTAGTTCTCAGTCATTTTGGTCACTGCATGTCAATTTTCCTTCAGGAGGCGACTGAATAGAACATTTTAAATCTGTTTTGTTGCTCCAGCTTTAACTGACTGGCAGGAAGTTGCACTGATAAACACACCAACCTGATCGAACCTTTGCGGTTTTGCTTGAGATTAGTTATCTCTCTGTGGGTTGCTGACTTTGCCATGACACAAAACATAGTTTGTTAGTTAGTCATAAATCCTCCTCTGACACCTGAGAAGGTTAAGATGTAGCCTGGAGTAAAAATGAAATAGGATGGGGAAAAAAATGTGTCTTAAACCGTCTTCACCTCTCGTTGCCTCAGTCTTATTTTCATTGCCTCACCTCATTGCTAATTTTAATTCTTGTGGTTCTACTTAAATCTAGGCCTACATGATTGTATTGGTCAACTGGGGAACTGCATAAACAATCTGCTCCTATAAAAAGAGGCCTTCAAAACTGAGTCATGAATAACACTTTGCTGTGAATAGTCCTTGGACCAGACATTGGACGTGACTGATTTAGAGTAAATTAATGGAGGCCCTACCTTCACTCTTGCCCTTGACAAGTGAGAAATCACCCCGAGTGTGACACAGGATGAGACTTTGTAACCCACATGTGTCGCTGTCAGTCAAACCAGTACAACAGGTGGCCAAATCAGCTGTTTCCATCGTAGCCCTACATATCCTCGTGACCTGAATGTTTTTGATTAGAGTGACAGGGGTCAAAGAGCGGGAATAACTTCAGCAGTTGCCACCGTTCACATTTAGACTTCGAGCTCCCTCTTCTGGTGAGAAAGTAGAATGACCAAGAATCAGACAAGAAGCATTTGGGGGGGTCATATGTACAGTTTTTGTCTCCTGTTTTATTTGGATGAATGAAACACTTTCAGTTACAAAAATGACTTAAAATGAACAACACTGTACAATGAACAAGCAGAGATATTTTTCTTTTTTTTTGTTCTTTTCCCTTTTTTTTTCAAGATAAATACACTAAAAGGCTAAATTGCTACCACAAGGGAAAGAGAAGGGAAAGGGGACTAGGAAATTGTTGGGGGAGGGTTAAGGTGAGACTGCTTTGTGCGACGAAAGACACAAGAGGAGGAGGGATGGTGCCACAGTCATACCTGAACACACACAAACGCTTCATAAGGAAACAAAGAAGTCAACTGTTGGGGAATTAGCTACATGTACTAGGAAGTTGGCAAACAATGCATTACAGTTGACAGTACCGGTCATAAGTGTGTGAATGTTGTTTTGTTGTCTTTTTTTTTTTTTTCTTTTTTGCTGCAGCGAACCATGCCCTTCCACTTTTCCCGCAACAACCCCCCACCTACCAAACCACTCCTGTCCCGCTCCAACACCCACAGGGGGAAAAAACAAACGTTATTAACCAGTACCTACAAAAACTGAACCTATTCCTGACAACAACAGGCAGGGAAACTCCTCATCAATGTTGACACGCACTCCCACACGAACAAGACAAACTTTGGGGGCAAAGGTCAGACAGGTAGTCGGTTAGAACCAAACACTGGGGATAGGATTGAAATGAATGGGAGAGGGGAGTCAGGAGAGGAAGAGGAAAGCTGATGGGAGTTTTTAAGCAGTACTCTGGCAGCACGAGCAGAATAAAGGACAGGAACTTAAGAAGGATCAGAACAGCTACAAAGATACCAAGAGAAACTTCATTATCATCATCATCGTCATCTTCATTATCTTTGTCGTCATGACCATCATCATCATATTTATGAGATTATTTTCCAATGACAAATACTTAAAAATATACATTTCATCATCATCTTTAATTATTATTATTATTATTTCCCTTTGGATAGCTGAGGTTCGGAGGCCGCGTGGCCAGGTGACAGAGGGGGTCAGAGGTCACACAGAAAGAAGGGGAAGACAGAAAGAGGAGACGTGAGCAGTGGCGAGTGTTGTGTAGAAGTGAAGGTCATGTTAAGAGCTCTTTGGTTTTATTCTTTAACATCTGACACACTTTTGCATGTTTGGCTGTAAAAACCTTTGGACTAAAGCTGTATTGTAGAGGAGAGAGAGAAAAGGATGGAAGAAGAAGAATAGAAAGAGTGTGTGGGTGGATACATTTGAAGTGTATACATTTCTATTCACTGTCTGTTTGGAGTCAGACTTCAATGGATAAAAACAAAATGGCCTTCTGTGCTGCTGTAGTTTGAATGTGCCTTGGTTTGTAGCCGACAAACTATCACAGTAAAATAATAAATCATCTCAGACTGGGCACTACAGTAGCTCTTGACTCCATCTAGTGGCACACAGTGATATAACAAGCGACACTGTAAGGCATTTTGAGTATTCTGTTGATTCCTTCTTGTAAGTAAGATAAAAAAAAAATTGTTAAGAATTTGAGAAGGAGATGCTAATAGTAGAGGAGAAAGAAATTTGTAGACATTTTGGTGAAAGTCAGGATTAAGGGAGTGTCTACTCTGTGCTAAATCTCAAAGTGGGGCATTAACTTTGGTATCATTCACGAAGGGGGTATCCCCACTAAAGAGACCAGCCCCAAGTACAGCCAGTCCCTCTCACCCTGACTCACAGGAGAAAAAACAAAATGTCCTTTAGAAGCATTTCTTCAAATTCCACCACACACACACACACACACACACACACACACACACAGAGTCATGAGAAGTGTCTGAAAGTGTCACCTGGCAACGGTGGCCCCTAGCCACTCCCCGTCAAAACCTGCCCCGCTGCTCCCCCCAAACACACGCAGACATCAAGCAGTCAGCGCGGCTCTCATCAGGCTTACACTCCTAAAGGCATGACACTGCAGTGACCTCAGCGATAAAGCTGCTCTGAGGCACATATCTTGAAACGTTTGTAAAGTCAGACATACATCCAGAGCACTTTTTGACACATTTGATCCTAGATTTGTGGCAGAGAGCAGCTTTGCGGTCTGTCGATATGTGAGGAAGCTTTCAGGGTCAGATATGAGGAGAGGGCTGTGTTCAAAGCTGATCGCAGACAGCGGGGGGTGTTTCCAGGGAGACGAGATGTGCGTGTGTTCGGACAGGAGCGGGAACTAGTATGACTTTTTTAACCCCAAATGGCACATTTTTTTAATCCTTATGGAGAAAAAAGTTTATACTGTGTTCTCACAGCCGGGCCAAAACACAAGCACTTTGTCTGCATGTACCGTCCTGGTACCCTGAGCCCCACTTGAACCCCGCTTTTAAAGCATTCATCTATTTGGTTTATCATCAAAGAATATGAGGTATATGATGAACTATCTCTCTTTTACACAATACAGTGGTTGAAAGAAAAGAATTAGTACCAAATTATAGAAAAGCAGAACCAAAACTGACTGAAAAGAGAAGACAAAAAGATTTAGACCATGATTCACAACTGGAATCACGATCTTTGCATCTTTTTTCCCCTCAATCTAAAAAAAAAAAAGAGCTTTTCCCAGTTGATCGTCTTGTGTTTTTGGTTATGTAGCAGTAAAGCTTTCAGAGAGTTCTCCCAGTGGAGAAAATATAGACAGAAAGAGAGCTGTGCTCCAGGAACACCTCAGAGACAAAGCAGGATAGAGTCTAGTTGTGTTTTATCATTCATTACCAAAAAATGTCTCTAACTTATTGTTTCTTTAGTAATGGCCAGAGGACCCTGAGGTGTCCATCAGCTCAGCCCTGCCTCTAAAATGAGGGCCCCCTCTCTTCAAAAAGAGGAGAGAGGAAGAGTATCCCTTTACGGCGAACGCACGGTAAGCCGCACTCTCTTATTATGTCCTAAAGGACCCCTGTTTGCATTTCGGTAGTATTTGGTTTAAAGTAGTAGGAAAGAAAGTCAGCAGGGGTTGAAACAAATCAATCACAAATGCAGCTTAGAAATTGAAAAAGCACTTCTAGAAATAAATTAACAATAAATAGCAAGACAAAAAGGCAACAAAAAAAACCTACCTGAATAAATAGTACAATCAAAAGTCTACATTGTTGTAATAAGGAGAAATAAAAAGTCCAAAGAGAGATAGTTAAAATTTTTGGTCTAAAATCAAGTTATTATCATCAATGTTTTTAGGATCTTTTTCTCAAAGTCTTTTTTGTTTTTTCTTTTTAATACATTAGCTATAAGTAAGCAGTAGAACATAGATCTTTTTTCTACAAAATCTATAGAAGCACTAACAGATACATTCCGTCTAAGAGTCAACTTGGAGAAAAGGTTTCACCTTTAAGGCGCAAACCCCACATCTACGTTTGGTTTGTGAATGATTCTCCTTCTGTGTCAGTTGTTTGTTTTTTTCTGGTGCGGAACAAACCAAATATTCTTTGGATAGTCCAACTCTGGAAACGGTCGACTTGGCTGAGGTCGAAGCTTGTGACGGGTCAAAATAAATGATAAGACCCTATATCTGAACAATACACCTCAGACAAATTGGCGCTAATTCACTTCAGTGCCTCAAAAAGCAGTCATACAATCCCTCCATTGCTCTCTACTGTGTTTGGTTTGCTTCAGTATTTGGTTTGGCATTTTAAGGTTTGTTATTTTTGGCTTTTTGTGAGTGTGTCATTTTGTTTTTATTCTGCCAAGACAGTCTGTTTCTTTGTCTAATAAAAATCTGGAAGCTAAATTTTCACAGTATTTTTTTTCTCAACCACCTGATAAAAATCTCTAGCACGACTACAAAAAAAATAAGGAGCTCTTGTAGCAAGTTTAGCGAGTACGTTATTCCAAATGAGTATAAGCACTAAAGTACAGTACAGAAAACAGCATTAAGAGACACAGCAGAGATAAAACAATCAAGAACAGAAAAATAAAAAGAGATTCTTTAGAAGATTCAGTTCAGTGAGGTCATTTGCGTTTAGCTCCATCCAGGACCAGAGAGCTGAGCTGGAGAGAAGGAGAGGAAAGCGTCCTTTTTGTCTGTCTGCCTATCTGCGTCTCTCTTCCATGCTACAGTTTCCGATTTGGACAAACAGACAGACAAATGTAAAAGGCTCACAAACACTTGCACATGGTCCACATCCCCTCCTCCCTCCAGCCACATTTGGTAAGCGTTCTTTTTGGTTTGCTTCTGTCATTCCTTGGGTTATGTTTGTTTGATTTTTTTTTGGTTTGGGTAAATTTTTGGTATCCTCTTACAAAAGTGTGATGCCTGCTCCCCTCACTACGGTGCTTCCCTCCTTTTGCCTGTCCCAGCTTCCCTTTTCCCGGGGTTTGGAGTAAGGAAGTGTTCCTTAGTAATAAAGCTCCCCCTGTGGGATTTCGGACAGGTCGTAGGAGGGAATTGAAACTGGAGGGTACTATCGGTCCCCAGCGCCCTCTGTTCTTGTGTCTTTATTGTGTTCATATGTCTAAACTGAGGCTCTCTGCCACAAGAAAGCCCAGTCTTAAGAATGCTTTGGTTTCCATTTGAGAAATTAATGGCAGTGTGAAGTGGAACATTGAAGTATGATCGATGGAGTGATGAAGAAAAAAAGGACAAATAGGTCTAGACAGACAGGTGTTATAATTGAACGGACACTGATTAACGAGGCAGGGATGAGTCCTAGCTGTGACCAAACTCAACTTTATTGACTTAATATTTAGCCTTTCAGTGTTGACGGTGATTACTTTTTAAGTCTTCAATCACAGTCCAGATTTCATACTCTCAAAATCAACTCTTTATAGTGTGTGGAGTTTCCAGGGCGTGTTCATTTAGCCACAGCGACACACCTTTGCAGTTATATTACAAAAGAGAAATAAAAGTCTTATTAAGGGCACACTATGTGACATGTTTAAGGTTTGATCAATTCACTCACACCTTGAAATCAACTTGAAGCGTGCCAACTTTTACTCTTCATCTTTCGGCACTTAGTGAAGACTGAGAGGGTCTCGTTCAATCAGACTTTTAGAATTACAAAATAAAACAACAAAAAAAATAAAAATAATTCAACGCGTGACACAAATGCAATGAAGACAACAATGAAGATTTGAAACTAAAGTTAACACTAAGAAGGCTGCAACAATAAATAGGATATGGAGGTTAAAACAACACTAATAAATAATAAAAAAGATGCTCTTAGAACCAGAGGTAGGCAAGAGACAGTTGGATGGGATACAGCAGAACAAGAAGTGCGGCAGACAAACCACACATTCATATGTAACAATCTTTTACAAAATCAGAGATGAGACACACGACAGATGAGATGGTACATGGCAGGATGAGTGCGTGTGAGTGAGTAGCAGTTGCAGTAGTAGAGTCCTGGTCCTGGATAGCTTCGGTATTTACACGTCCTCTGAATAAAGCTTTTCTCTCCGTATTTTTGGTTTTTGGTATTTGGGATTTTGGTATGGTTGTCATTTTTTTTTTGTCATTGTGTAATCGTCCTCCGCCTCCTCCTCCTCAGGTAAATTTTTGGTTTAAACCTATCCTCCCTACTCTTCTTCCATCAGACCCGCAGCTTTTAAAGCAAAAGTAAGTATGCACAGTCCTCCTCTCCGTATTGGGTTTGTCCTTGCCGCCATTCCTTTGTCACATAGTAAAGTTAGCATTTGTCATTTTTGGTTTATGCACTTGGGACACGCATCTCTGCTGGCTCTTCTCCCTCGTGGTTAAAGAGTCACTGGTTTGTTTTTCTTCAGAGACAAAGAGTGCAGAAGTGTCGTGTCTGATCAAAGGTTACTGACAAAAAAATAAAATGAAAAAGAAAAAAGTCCTGTGTTGCCTCCTGTTTGGATAGATAAAGATTTTTGGTTTCAATCTTTCCCTTCCCCCCTTCTCCCCTCCTTTTTCACATCTTTCTCTCCATCCCTCCTCTCTTTCATTCTGTGTATTTTTGGCATCGAAAGACTGGGAGAGAAGGAGAGAGAGAAGCTTTTGTGGAAAAATAACGGAAGAAGAGCGCAAGAGAGAAAGAGATAGCTTTGGTGTGAAAGGCGAGGTTACGGTTTCCTCTTTTCTCCTCCTCTTTGATTAGCCCGTGGTGTGTCACTCGATCTTGGCCCCTCCCAGAGAGGGCGGGCTGTGTGCCATTTCGCTGGAGGAGCAGGAAGAGGCGGGGCTAGAGCAGGGCGAAGGGGAGCAGGGGGTAGGACTGATGCTGCTGGCCGAGGGAAACGGGGACGACTGGGAGGCTTTGGCTACAGCGGCGCTGAGCAGTCCAGCGCCGGGGTTCTGGCTCATGTGGAGCAGGGCTGGGTGGTTGAGGAAGAGTGAGGACGGCAGACCCCCGCTCTGGCCCCCAGAGGCCCCTAACATCATTTTATTGCCACCCTCAAGACTGGAAAGATGCAGCTGGCCACCACTGGCTGCTAGGGCTGAAGAAGAGAGAGACACATGTTAGAAAAACATCTTACACTTGTCTTGTCTCTGATTTTGAGAGATGTAGCTTCTCATGGTGCCACTCAGAGTTGCATGGTGTCCCTTTATTTTTATTTAAACGCGATGTAATTTCTGGTAAAATATTCTGTGGTGTTGCTTTAAAAGAGAAGTAGGTGTACGTTTTTAACCAAGGTTCAGTAATATTCAAACAGACATTACTATAATTAGTGTTTAATCAGCAACATGGATGTTTCAGTCCCTCTGCTCTCCAACAGACAGAGAATCATTTTTCTGGTATCCTGCCTCTTTTTATCCAATCAGATAGCTCTGTTCACTGGAGATGATAGAACAAGCTAATAGGCCAGATAGCAGTTGCTATTTAGATTTAGTTTGTTAATGCTGAAGTAAATACTTGATTTGAATCTCTGCTTAGATTTACAGCAGATGTAGGCTAGGCTAACCAAAAAAAAAGGTTAGTAAAAACAGTTTTATTTTTAACATGGATTAGTTCAACTCCCTTTCTAAAAAATAATGTCAATGTAAAACTGTATAACCTCAGTACCCTAATTTTTACATATGAATGTAATGCCTTTAGGATGTTTACCTAAGATAATACTGTTGTTATGAAACTGGTCTCTAACTGCATGCTGTGCAGAACGTCTTTCACAAACACATCGCTGCTATGTAAATAAAAAAATCATTTGAATAGACTCTTAGTGAGAATAGTTTACATGTAATAGGTGGATCCTCGTCGTGTTGTTGCTGTTGTTGCTGTGCAGTATCGAAGCTATGACTTGTGTTATGAAGAGATGGATGAGACGAAAAACAGACGCACAAACAAATCCTCACCTTGACAGTCACCACTCACACAGACACTCGATGGGATGAATTCATGGATGAAGATGGCAACACATAACTACTCTTTTTTTACCAGCCTTTGTCTTGTAACTTATTACTCATCACACTTTTTTTATTATCCCCAAACTGTGACGAAACATGATGTCTGACGGCAGCAGTAGTGAGAGTTTGGGGGTGATGACTGTTCTCTTTTTATTTTTCTCTTCTGTTATTGTCATCTAGTGTAGGAAGTGTAACGGGGCATGTGCGTATGTGTCGTGTATAGTAAAGTGTGTGGGAGTGTACGCGAGACAAAGGTTGGTAGAACTATGAGAGGAAGATATTGTGCATTGTAACATTTTCAATACAGTGCTTCTTTATGTATTCTGTGACCCTGCAATTTTAACACCCACCTCTGACCTCTTAAATATATTGTGCTCATCACAAGTGCTGATGCTAAGCTTTGTGTCAGAATGTTTTTTTTTTTGTTTTTTTTTGCCTTTGCATGTCTGCTGCACTTGCTCAAACACACCTTGGATAGTGGCCAGGGGATTGTTACCGAGGAGGGCTTGGTTCATCCCTGTGTTAACTCCCATCACAGTGTTCCTGTTGTGTCATGCATACACACACACACACACCATACATGTGCAAGAATACATATGGACACAGACAGGCAGAGGAGAAGGGCAAGAGAAAAGCAGGTTTAACAGCAAGGGCAAGTTAATGACAAACCACATTTAAAAGCAGTTGACTAGTGCAATTATACACAAGAGGTTAGCAATACAGGAAGAAAAAAGGCATTGTGAAGATCTCTAGAGTTAAACACTTTTTAGAATAAATAGCAGTATTTTGGGTTATCTTTTTTCTTTGTCGTATTCACCTCAAGTTTGCAGCAAAATCGGTGATGTAGTTAGACACGTCACCGTTCTTTTTACCCATACGCCATAAGCTGTGAACACAAACACACACACAGAAACACATGTAGGGTTAGACTGCACTGCTGCACAGAGGGAGCAGTGGTAGATCAGTGTGTGTGTAGTAAATCTGACTCTATTATCAAAGATTTTACTACAAACTGCAGGTGAACCGAGCACCATGAAGTGCAGTATTTATGAAGATGTGTTCATGTAAATGTGGGGCTGTGGACACAGTGTTCTAGGTGTGTGTTAAATGTTTTGCCTAAATGTAATGCCTCAGTCTCTGTGTGACTACACTGAAAAGGTGTCATGTTTTGCATTTACATAAACATGTTGCTCAAAGGCTCAGACTTTACTAAAAAACATTAACTCCACTGTTATTAATTAATTTATTTTTTTAAGCATACATCAATGCAGTACCATTAATAAAATAATGCCTGGATGAATATTAAGATTTTGAGTAGTAAAATGCATGGCAAAGAGTATAAACAGCTAAATATTTAAGCTGCATAATTAATATTGATCATATAGAAATGATTTTTTATGCAATACTGAAATGCATGGTAGAGTACTCCCTGTGCATATTGTCTCTGCAAGTGAATATTTTTACTACTCAGATGGAGTAATTGACATTGAAAAAAGTATGTTTTTGTTTTCATTAATATTGTCATTCCAGTCACATTTCCTGTTATTGTGCAGCTAAAGTTTGTATTGTTGCTATTGGCACTTGGAGGAACTTGTGAAAATTGTATGATACTCTATACTGAATAACACAGAGTGAGTGTGCATTGATTGAATTAAAATTGATTGATTTCTTTTCTCCACTGAAACTAAGGAATGACAAAACCAGCTTATTTGGAATCTTTGTGAGCATGTAGTGTGCCTTTACCCTGCGTTCAGGTTGAGTGCACTGTGGCTGGGAGTGGCTGGGCTGGCCGTGCTGCGGGGAGGAGGGGGTGGAGTCACAGGGGATGGGGCGGAGCTAAGGGAAGGGTGGCTGGAGGTGAGGCTTGAAGTCAGGGGGCACACGGATGACATGGTGGTCACTGCTGTGCTGCTGAGACTGGTCACGGCCTGCGACAGCTGGCTGGACATCTGTTAGAGAAGAAAAGTAAAAAAATTATAATTTTTGAGAGTTGTGTGTTTAGAGCCAACCTTAAATGAGTGTAGCATGACGTGTACCATGTGAGGGCTATAGCAGGGGGCTTTGTGCGTTGGTGCATTGGTGGGGGGCTGGCTGGGCAGAGGGGGGGTGGCACTGCTAGGATTGATGCGTTTCTCTTTCTGCCGGCGGTTGCAGAACCAGACCCGGATCACCTCTTTCTCCATGTTGAGCTGCTCAGCAATTAGCAGGATCTCTTCTGAGGTAGGCTTCTGGTTCTGTAGGGTCCAAAAGAAAATGGATACATAGCAATTTTAATAACCACTATAAATCAATATATTTTAAAAACAAATAGTGTTTTATTTTATTTTTTATTCCCTTACCGTCAAGAAAGCGCGCTCCAGGGCCACACGTACATTCGTCTCAATGCTGGTTCTCTTCTTTCTGCGGCGACCGGGGAGCCCATCAAAGCCCATAGAGGGAGAGGACAGGGAGCTGGGACTGGGCAAAGTACTGTCTATGGACATGGTCTCTGCAAATAACACACAGAACACAAAACAAATCAAGTCAAATGCCTGGTGTAATGGTTCACGAAAAGCACACTGGTTTACTACAGAGTCAAGTTTTGCAATTATTTCCTTTGGTTTATTTTAAATACTCTCACCTGCATCATTGAGCCACTTCTCCAGCAGTGGCTTCAGCTTGCACATGTTTTTAAAGCTCAGGTTGAGGGCCTCAAAGCGGGAGATGGTGGTTTGGCTGAAGTCATTGCCGTACAGTTTTCCCATGGCCAAGCCAACATCACCCTAGACCAATTAAAAAGACATTCAATGTCATAAACAGATTAACACATGCGTGCAATAAAATAGATGGCCGGCAAAGTGGGTGTGTCCTCACCTGTGTAAACCCCAGTTTGATGCGTCTTTGTTTGAAAGTGCGAGCAAACTGCTCCAGTTCCTCCAGGTCACTGGGCTCCTCAGGGTGAGGGGTCACAGAGGACACTGTAGTGATCCCCCCAGCACCACTTACCTCTGCACACTTATCTCGTTGCTGCACAAACAGTTTTAGAGAAAGACAGCTGTTTGTTTGTTCCAGCAATAATTCAATAGTGTTGTTTCATGAACTTTGAGACATTTCTTCATACCTGTGCTTGGAGTCCCATCCTAGATGAGGCAGACAGCAGGCTCCCTTGGTTTTGCTGAGGTAGCGGAATAAGATTTGGTGTTGATAGGAGTCCTGGTAAGAAGCAAGAAAACCAAATAACCAACATTTCTCATTGTAAAATGTGTTAGTCTTTCTAGCAGAGAGGTGCCTACCTTGCTGTCCCTGCTGTGTTTGTGGGAGGAGAAACTGGGCAGGGGAAGGGAGCGAGTGGCCGGGCACCAAAACCAACTGTTGAAGTTGCAGCAGCTGCTGAATGTCCTGCTTAAAATAAAAGAAATTAGAAGAAGTGGCAGATAAAGACTTGTAGTTAAGATTATGCAGAAACATGCATTAGTTTTAGTTTTGCAGTAGATTTGCTAGAGCTAGGAGTAGTAGGAAAATGTTAGTTGTTCATGCAGCTGGAAACAGTGAGTCACTAAATAAAGTCATGCACGTGAAGTTGTTCCATGGCTCAGAGCTAGTCTGTGATGGAGCCTCTGTTCAGGATGGTGCTCGGGTTGCCGTCTGTACCTGGGCGGTGAGCTGGATGGGCTGTGACAGGGTGAGCTGAGGAGGAGGGACAGAGACACTTTGGGGGGTCTGCTCCTGTGTGCCCTGGGACTGGGCCTGCTGGCCCATCTGTCCCACCTGTTGCTGCTGGGCTTGCTGATTGGCTGCTGCAGCGGCCTGAGCCTGCTGATTGGCTTGGGCGGCTGCGTGAGCGGCGTGAGCGGCATGGGCCGCACTGGACTGCTGCACAGCAGCAGCCAGGAGCTGTGCCTGAGCCTGCTGCAGCAACAACTGCTGCTGCGCCGGCAGTAAAGCTGTCAGCTGACCAAAGAAGAGGCAAAGAGGAGAGGAGACAGAAAGTTAGGTAGAATTGAGTAAGAAAAGACAAAAGCAGGGAAATGACAGTCAAAAGCACCAGAGAAGTAAGCAAGACAAAAGCGCGGCAGTGTCTGCACCCCTGTATACATAACAAACAAGGGGATTGTGTCTTACCCCTGCTAGCTGGGAGCCAGTCAGCATGAGCTGCGTGTGTTGCAGGGCCGTCTGTGAGGGGGTCGGGCCATGGGACGGAGGAAGGGCAGGGGACATCTCACCACACTCCTCCATCTTAGTCTAAAACCCAAAGAAAAAAGTACATATAGTTAGTCAAAAAGTTACAATACAAAGCACTATAACTCACAAGATAAAACAGACCTACTTTTTATTTGTAAAAAATGTTAACTCTGACAAATTATAGTAAAAATTACATAGAATTCAAAGACAGCTCTAGTACATTACCTGGTCATTTAAGGTCATGATGTCCCGAGATAATTATGCTAAATGTCAGAGTAAACTGAGTGCTATTGAGTCTAAACTAAGATCACAAATCAGAGGTGCTCTGCTTGTGGAGTGTGAAAGCCAAAAGCCCTATTTCCCAGGAGCGGGCGTGTTTAGACTGGCGAGTGGGACTCTTCCAGCGCTCTAATTTGCATATCTCCTGTGGTATGCAAATCAGGAAGATTCTGTCTCCTGGTGAGTTGTACCATTAGACATTTACTTACTTACTTTGACAGTTTTGAATGGTCTTAGTGAAAGAAAATTGCCATCATACTCTCTCTATTTTACTGTGTGTGTCTGTTTACATAAATGATAGGGTGGAGAGTCGACACATTATGAACCTCAACGTCAACTGCGACAAAAGAGCAATTGGGTGCGTTGAAAGAACACAAAAGCTCTTCTGGCATAAAACTTATAGTGTCATTATAGAACAAAAAATGTGCAAACACCGGCCTGGAACATGCGCACAGACACGCAGAGGGAACACACTCACCTTACTGCTGCTCAGGGCTGGAGACAGAGGGAAGGGGTTGACTTTCATTGACTGAGCCTAGAAAGATGAGAACACAAGCAAAGGATAAAAGTTAATAATACAATACTTAACTACTGTACTGTATAAATACTGTATGTGTTTATGCACTGTTAATTTATAAGTTGTCTTTTATAAGGATGGGATAGACACAAGAAAAAATACATTTTTGTAGACAATACTGCTTTTCATTGTTATTTAGTTTCTCTTAATTCATTTTTTACTATTCAAATATCAGTTTTGGGGTGAAAACGGCTGTACCTGGTGATTTGATTCAGGTCCGTTTCGTTCTGAATCTGCGTGGGAAGAAAAGGAAAAAGTGATATTATTTTAAAAAACAAAAATGCGTCAAAACTGTCAAAGCTGTGACACACGCATGTTAAACCTTATTAGTGGCACTCCTCATTTATGCGTAGGAGTTGACCTGTTGCTTTTTTGCACAGCGCCTTACCTGTGCCCTCCAGCGGCGAGTTGGCCCCTACTTTCTCGACCTCGGCTGGCTTTGACATCCTGATATCTGCAACACAGGACATGGTGCACAGAGATCAGACAGGCAACTCTTTAAATCTGTGCCAGAAAAGACGCAGACGGAGGTAGAATATTTGTGACAGGGGTGAATCTGTGATGGAAACAGGGTGGTCAGGGCGTAGGGTTTTCAGGTCACAGGCCCGAGCCTACACACTGTACAATTATACCCGATGATTCTTCTCTATATGTTGAATTCATTCACACTTTCCAAATAGTGGTTGAACAAAATTGAGTAGGATGACCGAAAAAGTGTTTGCTGTTCTAAATTTAACTTGAGGTGAATCACGTAGGAGCATCTAAAAATGTCTCGTGTGTCACTCACAAACACTTCCTGGATGACACTGTTATGGGACAGCCCCTAAGGCAAGAGCAGCCAGTGAAAAACTCTTATAAACGTTTATTTGACATGGATGGAGAATGGTGGCAGTTGAGTTGCAGAAAAGCTGGAATATGTTATGGGACGTTTTCATGTGTGTGTAGGGATTTCTGTGGGTGTGTGTCTGTGGGTTTGTGCTCATGTCTGCAGACTGTTCATGCAACTGCAACTTTTTATTAAATGCCTCAGCTGTATTATCTCTCTGCAACGCTTTTTTATTTGTCTGAAACCACAAGCTTGATGTCTCCATATGAAACCTCCTGTTTTTCGTTCTCTTACTCTGTGACTGGCACACACAAGCACTCTCTCACACACACAGCAACTTCCCTTTTGTGAAAACATGCAAATCTCCCCAACGACCAACTAATTATATCTGCCACCTGCATAATAAATGCTCTGTCTCCCATCATACCCCCTTTGGCCCCTCCCTCCCTCAAAGTCACTCCGGTCTCTGTCCCTGTTGTTTGTTTAATACAATAGCCCTTCAGAGAAAAAAAAACCCTGCTTATTACAACTTAAATTTAAGAACACATGGATTTGACTTTGAAGAGGCAAACGGTCAAGTTCAGACTCGACCATTGGGGGGCAGCAGTAGCACATGGAGCCCAACACTGTACAGTCACTATATATGAGATAATATAAAAGAATAATGCATACTACAACAACACAGCACCTGTTCATGTAAACTGTTGGGCACGTTTAGGAGAAGTGCTGACATAGCTCCACTCTTACCGACATCCTGAGGTCAAAAAACACAAAAACTGAGGAGTTCCCTCAAATAAATGAACTTCTGTAAAACGGTCATTAGGATGCGAACATCTGCTCGTTCTATTTTTACAGTTTGTGTTTATTCCCACATTACGTCCAACTCTCGTTTTGCCGACTGGCTATCCATTGTTGCACAACGTCTCTACTGTAAAAACCACAGAATTTACAACAGTTTCATTCAAAGCTTTGCTGACAAATCACAATCCACAATGAAACTAATAATAATATCCGAAACAATGACTTTTGGGTAAAAGCTGGGGTAGGCATTTTTTTGTCATGATTTAAATGAAACAAAACTAGGACCTTATTTAAACCATCTACAAAATGTATCAATCAAAAGAAGCACTAAGGCCATCCAAATACTCACACCGAGTAACGTTGTTAATCAATTCATTTTATTACCTTATTGATGGGTCAATTGTTTGTGACCCATTTTGAATTTTTCCTACTGCACCTTTAATTGTTTACTTAATACAACACCAGCGTGAATAATTTAAGTCAACAGCCATTTGAAAAGCTTTTGAGTCCAATTTGAACAATGCATTATAAAGTCTCTTTCTTAAGTTCTTTTGGGCTCCATTCATGCGGTATACAGTTGTCGAGCTTAATGATTGTCCAGGTCATAACAGTTTGAACAGGACACATGGGAAGGTGCGTGTTGATTCATGGCTGAAAGTGGCCTGCAGACGTTTAGCATGGTGGATAATGTGGTCAGTAATACAGTGGGGGGGACAGTATATCAAGATACTGTGTCTTTTTCTCACTTCCCCTCCCGACTTCCCCTTGTACCGGGTTGAACGCCAAGCGCTAAACCCAACACTTACTGTCAACCGGGCTATTAATATTAACCCGCTCTCACTCTCTTAGTGCCTGTGCTTCTTTCACTCCATCCTTTTATAACCCGCTTGTATCTGACACAACTGCTATTCAGAGTCAGATAATGCAATCTGACTAAAATGTGAGAGACGTGTTGCATAATTTAGGTGTGCATATTTCTACAGGGTTCACCTTTGATCAATGGTGTATTCTGTATAAGTTGCTGTATAATTCTTTGTCATGAATTAATGATGCAACCCATCAAATGAGGAACAACAGTCTCAGCCTGGACTCTCTTGTTATTCTCCTCAGGGTAATTTTTTTTTGTGTGTGTGTTTTTTGGGTTCAGATGAAACTTTACTGCCAACGGCCCAAATATCCCAGCACCCCCCTCACCCCGCTTCTTGATTCAGGCCACGACCTTAGAGCCAAGGGGGGCGTCTGGGAATTCGGGAACCTCACTACGGATTCCACAAAGCAAAAGAGCGCTGAGGGGGCTCCCGTTGTGATTGAAAGAGAAGCATTGTCATTTAAAAGTGAGACTCCTATCGAACTGCTTATCTAATGCTGCGGAGCCCACGCAGAATGTTAAAATGAAGTCCAAAGGAGGATGAGAGAGATAAAGAAGTGATTAGAAAACAAACCCAGGAGCTGGAGGTCACCGTTGCAGATGACCGTGAACTTTCAAATCCCGATACTGTCATCTTTTAATTGTTAGTGCTCAGGTCAAGTCTATTTTATTTCCATAGGCCCAAACTTGGTAACAGAATTGGGAAGCATTTATAATAACTACGCACTATTTACAAAGACATTACATCTACATTAATAAGCACCATTACATTATAAACATTGTTATTAATGTTTAAGCCTTGAATAATAAGCTCAAGTCTAGTTTAATGTACAAATAATACGTAAAAATCTATAAATGATTTATTCAGTAATACATCAATAATTGCATATTTATGATGAAAGCTCTGTTCAGAAATGAGGTTCAGAAATTGAGTGTGTGTCATTTTTTAAGACTAGAGTGAAGTAGTCTTTGCCACAGATGTGTATCTCTGTAGGTCGGGGTTACTGGTGGTCCCCAGAGTGACCAGAGATCAAAAGGTCGCTCTGAGATTGCGATTTTCTACCCTATGTCTAATACATATCATTATCACTGAAATTTCTTTTGAGAAATATGAATAATCTGACATTTACAAAGTAATTTCTGGTAATGAGTGAGTCACTAAAGAGTTGGTATTTTAATGTAAAGCTGGTCAGCTGAAAACGGAGTGGGCTCACTAAAACTCTGTGAGACGATTATTACTGTAACTATTCAATTTAGACAATTTAGTGTATTTGGTAAGAAGTATATATAATTTGTATAAACAGTTATTTTACTTTGCACAAATAAACACTAAAAGTGTACTGACAAGAAACAGGCAGCAATGAAACACAACAAAATATGACTAACAGAATTTGTAACACTCTTCCTTAGTTATTTTTGATCCTCGTTACACACAAACTTACTCATGCTACGGGCTGCCGTAGAGTGTCTGACCTTTCCCTTCTCCGGTGACACATCCACCCATCCCTCTGTCTGTCCATCCATCCATCATCCCTCCCGTGCCCTGTGGCCCTCTCCTCATTCCACCCCTTGCTCTTTAATGTCCTCTAATTAGCCGGGCTTGTTAGACCCAGTGGCATTAATCAGCACTGCTCCCTTTCTCCACTGCCCCTCACGCCAGGCTTAATTGGACGTGGTAAATGAAGGCCTGCGCAGACGGACCGCCACTCACCTGGCAACCACATACTGGAGAAGTCCCGCGCTGCTAGAGCTGCTGTCGTGGTCATATCTGTGTGAAAACTCTCCCTCTCCGTGTCTCTCAAACCCAAAAGAAGGAGTGCATCGAATCATATGGTTGAGAGATTCTTACACACACACACACACACACACACAGAGACACACAAAACCCAAGCCACACCCCCTCCCCACATCCTGCAACACAACAGGAAGTAAGCCTCAAAAGAGAAGGAACTCAGCTCAGAAAAGGCACCAAAAAGGGGGACACGCACAAGGGTTAGAGAGTGGGAGAAGGCGAGCAGATGTAAAGAGATAGACAAGCTGAAAAAGAGGGGGATGACGGCTGCAGATGGAAAGTGATGGCGCGGCTGGAAACACACTCACGCACACTCACTGACACATGCAAGAGCAAAACAGCCGAGTTGACATTCTGACCGAAGAGCGTATGATGTATGAGCCATTACACTGACAAGCTTCTTCAAAAGTTGACAGCAGCTTTGAGTTTGTGTTTATTTTTTTCACTTACAGAGCTTGTTTAAACTGGTTATTTTTGTTTTATGTTGTCATATGTGGTAGCCGGTGAGTAGGTGCGTGGGCGTACGGTGGTCTCACGAAGGAGGTTGACACTGGCAGAACATGTGAGACATCCCCCAGTCGCTGCTTTAAAAACCCATGTGGAAGGAACAAGTCATTCAAAGGCACTGTACCACTGACCAACCCACCACAACGCCACCTCTGTGAATTTCTCGCTGTGATGTGGATCTGACAGAAAAGTGGAACATTGCAGAAACACTGGATGTGACTTATTACTGCCGCCTACTTGGGTTAACGGACTGAAGCTGCAAAATTGTGAAGCACAAAAAGCAGGTTTCAGCATATCCTCCCTTTTCAGTTTTCTTTGTGACAGTGAGAGGTGCTGCTGCGTCTTTACTGAACACAAGGTGGCACTCTTGATTCTTTAATAATCCTCCGCGCCAGCCATGCTCCATCCCTGGAAAGGACTGAGCAAAGAACTGATAAACCCCCCCTCCCTCCCTTTCTCCCCTCCCCGTCCCTTTCCCCCTTGGTCCGAGTTCACTAATTCAAAAGCCAGCGGCAGCAGAGTTCCCAAGTTTAACCTTATAAATACTTTATGTGGTGATTTACAACAGGCCAATGTACTGTACTGGACGGACACTCAGTAAGTAGTGCATACAGAAGGTGCAGTCAAGGAGCTTACTCGCAACTTTAAGACAGCCAAGGATTATATGTAAAGGCTATTATGTTTTTGAAAAAGCTATACTTTTCGAAAAAGCTTTTAAATGAACCCACTAATCTACCTTTGGTATTTCATATTCATATTCATGTCTTCATAGAGCAGACTTAAGCATATTCAAAGTGGAGGCTTCTGGCTTTTTTCCAAATATTCAGATTGGCCACCATACTAATGTTTTAGATTAATGGCAGAAGAAAAGGTAGATTTGTTGTAGAATTATCATGAGCTCCGGTCAGACACTGCTGTCCGAAGATGCTGACAGACTGCAGAGGGAGGAGGCGTTACTGCGGGGTCAGGGGTCGTCTGGGCAGCCTGACTTTGGCCATGACCTTTGTTCAAACCCCAATCTAGCCACATAACTACCAAACAGAGTGCGTGTGGCTGTGCGCGCCGGGTGTGTATGTGTCTAGCTGTAGCTTCACAATGGTGAATAGTACTCGGCATGTCTTACAGTTCATGGCCATGGGGGGCCATCCTACCCAAAAGACGTCTTTGCCATGGTTACTCGGGAGACCAGGCTACACTCCAAGGTATGTTTTTTTTTTGTCATTTCTTAAAATGTAAATTGTTGTACTTGCACACACTAGCTCATGTGAGTATGTAACTAGCACCACAATAATAATTAAATAATACATGAATAAAAAGCATTCAGGCTATTGTTGCCTCCACTATGCATAGGATGTTAGATAGAAAAGAAAAATCTAGCAAGAGAGAGAAGCTCACATGGTTTGAGTGGTTTGGCACTCAAACCAGGTGTAATTATGGTGCTCCATAATTACAACATTTCAATAGAAGCACATGAACATATTTGTGCAGTGTGCAGTAGAAGTTACAAGCTCATTGGACAACACATAGTGGCACATATAAACAATCTGATAGTGGGACCCCAGGGAGGAGGATGGGGGAGGCTGAAGCCTCTAGAGTGCCATCAATCACTCCACTGTCAGAAGGACAGAGAAAGAGAAAAAATCATGGAGGGGGGTTACACTTATAGTGAGAGAAATGGAAGAATAGAAAAATAGTTTTAAAAATGCACAGGATGAAGGAGTGACAGTAAAAGGTGAAAAGCAGGTGAAACATATAGAAATTATAAAAAAAAGGTTTTGGAGGCAGGAGAGGCGCTGGAGGAGGATGGAGATGGACTGTATAATGGGTCATTGCAGGGACAATTCTGAGGTCTCCTGTTTAAACCTGTGCAGCTTTCTCTATGGCTCAGCCCCCTACAACTAGTGCAGCCCCAGGCCTGGAGCACACACTCGCTCTAATTCATATAATCCATCATATTCCTCTTCTTACAGAGGAGACAAAGCTGGGCTGAGCCATGGTCCAGGCAAGTCCTCAACACAGACGAACAGCAAGACTCTATTCTGCAAGGTGAGAGATTTAAATTCAGTCGAGTAAATAGGTGTAGCCCCATGAGGAGCTGTAGGATTATAAACAGTGGGACTGACACTGTGGAGACTAGCAAGGTTGAGGTTTTGTATGAGAAGCAGCAGGGACTAAAACACACTCACACTGTTGGCTATCATGGGACTAAAGCCATCTCACACACACAGGCGGCCTACACCTTTACAACACCTATCCCTCTTGTGTCCTAATGCTTCTCAATCGCTGCTTCTCCTCCGGCCTCTCTGCCTGCTATTCTTCTCTCACCATCACCTTCCTCTCTCTATCATCTCAGTGGCCCATAGGGAGCTGGGCTTGTCTAGACAGACAACGCTCTCTCCCACGGTGCTACCAAGGTTGAAGCTCAAATCTTTTTCTTTGCTTCACTCGGCCCTTCACAGACGAGCGTAGGGAGGGATGTGGCCTTCGGCTCCAGTTGCACAGAGGCCACTTTAGATCACAATGATCTGTTACAGCCATAGAAAGGCTGATTTCTACTGTTAAAACCACACTAATGCTCTCACTATTTGTACTCCTCCCTCACCTCTCTCCTGATCAGCATCATTATTTCACTTTTACAACATGACTTCCTCTTTTCTATCTCCAGTTCAAACTTTCTCCTCTCCTCCGCTGTCTTCTTTTCCTCACAGACCTGCTGGTCAGCAGCAGCTGTGACATCACTGGCCACTGTTCTCCGCTCGGATTGGACACTCGGCCACGTTGCCAGGCAACAGCAGTGAAAGGTCTCAGTGTGAGCGTGTGCATGTGGATGTGTGTGTTTATGTCTGTTTATAGCGACGTGAGTGAAAGGTGTGAGCCATTTTCCTCGCCTTGCCCTTTATCTGTGCATGAAGAATGATCAGAACAGATCTACTTGTGCGCTGTGTCTCACATCAAAGCATGTAGATGATTGGGCTGCCTTCACCACAGAGCAAGAATGATGTGTGTGCATTGCGTTAATGAAAAAGAAAGATGCTACAAG